>JAUMJL010000671.1:0-459067 GCA_033558185.1 Dromococcyx pavoninus | reverse complement strand
GTGCCACGCCACGCCCACGTGATGATCACATGACTCTCACGCGCCTTGCGCGGCAACCCGGCGGGAGCCCCCGGCGCCGTTAAAGGGCCCGCGTGGGGACTGGTGGAGGGTGTGGGGCAGCGCCCACCGGGACAGCCCATGCGCGGGGGCAGGGCCACGCCACGCCCCTCACCCGCTGTCTAGGGGGTTCCGGTGCAGCCGCCAACTGCAGGGACCGCGTTCCGGGCGGCAGCCTGGGGCGGTTTGACGTCACGGCCCGCCCGCCCGTGTTCAAGCACCGCGCCCTGGCCTTGCGCAATCTCCCCGCCCCCCCGGGGTCACCGGGGCTCTGTGTGTCCCCTTCTGTCCCTCCCCGCCCCCCATGGCGGCCGCATGTGACCCCCCGTCACGTGACCAACATGGCCGGGGCTGCCGCCCGCCGCGGGTGAGCCTGAAGCCACCGCCAGGTAACGTGGGGTCGGAGGGGGTGGGGGTCCAGGGACCCGGCCTGGTGGCTGTGGGGCTCAAGCACGGCCCTGACACTCCCACCCCGCCCCCTCCCCATCCCCGCCGGTAGCGAGAGGTCCCGGCTGCTCACCCCGGCCGTGTGCTGGGGATCTTCCCGCGTCGTCCCTGGGCTGCAGCGATGCCCTTGTGGCCACCCTCCGGGCTCTGGGGCTGTGGGGGTCCCCTCGGCCAGCACCCAGGCTGTGGACATGCTATCGTATCTCCTTCCCCAGATACAAAGGCTCCATCACATCCCCGTCCCCAGTTGCAGAGATCACATCGTGTCCCCACAGTGGCCCCAGGGCTTTGGAGGTGCTATCATGTGCCTCCCCGGCCCTAGGGCTGCAGAGGTCCCCTCTCCCAGTACCGAAGTTGTGCACGTCCCATCGTGTCCCCCTGCCCAGCTGCAAAGTTTCCATCGTGTTCCCCTTCTCAGGTACAAAGACTCCACCACATCCTCCTCCCCAGCTGCAGAGGTCCCGTTGTGTCCCCTCTCCCAGCACTGAAACTGTGGATAGGCTGTGGACGTCCCATGACGTCCTCATCCCCAGTTGCAAAGGCCCCCTGTGGCCCCAGGGCTGTGGAGGTGCTGTTGCATTCCGCCCCCTCCCTAGCCTTGGGGCTGTGGAGGTCTCATACTGTCCCTCCACAAGCACCAAGACTGGAGATATACTGTGGACATCCCATCGTGTCCCCCTCCCCAACTGCAGAGGTCCCATCGTGTCCCCTCCACTGGGCTGTGGATGTGCCATCACACCTCTCTTCCCCAGCTCTGTGCAGGTCCCAGCATATCCCCCTCCCTGACCCTAGGGTTGTGGATGTCCTATCATGTCCCTCTTCTTGGCTGTGGAGTCCCACTATGTCCTTCTCTTTGACTGTGGACATCCCACCACATCCTTCTCCTTGCCTCTGGAGGTCCTACCATGTCCCTCTCCTTGGCTGTGGAGGTTTCATCTTATCTCCCCCAGCCAAGGTTGGTCCTTTGTCAACGCCCACCCCTCCCAGATCTTTTGAGCAAGCTCCAAGGCTTTCGAGTGAGCTCCCAAACCCAGTAATTTTTTCCCTGGGTGGTGATGGGGAATTGAGACTTTGCTGCCTGGTGCCTCCGTGGTGAGGGAGTCGAGAGACTGCGGGGAGGGCAGGGTTGGTGCCGCGCTCGCCCGCCCACTCACAGCCTCTCTTGGGCCGCCCGTTCTTCCACCAGATGTTGATATGGACGGCTTCCTCCAGAGTGTGGAGAAGGACCTGAACATCGACCGCCGCCAGCTGGCTGTGGCCACCGAGGGGACCCATGTCACCGCCTTCATCCCGCTGAAATGGCTACTGAGCCTCAAGGAGCGCCGGGTGCTGCCCAGTGCGTGCCCGCGCCCTGAGGGGCTGAGTGACGTGGAGGTGAGGACGTTCCTGCAGCACTCTGTGCAGAAGCTGCCCGCAGGCTGGACCCGGGTGGAGATCCACGGGCTGCGGAAGGAGCGGTTGGCGTACCCGCTGCGGGTGCAGCCCCCTGCATCTGAGCAGCGCAACGGCAGCCTGGATACCCTGCATGGCTTCATGCAGAGCGTCGCATCCCAGAATTACAGGAACCTCTGGGGCCTCGCTCACCGCCTCTACGTGCGACCCTACCGGCATGCGGATGTGCCGCCCACCACGCCAGCCCTGGATGTGCTGCGGGCTGCCCTGCAGAAGGCTTACGGCTGCCCCGTCCTTCAGGTGGGCAAGAGCGTGTCCGGTGCTTCCCCTGCCAAGGAGAGCGTGGTGACCACCAAAGGGGGTTCCTCCTGCCCCAACATGCTGCAGGCAGAAGCTCTGCTGGAGTCAGCCAACATGCTCTACGTCATTTACCCATACGTGCAGTACTGTTTGCATGACATCGTGACCTTCAGCCCGGCCAAGCTCACCAACAGCCACGCCAAAATCCTCTTCCTCCTCTTCCATGTGCTGCAGGCCATGAGGGCTTGTCACCAGGCAGGACTGGCGTGCGGTGCTTTTTCTCTTCGGGACGTGGCTGTGGACGAGAAGCTGTGCAGCCAGCTCCGTGTGAACTTCAGAGAGTACGAGGGACCAACGAAGGAGGAAGAGAATCTGGAGGCTGGGCTGGAACGAACGAGCGAGCGAAGTAGTGCTGGCGTGCGAGGGCAGGAGGGGAGGTGCACCGCCTGCCAGAAAGACCTCCGAGACCTGGTGTTACAGTGGGTACATGGGCAGGTCAGCAACTTTGACTACCTGATGCGTCTAAACAGCTTGGCTGGGAGGAGAATGGGAGACCCCAACTATCACCCGGTTCTTCCGTGGGTGGTGGACTTTACTACTAAGAACGGCAAGTTCAGGGACCTAAGAAAATCCAAGTTTCGACTCAACAAGGGAGACAAGCAGCTGGACTTTACTTATGAGATGACCAAGCAGGCGTTTGTGGCTGGTGGGTCAAGTGGGGAGCAGCTCCACGTCCCCCATCACATCTCCGATGTCCTTTCGGATATCACCTACTATGTGTACACGGCTCGGAGGACGCCCAAGGCAGTGCTGTGCTGCCACGTGAGGTCCCAGTGGGAGCCCAACGAGTATCCAGCCAGCATGGAGCGCATGCAGAGCTGGACCCCGGATGAGTGTATCCCAGAGTTTTATACGGACCCCACCATCTTCCGATCCATCCATCCGGACATGCCTGACCTGGACGTGCCGTCTTGGTGTAGCTCCTACGAGGAGTTCATTGAAGTCCACCGCATGTTGCTTGAGAGCCGGGAAGTTTCTCAGGACCTCCACCACTGGATTGATCTCACTTTTGGGTACAAGCTGCTGGGGAAGGATGCCGTCAAGGAGAAGAACGTCTGCCTCCATCTAGTAGACAACCACACACATCTGACAACTTATGGGGTTGTGCAGCTCTTTGACCAGCCACATCCCAGACGCATGGTGGGACCTGCCTACACCCCTGCTGAAGCTCCAGCCATTGCCCGGCCTCTTCTCCAGAACATCAGGGAGACAGTGTTTTTGGAGGATATCCAAGGCCAGATGACAGATGTGGTTAACGGGCTGGTCCTGGAGGCTACTCCTAGTGAAACCACCTGGTCTGGGGAGAAACCCATCGCTGGTGAGGATGATTTAGAGCAAGGCACAGAAGCCCTGGATTCGATTCCTGCTACTGGTAGAGCTGCTGATCAGCCCTGCGCCACCATGCCTTCAGCACAGCCCTCCACCCTCCCACCTTATGCTACTGAGGGCAAAACCTCGGGTGTCCGACCTCTCCGTCGAAGCAAAGCAGGAGCTGTGGATCAGGCTGACATGAAGATCACACTTCCTGATGGCTTCAATCCACTTCAGGCCCTGGAAGAACTGGAGAAACTGGACAATTTCTTGGTTAAAGGTTTAAGCAGTGAAATGCAGCCAATGGAGCAACCATGGGAAGAGCCACCCCTGGGTCTCTCGGACTTCTTCCAGAGGGACATGCAAGCTTTGGGCATTGTGGTAGCTGAGATTATATTTGCACCAAGGATTCGTCCTTCGAAGCCTGATGCATCCCTGTTGGAGCGGTTCCTGACGGTGCGTAATCTGTGTCGCTACCATCCCAAGGAGATCCCATCCCCGCTCCAGCACGTGCTCCATGTCCTGCTGCAGCTGAGCGTGCCGGTGGAGAAGCTTCTGAAGACCAGGCTGGGCAAGGGTGCTGTGCAGTTGTTTGAATACGAACCCATCTCCCAGGGCCTCCCCCCACCCTGTCCCATGCAGCTCCTCAGTCCCTTCAGCTCCATCGTCCCCTTCCCCACGTACTTCCCAGCCCTGCACAAATTCATTTTCACTTATCAGGCGAGTAAGATAGAGGATGAAGGTCAGGGCCGGGAACTTGTTTTCCAGCTGTGGCAGCAGCTGGAGGGGATCCTTTCTGAAATCACTCCAGAAGGTTTGGAGATACTTTTGCCCTTCATATTGTCACTGATGTCCGAGGAGAACACCGCTGTCTACGCAGCGTGGTATCTCTTTGAGCCCATAGCTAAATCCCTAGGGCCAAAGAATGCCAACAAATACTTGCTGAAGCCATTAATTGGAGCATACGAGACCCCCTGCTACTGCTATGGCAGGTTCTACCTCTACACAGACTGCTTCGTCGCCCAGCTGATCGTGCGCCTGGGGCTGCAGTCCTTCCTCCTCAACCTGCTGCCACACATCCTGCAGATCCTTGTTGGCATTGAGAGCTCACGGGAAGAAAGCAAAGCCCTCCTTGGCATGGCTGAGGATGATGAAAGTGGAGGGGAAAGCCCAGTGTCGTGTGTGTTCGGGGAGGAGATGAAAATGGATGTGGAGCACGGCTCTGCTGCGCTTGACCTCCTCGACTACACCTCTGGTGTCAGCTTCCATGACCAAGCCTACCTGTCCGAGAGTGAGGAATTCCAGAGCGGCCTCTACGTTGGGGAGTCCCTGCAGCCTCAGGAGCAGGAATCGCTCAGCCTTGGGCGGCTGAGTGACAAGAGCAGTGCCAGCGAGGTGTCCCTGGGGGAGGACAGACCTGTGGACGGGGATTCCCAGAAGGACAAGAGCAGCCTGAAGTCAGTGGACAGCAGCCAGGACCTGAAACAGAGCGAGGACGAGGAGGAGGAGGACGAGGAGCATGAAGAAGAGGAGCATGAAGATGCTGTGGTGGATGCAGAGCTGACGGTGGCCGTGGATGCTGGTGCCTCCGTGGATGTCACCCTGGCTGATGACAGCAGCGAGCCAGAGGATGGAGAGGGAGAGGAGCTGCCAGATCACTCCGATGACAAAGAGCAGACAATACTCTTGGGTAAGACCCTGCTCTCATTGAGGCAAACGTGGAAAACACCTAATAAAGCAGAGAATGGGAGAGCCTGGGAAGAAGTGGGTCCAGATTTGGGGGTGTCTGTGATCCTGGCTTGGGGACAGTGATGAAACCAGTGTAAAAAGCCAGGTGGATGGGAGCCCCAAGATTGCCCCTTGCTGCAGGCACCAGCAGGGTGATAGCTAATCTGCACCATGCTGGGCTCTGTCTTTGCAACTGTTTTTTGTTTTGCAGACACAGCCTGTAAGATGGTGAGGTGGCTCTCAGCCAAGCTGGGCCCTACCGTCACGTCCCGCTTCATCGCCCGGAACCTGCTCCGACTGCTCACGTCCTGCTACGTTGGTAATGTCTGCTCCTCGGAACTCAGGGGCCCTGGGTGGGCTGTGCCCCAAAATGCTCTGCTGGGTGCCTTGTGGCTTGGGTTGTAGCCTTGCTGCTTCAGCTCATGGTGTTGTCTCTGGGCAGGCCCCACCAGGCAGCATTTTGTACCAAGCAGCGATGAGAACAGTCCCCTGAGCACAGGAAATATCTACCAAAAACGGCCGGTGCTGGGAGATCAGGTATCCAAGCCAGTGCTGACCTGCCTGGTGCACGTGGCGTACCTGTACGGAGAGCCTGTCCTCACCTACCAGTACCTGCCCTACATCAGCTACCTGGTTAGTATGGCCTTTCTGCTCTTCTTGCGTGTGTTGGGGTGAGGGCTGTGTCCTGGGACAAAAGGAGGATGTATGGAAAATAGTCCAGCCTCCCCAACAGCCTCCTGCATGGAAATCTCTGCTGGGTTGAGCTCCCTCTGGGCCAGCTATTGCTGCGTTGTCCAAGAAGGACTGTGATGGTGCAGCCAGAAGAGGCACTTTCACCCCTCTGCCATCAGCTCTGGTCCGCTTCCAGTTGGGGTTGTTCAGCCTGGAGAAGAGAAGGCTCTGGGGAGACTTTAGAGCAGCCTCCCAGTACTGAAAGGGAGCTGGGGAGGGGCTCTTGATCAGGGAGTGCAGGAATAGGACAAAGGGGAATGGTTTTCAGCTGAAAGAGGGGAGATTGAGATGAGATCTCAGGGAGAAATGTTTTGCTGTGAGGGTGGGGAGGCCCTGGCCCAGGTTGCTCAGAGGTGGCTGCCCCATCCCTGGAGGTGTTGAAGGCCAGGTTGGATGGGGTTTGAGCCCCCTGATCCAGTGGGAGGTGTCCCTGCCCATGGCAAGGGGTTGGAACTGGATGGGCTTTAAGTCCAAAATCATTCTGTGATTCTATGATAATGGGCGGGCGGAGCAGCTGGGGCTGCTATGGGTCGCTTTGGTGAGTGCTTTTGGGGTCTGTGTGGGCAGATAGGGGCTGAGCTGGGAGAGGCTAAAGGAGGCTTTTCAACGGTATAAAAAATACTGGCAAGACTCACAAACTTTTCAGCTTGAAATTCATAGCTGAATAGCAAGTAGAAAATATGTAATGCAGCTGGTTGGAAAACAAACCAATTTTTCAATAAAAAAGATGTTTTTGAATGTTTTAAGCAGGCTTCTTTTTCGTATTGCTCCCTTTGTAGTGGTTCTAAACATTTTGGTTGTGGATTCTTGTTCAAATGGAAAACTTCAATAGCTTTTTGGTAATTTAAACATCGAGGAAAAGAGGCCACAGCTGCTTATTTAAAGAAAACAAAAAGGCATTGTCAGTTTTTCCAGTGTCGAAGGGGAGATTTTTCAGGGGAAAGAATCCCATTTTTCAGCAAAATCCTTCCCCACCCAGTTGCAATTGTCGTTCCAGCTGTTCTGCTTTGCTGGGCTCAGCTTATTGCCCAGGGGTGCTGTGGGGATCAACCTCCCCTCCGTGAACAGCATTTGGCATAAAAGCAGTGAAACTTGGGGGTCACCAACAGGATAAAGTCAATCCTCTGTGGCAGGATTTGGCAGAGAAGGTTTTTGGAGCCTCTGTGATGAGCTGGAAGCTGGCAGGTGTACCAGAAATGTAGCGGAAACTCGGAATTGTTTATGGGTTTTTGTTATTGGCTCTCAGCTCTTGGATGTTTGATTAGGAATTAGGAAATAGGACGGGCCAGAAAAGTCTTTTCGTGTTGCTGCTGATGTCGTTAACTCTTTGGCATTGCCATAACCGGCATTGGAGCCTTGTCTGCAAAAAAGAATGTGCTCTTCTGCCGCATGAAGGCATTAGAGCTGGATTTCTGGAGGTCAGTAGGCAGGTTTGCCTATAATTTGTGCCTCAATAGTCTATGGAAGGGCTGTTCCTCTACACTCCAGGCATAGTACACTGTGGGATGAAGACACTGATTCTTGCTTTAAGTGAGTGTCATAGGTTTCTCCTCTTTCTGTGCTGGCAAAAGATGCTCTGCTGTGTCCAGGCTGGTGATGCTGGATGCCAGTCCAGGGTTGTCTCTTACCCCTCTGAGTTTTCCAGCTGTGGGAGCATCCTGCAGGGATAGGCCTTCCAGAGGATGCTGGTGAGCTTGGGGATGTCGTGCCCTCTCTACAACTACCTGAAAGGAGGTTGTTGTGATGTGGGCACTGGACTCTTCTCCTGAGTAAGAAGCAATAGGACAAGAGGAAATGGCCTCAAGTTGTGCCAGGGGAGGTTTAGACTGGATATTAGGAAAAATTTCTTTACCAAAAGAGTGATGAAGCACTGGCAGAGGCTGCCCAGGGAGGTTGTGGTGTCTCCATCCCTGCTTCAAAAGCCATGTAGACATGGCACTTTGGGACATGGTTTAGTAGGCACGGTGGAGTTGGGCTGACAGCTGGACTAGATGAGCTTAGAGGTCTTTTCCAACTTTAAGGATTCTCTCCAAGCTCATCTCTGTCTGTCAGCTTCCAGGCTCATCCCTTGAGTGCAAGACATGAGTTGTTGTTGAGACTGAGTGATGAGGTTCCTCTTCCAGGGGCTGTGACCAGCACTACTGTGCTGGGTTTTGAGGCTGAGTTCGGGTGATCCTGGGATCACCCTTGCTGTGTCCTGCTGGGAAGGTGGTGGCCCTGGCACTGGAGGACTCCTTTTGCAGGTTGCGCCCAGCGGCAGCTCCGGTGGTGGCCGGCTGAACAGTCGGAAGGAGGCAGGGCTCCTGGCTGCTGTGACGCTGACTCAGAAGATCGTGGTGTGTCTCTCAGACACCACGCTCATGGACATTCTCCCTAAGATCAGCCAGGAGGTGCTGCTCCCTGTGCTGGGCTTCCTCACTTCACCAGCCATCGGGTAAGCGCTGCAGTGTGCCGGGCCTTCAGCCAGGATTGGTACAACTCAAACCTGGGGATTTGGAAATGGTTCTCTGTGAGCTTTAAGGCTCCTGAGAACGTTGGGCTGTTCCTGCCCTCGTGCACAGCATGCATGTGGAGAGGTAGAGCTTAGGCTGCTTAAGACCTTCTGATAAAACAGACAAGGCAAGAAGCATGAAGCAGAGGAGGGGAAAACGGAGATGGGGAGGACAAGCTCGTAATGGATGTCCTCTTCAGTTTCCCCAGTGGTGCCCAGGCCCGCATTGTCCTGTGCGTTAAGACAATCAGCCTAATTGCCTTGATCTGCCTGCGGATTGGGCAGGAGATGGTGCAGCAGCACCTGAGTGACACGGTGAGAACATTTTTCGGGGCATTCTCCCTGCTGCAGGAGCTGCAAGACCAGGTCAGTGACGTGGAAGAGGTCCTCCTGCCATCCCTCAGTACCCAGCTGCTGGGTTTGTGTAATTCTGCGATGAGACCATCTGATCTTGGGTATCTTCCTGTTTCTTCTTGTCCAGGGGTTGACGGCAGAGTCCCTGAGCAGCTGTGAGGTGCCGCTGATGGAGGTACCCCTTTTGGATGGGAAGCTGCTGGCCCTGGATCCGGCCGTGCTGATGGAGTTACAGAAGGTGTTTAACCCTGAGATGGCCTACATCACCTACATCCCCTTCTCTTGCTTGCTAGGTAGGGCTTGGCCACCATCTCCTGGGGTTTGAGAGGAAGCTCCGTGCTCCGCACAGACGTGCTGGATCTGAATGCAGAAGTCAGAGGGTGCAGGGCTGCTGGGGGAAACCCACAGCTTCTGCACTGTGACTTGGTCTGCCCACTGGGCTACTTTGGCCAGGAGCAGCGTGTGGCCGGCTTGTGGGGGCATCATGTTCACAGCCTCACACTGACCTTCGTTCTGTTGGTGGGGAGGGGTGTTGGTGGGGAAATTCCTTCCCTCGGAGCCACGTTCTCTCTCTCCAGGTGATGTGATCCGGACGGTTGTGCCCAACCACTTGCTGGTTGAGAAGCTGGCCAGCCTCTACCTCGAGAATGTGAACCCCAAGAGCCTGCAGGTGGTTAGCCTGGAACAAACTCCAAGTGCGGCAGGCTCAGACCAGGACACGCGAGGGACCGAGCCCTTCTCTAGCCACCACGAGGACAGTAACTCCGGGACTTTTGGGAGTGTGCTGGTAGGGAACCGCATCCAGGTGCCTGTGGACACGCAGCGTGAGGGGCTCGGCCTCCTTCGCCTCAGTGCTGGCACTGATGGCTTTATTCCTCGCTCATCCAGTGAGGAGGATGCCCTGAAGCGTGACCTTCCTCGCAGCACCCACATGCTGTGCGGGAACTGGCTGGCTTACTGGCAGTACGAGATTGGTGTCAGCCAACACGATCCTCGCTTCCACTTCCACCAGATCAAGCTGCAGAGTTTCTCAGGGCATTCCGGGGCCATCAAGTGCGTGGCACCGCTCAGTAGCGAGGACTTCTTCCTTAGTGGCAGCAAGGACAAAACTGTCCGTCTCTGGCCCTTGTACAACTACGGGGATGGCACCAGCGAGGTGCCACCGCGCTTCACCTACGCCGAGCACAAGAAGTCTGTTTTCTACGTGAGCCAGCTGGAGGCATCGCAGCATGTGGTGAGCTGTGATGGGACCGTACACATCTGGGACCAGTTCACAGGTAAGAAGGGAAAGGGTGAAGGCTGGTTGGACTGAACTCATCCAGCTCTTAAAGACATAGGGGCCGTACCGAGTTTTGATGGTTCCTGCTGAAAACCAGTGCAGAACTGGAGATTTGCCGTGTGCCTTCTCCGTACATCTACTGCCTGAAGGTCTCTGTCATGTTCCCACAGGCAAACTTCTCCGGACTTTTGATGAGTTAGACAGCAAAGTCCCCATCACAGCGGTGACCACCATGCCTCCTCCCTATCACAGCATCTCCGTAGCCAGCGCAGACTCCGTGCTGCGCTTCATCGATCATAGGAAGCCGGGACTACAGGTAGGGAGTCCGGCACCCTGCAAGCCATCTTCCTCCATCCTGTACTCCATGGTGGCATCACAGCTGGCCTAAAGCCACCTGCAGTGACTCCACAAAAGCCACCTGGACCCCATGGTCTCTTGTCCCCTAAATGCTGGATCTTCGTCCCCCAGTAGCTGGGCTCTCTCTCTTGCAGCACGAGTTTCGATTGGCCAGCGGGGTGAACGCTGGGCTCATCCGCTGCTTGGCTGTGAGTCCCAACGGGCGCAGCGTGATGGCTGGCTTCTCCTCTGGTTTCATTGTGCTGCTGGACACCAGGACAGGACTCATCATGCGGGGGTGGCCTGCACATGAGGGAGACATCCTGCAGATCAAGGTGAGAGATTCGGCTGGGATCAGGGCTGCTTTGTGGGCCTCATCGATCATCTGAGGTTGTGTGGAGCATCCTGCTGGCATGCGCTGCTTGGCACGGCTTGTCTGCTCCATCCTCTGGGCGTTCCTCCATCCCTTGCTGTCCCTAAGAGGCTGCTCAAGCTGTCCTGCCCCATGTAGTGGCTGTTCTTGGTCCTGACTGTGCTGAAGGGAGATCAAACCCTGCAGGTGTCAGCCCCTGCTGAGCAGGTCTGCAGCTGGGGCAGGAGGAGATGCAACTCCTGTGAAGAAATGAATGTGATGCTTTCTCTGCAGGGCTCTCAGCCCCCCTGGGAGAGTGGTGCTCTAATGAGTAACTCTTGTCCATATTTACCCACCATCAGGAGCAGCGCTGGGGCTCCAGTGTCCTCGACCCAAACACAGGTTAAACAAAGCTTGGCAGCGTGGGTTGTTTACCCTCCCACTCACTCTGCTAATAAGCAGCTCCAGGCTTCTGCCCTCAGCAGTGTTTTCTACCACGAGAGAGCCACCCAATTCCTTTTCCTGAGAAGAAAAATAGCTTGTCAGGTGGTTTGATGGAGAGGGAGACCACAGGATAATCTCTTTACCCACTGCAGTATTAACAAGTGATAAATGAGTTGTGCTTGTATCAGGATGTTGTTGAGAAGAGACACATCCCATCTCTTGGATGGCACTGGAGGAGGTTGCCAGCTACTAGAGAGTACTGTAGCTTCTGGTGTCCACCTTGTTAATACTGCTCGGTACCATGAGTTGCTTGGAAATGGCTGGGACTCTCCCAAGGGATTGCACTGGGACTGTTGGATTATTGGAGCTGCCTGCTGATCTCGTTTGCAGGATGATATGGTGAGTTTTTATTGCAGCAGTGTTGGCTCATTGGCCTTTCCTCTCCTGCAGGCTGCAGAGGGCAATGTGCTAATCAGCTCCTCTTCGGATCATTCCCTGACTGTGTGGAAGGAACTGGAGCAGAAACCTTTGCACCACTACAAATCTGCATCTGAACCCATCCACGCATTTGACCTCTATGGCAATGAAGTGGTCACTGGCACTGTGGCCAACAAGATTGGCGTATACTCCATGCTGGAGTCCTCAGCCCTGCCCAGCAGCACGACCAAGCTGAGCTCGGAGAATTTTCGGGGTACGCTGACCAGCCTGGCAGTGCTGCCCACGAAATGCCATCTCCTGCTGGGCTCGGACAACGGCGTCGTACGCCTTCTGGCATAGCAATCGCCGGCCCTGGAGCTTGTGGCTGTCCCACAGCGCCAGTGGTAGAGCCGAAAGCCGGCAGCATCACTTACGGAGGAGGCAGGGTTAGATATTTCTGAACAGAAGATGCAAGGGGGGAGGTGTACTTGGTAGTGAGCACTCGGTAAAGCATCTCTAACCTCTTCCTGTTTCTTTAAAAAGAAAAAAAGCCATAACTGAGAAACCTTCCGCTGCTGCTGGGAGAAAAGGGGGGCATTGTAGGCCACTGTCAGCCCTGCCAGAGGGGCCTGGAGCTTTCCATACCGTGTGTGCCTGATTCCCAGGGGACTGTGATCTGCCCACCAGGGTAATATGGACCACAGGTATCCTCCCCACTTCATTTAGGGGGTAAGAAGGGCCCCTGACAAGCGTAGCTACTGCCATGTGCACTTACTCTGCAATTCTACTCCTGAACCACTGAACTAGGGTAGGGTAAGCCTGGGAACTGCTGCCTTTGGAGCTGTGCAGGATCGGGCATCTCCTTCTCCTGTGGTCTGTGTTCAAAGCCCAGAGGATGTTCTCTATTAAAGTTTAGGTTCTGCTGGCTGAGTTGGAGCCTGGATGGGAGGAGGAGAGGTTAAAACTAGAGCACTTCTGCTGCCTTACTTGCTCCAGGGCAAAGACTGGGATGGAAGTCGGCCAAGGCACAAACCCCATCTGCTCCACCAATTCATTTAGGAATGAGCTGCTGCGGAGGGACAGTTTGGGGTGGGAATGTTACTCTCTAGGGAAGCCAGAACTAGATGCTTCCATGAGGATTTTGGCTTCTGGAGCAGTAGGGTAGGGATGGACTGTTGCTGGTTCCTGCCCAGCAGCACTGCATCCCACAGTTATCTAAGGGGTGAGGAATGCACTGCATGCCACACAATAGCAGTGTTTCTCAAGAAATCCTCCTTCTAATCCTCCTTTGTGCTGGTCAGATTCCTGGGGAAGACAGGACAGCAAAGAGGTGCTTAGTTTTGTCGTCTTCTGCCCTTGTAGGGTGAGAGGCAAGGAGCATCATCCAGCATGGTCTTCTGACCTTTCCTTTGGGACAGCACCATCTGTTCCCACCCCAAAGGCGAAGAGAGTGCTCTTTGACCCTGCAGCGGGAGCAGTTGCCTCACTTCTATTGCAGCCCTTTTCCCATCCATCCTAGAGCCAGTATCACAGGAGCGGGAAGCTCTTAGCTTGGGCAGAGGAGGAGCCTACTGCAGGTTGTTCTGGGGGGGGAAAGGGCTTCCATCCAGCTGCTGGTTCAGCTGAGCCACCTGCCACTGGGAAGGCCACTCTCCTCTTCCAGGGTGGATGGGGAGGGGAGCAGTCGGCCCATGCTGTCCTTCCCTGCCCACGGGGAGCTCTCAGTCCCTATTAACTATTGCAATAGATGTAAATATTGACTTCTAATAAACTCTTTGAAAGAGATACAGAGATGGGTGAGTGTGAGGCTCTTGTGCTGGAGGGGCCCAGGTGTGGTGTGGTTCAGGGCTGGGGGTGCTGCCTGCAGCTCTCCAGCAGCCAAAGCTCTGCATTTGGGCACCTCTGGTGTTCCTGGGTGAGCTGTGAAAATGCCCTGGATGTAAGGTAGGACTTCGCTGCACAGATCTGCTTTCCGAGGGGAAGTAGCTCCCTGTGTTGCAGTTTCAGGTCCTGAAGTAGTTTCTGGTTGCAGAGCTCAGATGTGTCTCCTTCACATCTCTTCCCAGTGTCTGGAGTGAGTCTGGGAACCAAGGAATGGATGGCTACAAGTGCTGCAATCCCGTTAGCATTCCCCACTGCTCTTTGGTGACTCCACTCACACTGAGGATGTGGACAGAGCTGGGAAGTATCACCATTGCTTCTGCATACGGCACAAAACCATGCAGGACAGGACCGGAGCGCTGCCCTCCCTGAGCCTCTTACAGAATCATAGAACAGTTTGGGTTGGAAGGGACATTAAAGCCCATCCAGTTCCACCCCCATGCCATGGGCAGGGACACTTCCCACTGGATCAGGGGGCTCAAAGCCCCACCCAATCTGGCCTTCAACACCTCCAGGGATGGGGCAGCCACAACTTCTCCGGAAAACTTGGGCCAGGGCCTCCCCACCCTCACAGCAAAACATTTCTTCCTAAAATCTCATCTCAATCTCCCCTCTTTCAGCTGAAAACCTTTGTCCTATTCCTGCTCTCCCTGATCAAGAGCCCCTCCCCAGCTTTCCTGGAGCCCCTTTCAGTACTGGGAGGCTGCTCTAAGGTCTCCCTGGAGCCTTTTCTCCAGGCTGAACCCCAGCTCTCTCAGCCTCTCTCACTCCACGCTGCAGTGGTGCGTGCTGTGGAGCCTGACACCAGGGCCAGCTCCTCCAGGAGGGCTCTGTGCAAGCTGTGCCCGGGGGAGGTACCAGTTGCTCTTGGCTCAGCCCAGCCTGAGCATCACTGCCTCCTGCCTGGCTACACGGCCACGGGACCCTGGGCACAACCATCTGCTAAAACCAGTGCCTCCTGCTTTCTGCAGCAGAAGCAGCTGGGACTCAGGGAGTGAATACCTGGGGTTTCTGCAAAGGAAATTCCCAAACTAGAGCAAGCCCTGTGGCAATAAATACCAAGCCCTACGTTTTCACTAAAGGTTATGGATGAGTGTGTTCCCAACACAGGGTGTATGTGGAAAGCAGAGCCACTACTAGGGACAACAGGCTTTGCGTGCTGATGGGAATTTTGGAGCTGGGAAACTCGGTGTTAACATTGTCTTGAGGGTGCAGCATCTCCTCATCTCCAAATGCACTACAAACTGACTCTTCTCCCCCAAACAAATGTTTAACCGGATGCTGTGGGTCAATATTTGCCTGCCAAATTCTCAAATAGGGGGTGGTGCCGAAGGTCGCTGCCGGCAGGGTAGGAAGGGAGGGCTGGAAAAGAGGCAGAGTTTGCCCCAAGCAGAGCTCTTGCCTGAGCTAAAGCAGGTGTCAGCTCCAACACGGCGATGAGTAACAGCAGGTGAGAGACAAATGAACCAGAATTTGACAGGAAATGGGGGCTTCTCCAACGAGCAAAAGTGCTCCTCTGAAAGATGGGGGTGAATTTGGCGGAGGGTTAAAGGATGGGGACAATCAGGGAGAGAAGGAGCACTTGGGTTTATACGTGGCTGCAGGATTTGGGGTGAGGGAGGAGAGGGAATGAAATGGCCTCAAGTTTTGCTTCTTCCACTTGGCAACTGGGATAGCAGTTCAGGTCAAAGCAGGGACTGCTTGGGGAGTGGAAAACAGTCCCAGGAATTAAGTGTATGGCAGCTGTGCCGAGGACTGGGCTTTGACACAGAAGATTTATGTTAAAATGATGACGAGTTATTTCTGTTTGAACAGGAAAAGTAGCTGGGTGAAGCTGTGGCCAGGGAATAGGTAGGGTCTTATCCATGGCCTTGGAAGCCCTGCTCCCACTATCCCATACGGGAACCGGAGTGTGGGGGTGGAGAGGCTGGCTTTGCCAGCAAAGGGGGAAGGCGAGTGCTGGGAAGAGGAGGACTCTGTTCTAGGACATATTGCTGAGAAACTGCTCTGCTATTGCATTTTCCACCTGCAAAGTCCCCTCAGACAGCATTGCTGAGTGCCTGCAGCCCCCTGAGGCAGGTCAGTATCCCTTCTCCCAAGAGCCAGGAGTGCAGCTGAGAATGCTGTGCCCGAACCTTGGTGGCTTGCATGGGAAAAGAGCAGAGACTCTTGCTTTCTTCTAGAGGCACGGTATGTGCAGGACTGATTAGGGAAATACCATTTGCAATCCAGAGAAATAAGGGCAATGGGGTCAGCAAGGCAGGATCCAAGCAGAAGAGCACTGTGTAGGAATCTGGCCATGGCTGCACCTCTGTTCCAGTGTGGGTTCCTATTCCTCTCTGATTTCGCTGCCTTGGCGTTGGACTCAGGAGCCCTGTGTTGTTTCTTTGCAGCATTGTTCACGTCCCTATTGCTTTCTGCAAGCTTCTGCGCCAACCTGTTTGGCCAGGTTGATAATTTTCTCCCTGTAGACCTGAACAGGCTCAGCTTGCTGCTGCCAGGCAGCTGGAAATAACTGCTCTCTCGACTGGTCCTTCTGTTCCAGAAACATGGTGTTCCTGTGGGCTCTGCCGCTGCTCTGCCTGTCTGCCCTGCACAGTCACCTGAGGGTAAGTTGCTTCACTCTGACGATGGTGGGAGGCTCTGTGGAGTGAGCAAAGCCCTCTCCCCAGCCAGCAAAGGGCAAGGGGAGCGAGGTGGCTCTCCTGCACCAGACCATGGGGCAAACACCACCCAATGGTTCTAAGGCCAAGCAGTGGAGGATGCTGCTCCTCTGCTATGGGGTCAGCCTCTCCCCCAGTACAACAAGGTTTCTAATATAGCTGTGGATATTCTCATTATTCGAGTAGATTTCTGTAGAAAATCTTTGGGAACTTGGCTTCAGCTGCATTTGGTGACCGTGACCTTTCAGGGTTAACAGCAAGATGTTTAATACAGCTTTTTTTTTTTCTCTTTCTCTCTCTCTTTAAATCTGGATCCCCATCAGATCTGAGATTGCAAACCCGCAGTGTTTGCTCCTTAAAAGATACATTATTTTCTACACTTCTGACCTGGTCCCTTTCTAAACAAACCCAGCATCTCAGCTCCTGCTCACTTCCACCTCCCCACCAGGGACCCCACTGCCTCTATATCTGCATCCTAAAGCCCTGCCCGTGCTGTGGCCATGCCAGGACTGCTACAGCCAGGCTGGTGTCAGCCTCTGACCTGGCCCCTTGGGAATGCGTTAGGAGTGAGAGCAAGGACTGACTCTGGAAATTCAGATGAAATTATCTGGGACCTGACTTTTGTTTCTTTCTTGGTTTTCTTTCCCCCCTCCCCCCAAGTTTTCTTCAGCACTCGCCATGGAACAAAAGCGCCTCTTCCCAGACAAAGATGGGAAGCTGAAGGTAAGCGATGACTGTTTCCACCCCAGGGGCCTGAAATTCTGTTGTGGTATTTGCAATGGTTTTCCAGTTTGTCCTGGGATAGGATGAGCCCAGGCAGTGCAATCCAGCAGCGCCAGCGCAACGAGAAAGTCCATCTTTGTGCAAGCTCCCCTCCCCGCCTCACCCACCGCTCCTGCCAACGCCGTGCTCCTTTGTGTTGAAAGCTCCAGCCTAAATAATAACTTGGCAGCAAACAGAGTAAACATCAGGAGCTGGTGTGTACAGGGACTGGCAGGTGGATTATTTCATTGCTGATTGACGAGGAAAACAACCAGCTGCAAGGGTGACAGGGAGAAAGATCCATAGCTGATGCCACCCATCGAGCCTGGCTCTGAGAGCACAGCATTCCTGCCGTCTGGATGTGGGTAGGAACAGGGAGATCTGAGGAAGAAAGCATGTGTGACCATGGGCATGCAAGGACAGTAGCAGCAGTGCTATAGGGTAAAGCTTAGAAAACTGGAAAAGGAGGGAGTTGGAGAGAAATAGGATGGAATAGAACAGAGACGTCCAGAGGAGATGGATGCCTGGAGGAGGATTTCAGCCAAGTGGATCCAGGCTGTGACAGCAGCAGAGGGTGCTGAGCGATGCACGAGGCAGGTCCTAAAGTGTGTGAGAGGAGGTGGTAAAATCCAGGTGGAGGATGATGGATCTACAAATGGTGAAGGCACAAGATAGGCTGAGCAGGTGGTGGTTCCTCCCTTCAGAAGCCTGTCCGGCTCATTTGTTTGAGGGAGGCCCTGGAGACAAGAGGAGAAGGAACCACTGCAAGACCCTTACTCAGTCCATTCTCCCAGGATACAACATCCCGTTTTCCATACTCATCGAGGTGCTTTTAACCTCAAGGTTAGAAGCAAACTGAACTGAATACACCACCAGGGTAGAGAAGCTGGAGAGTTTTCCCAGCCCATTTAGGTGTGCAGTAAAGCCTATGAGGGACAGTATCACCCTGCTCCTGCTTTCCCAGCATCACCCTTCTTGTTTCTCCCCAGGATGTGAAAAGTGCTGGAGCTGTACAGTCTGCACTGCTGGGAGCCATCCCAACTCTGCCGAATGCAGAACTGGCAGACTATACCTATGACAACTTCCAGGAGATTGATGGACCCATGTTACCTTTCACCACCACCCCGCCAAGGATGAGGAATGAGTGGAGCTCAGAAGATGAACCCGTAGCTGAGTCTGTGGGCTGTCAGGAACAGCAACCATCTGGGGAAAATGCCTCTTCTGAAGAGGAAGGAGAGGCTGAAGATAAAAACTGTGAGATGACTCGGAAGAAGAGCCAGAGGCTAGCAGATGGCTTGATGAGATTCAGCATTGATCTCCTGAAAGAGGTCCAGCTGGAGTCCAACAAACCCAATGTGATCTTGTCACCCCTCAGCATTGCCGTTGCCTTGTCTCACCTGGCACTGGGTAACATCTTAGTTACAACAGCACAGGTTCCTGCCCTTCCCTGGCCCCCCTCCTGCAGACACTGGGAACCAATATGCAAAATGCAAAGATTAAACACAGCACCTTCCAATTAATCTTACTGCTGCAGCTTTAATTAAGTACGACTACAATTGAAGGTGCCCTCGGTGGCTCTGCTGAGGCTCCCACTCTCAGGTTTCTCCAGCCTCTTTTGTAAGGCACAGTATGTTTCTAACAGGAGGCACCAAGAGTAACGTCCCTGTTACTAACAGGGACCTAACAGGAATCTGACTTTGCTTTTTAGGAGCAGCAAATCAGACAGAGAAGCATCTGCTGGAGGTGATGCATCTGGAGTCAGCGCCCTGCCTCCACCACATCTTGGGCACCCTTAGCAGAAGGCTCGCAGAATCCACCCTCAGCCTTGCGTCGCGACTGTACCTGCAGAAAGGTGGGAGCTGGCACAGGAGGGTCTGCACTGGGGTAGAATAAAATTCCTGATGACAGAGAGGGATGGAACCACGCTGCCACACCAGGAGACATCTCTCTTTACCTGAGCCCTCCTCCTGGGGCAGTGCCACGCCACTGCCTGAGCCACTAAGCTAATGTTTGTCAACATCTGATGACTTCATGTAGAATTCTTCCCCTCTGCCAGGATTTGAGGTGAAAGAGAAGTTCCTGGAGGATTCCGAGAAATTCTATGGAGCAAAGCCAGTGACCCTTTCTGGGATCAATGAGGATGACCTCGTGGCCATAAACAAGTGGGTAAAGGAAGCGACTCATGGGCAAATACCCACCTTCCTACAGCAGCTCCCTGAGAGCACAGTGATGCTCCTGCTCAACGCAATCCATTTCCATGGTGAGCTCCACAGGCCTTACTTTTCAAAAGGAATAGTTAGGAATCTACTCCTTTTTTGCACATGCTGGAGCTGAATGGCATCTCCTTTCATTCCTTCCTGCCAGTCAATCTGCTTGGTCTTTTCTTGTACAAGTGCCGCTCCTCTTGCTTCGATTTCTTTACAGTACTGATCCCCAACTGTTTCACATGTGCTAAAAATGTTACTTGACAGCAGATACAGAACGCAGCATGTGGCACCTGCAGTATTTTTGCCTCCTGGTGCAGGATCCCATCACCACTGATCTTATCCAGGGCACTTGCAACTCAATCCACGCCAACCACAGAGCTCAGAGGCAGCGCCTGTGGATTACCTTCCAACTCCAGCACAGTGGTCAAGCACGTCTTTCTCTTTTCATTCTGCATCCAAACACAAACCAAACACTTCCAATATGAATAGGCGAATGTTTTAGCTTGGTCTGGGAGCGCTGTTTCACCCTACGCAGCACGAAGGCTTCGTGTTTCAAAGTGTAAGCATCTATACTTTATCTTCACAGCCTTCAGTAATCTCCCATGCTGAGGCACAAAGATTAATCCTCATTCTTTTTGTTACTCCATAGTCCCTCTCTGGAAGATAAAAGCTTCCTGCAGTTAGGGCTCTCCCAGCCTTGGTACTGACTTCTCTTTGCTGTATTTCTGCCTGGTTACTACCTGCCTTGGCGGAGAACTAGTGATAGGAGTGTCAGTTCTGTTTCCCTACTGTAATTTTTTTTTATTTCTGAACTTGTATTTTGACAGGGTTTTGGAGAAATAAGTTTGATGCTAACTTCACTGGGCCAGATGTATTCCACCTTGACAATGAGTTCATGGTCCCAGTTGAGATGATGAAAGCTCAGAAGTACTCCCTGAGCTGGTTTACACTGGAGTCCCAGGACATTCAGGTAGGACTCTATTAGGAGCACTACACATTTTGACTGGAATTTCCTCCTGCCGTAGTATTTTACTGATTCCAAGTATTCTCTCAAAAAAACCCCCATGTCTTTCAACAGGCATAGCACACAAAAATGTAATAAGCATTTTTTGTCCTTGCTTCTAGCAAGAATGTTGAATCTTCACTCTCAATCTATAGGAAAAACCACAACGAGATACTCCCACTAAGTGGGAATCAATGGACTTTTAAAGCCTTGACTTAAAGATAAATGAGGAAAGGAATTCCCTCAGACTACGAGCTGTTGGAGCCCTTCAAAATATGTCCCACATGAGGACAGGCTGAGAGAGTTGGGGTTGTTCAGCCTGGAGGACAGAAGGGTCCAGGGAGACCTTAGAGCAGCCTCCCAGTACTGAAAGGGGCTCCAGGAAAGCTGGGGAGGGGCTCTTGATCAGGGAGTGCAGGGATAGGATGAGGGGGAATGGTTTTCAGCTTAAACGGGGAGATTGATGTAAGATCTTAGGAAGAAATGTTTTTCTGTGTGGGTGGGGAGGCCTTGGCCCAGGTTGCCCAGAGAAGTGGTGGCTGCCCCATCCCTGGAGGTGTTCAAGCCACGTTGGATGGGGCTTTGAGCCCCCTGATCCAGTGGGAGGTGGAACTGGATGGGCTTTGAAGTCCCTACCAACCCAAACCATTCTGTGATGACAGCTGTTGCTGAGTGGCTACAATGTATGTTGGGGCTTCCACTTTGCCCTGTGTTCAGTCTTTACCAGTCAGTGGCTAAATACTAAAACCTAATGCTGTTATTCCAACAAACTTTCTCCCGTGAAGAAATCAGATACCTCCTTCCCACTAGAACATTTTTGTCCGATAGGTAGACTGACTGTGTAGACCAGTTAAAAAAAGACTATATTCAGAGTATCATTTCCTGGACATCCTTTTCCATAAATTCTTCTGTATGGTTTCTTCTCCAGGTGGCCAAGTTTCCCTTTAAGACTAATACAAGTTTTGTGGTCATTGTACCCAACCAGTACACTTGGAATGCCTCTCATGTGCTGGAGAACATCCCTTACAAACAGCTCTGCAGGCTTTTCCCCAAAGAGGTACCCACGGCTGTGAAGATCCCCAAAATAAAACTGGACTACCAGCTGGAGCTCAACAAGGTTCTCAGTCAGATGGGTAAGGATTTACACAGAACAAGTGAAGCTGATCAATTTCTATGGCATCTGTTCGCTGATGCTAAAAACTGCCATCCTTGTTTCTAAAGCTGTGCCTCACAGCTTGCTCCAGATAACATCCAAACTCTCTCCCCTCTTATTCCTCTCCTCCTCCTTACTCTTTGCTTGCCTAGCACCAAATGTTTTGCTCCAAGAAGATGATACTACGGAGCAGGCAGTGTTCACAGCTCCTCACAAGCTTTACGAGTCTTTCCTATTCCCTTACTTGTAGCCAAGACCAACATCCTCCCGAGAACTGACTTTCACCTCTTCCTTTGTCATTTAACAGAGTGTCCAGGATGTAGAAATTGTCAGCAGAGAGAATGCAGATCACAAAACCTGCTATGGAGGGCATACTGAAATAAAAACCTGCGCACTGCATTTCCAGATGGGAATAAATTGAATTCACTTTCTTTTTTGCAAAATTGCTTAAAAAAATAATCTCTGTAAAAGCATTTCCAGCCTTTCGAGAAGGAGCCTTCAGGCTTGCTGCTGCTTTTTAAGGAAGGGTTTAGGATCTTACGCTGCTATTCTGAAAGAGGGGGACAAAGTTTGTGAAAACTCTTCTGGTTTTGGCACCCTCAGCTCTTCATACAGAAAGGGACTGGGGAACCTGGCTGGACTGCAGCGTTTGTTCCCACTGCCTGCTGGTTCTCCAGTCCCCCATAAAGGACCAAACACGCAGCAACAGATTAGGGAATTGCTTTCTTCAGACAGCTTTGAGAAATATCAGAGCTGGTGGCACCAACTGGGTGAGGTTGACTCAATCTCCTATCTCTGTAGGCCTTCAGGAGCTGTTCACAAGTCCGGATCTCCACAAGATCACAGATGAGCCTCTCTTTGTATCCAGCATCCAGCATCAGTCTACCCTGGAGCTTAAAGAAGATGGGGTGGAAGCATCTGCTGCTACCAGCATCGCCATTTCACGCTCGGTCTCTGCCTTCAGCCTTGACCGGCCCTTTGTCTTCATCATCTTCGACGATGAAACAGGCATCCCACTCTTCATAGGCAGTGTCCAGAACCCCAACCCCAATGCTGCTCCCCAGATGAAAGAGCCTCGGGACTCACGTGAAGCAAAAGACGTCAATAAGTACCCCGTGCCCAAATAAGAGCAGAGCAGAGCGTTCTGGGACTGCTACCTGACCCTTCGGACCACCTAAGAGAGGCCTCCTGTCCTTGGAGACCTCCCTCCAAGGCCACAGGAGGCAATCCCTTGCTGTTTTCCTTTATGGATCCCTAGAGACCAGTCCTGGGACAGCCCATTCCAGCCTTGACAAGCTTCTCCAGTCCAGGGTTCCCCTCTGTTGAACCTGAAAAGCTTGCTTTGCCTGGATTTTCCTTCCAGGGCTCTCAGTCCTAGAAAGGAGACTTCCTTGTCCCAAGACTCTTATCAGAGTCTTTATTAAGCTCTTATTAGAGTCCCTCATAGCTTGGAATCATCATTAGCATCTGGCAGCTTGGAGAACAGCCAGTGAAATTAATACGGCTCTTCCTTCCGCAGTTCCTGTGAACAAGTCTCCCTCAAAGTGTTCCTCTGAAAACCGTCTGTACCCACCTAGAAAACAACCTCTAGATCTACTGGACTAGTAATCAGTTGTCTTTTCTAGGCTCTGTCACAGCTAGTTCCAGGCTTTCAAAGATTCTCTTTTCCCACTGTTGGGATCTGACGTGGGAGAGTCTGCAGGGGGAAACCCCTTTGGATCCTCATCTCCAGCCCTTTCCCTGGGAAACTCTGGATTCTAGGGTAATGCTAGATTTTTCGAGACATATTTTATAAAGTGTTTTTTAGTAATTTTTATGTTGGCAGAATAATAAAGAGTAAAGCAGAATACATTTGCTTAAGGTGTCGCATTGAAAGATCCGACAGAGAAAGGAAAAAGGCACACAACTCAAATAACTGCAGGGATTGGGAGGATAAAAATCTGGACGTGGCAGATAGAAAGAGAAGAGGGGCTCTTTCAAAAGATCTGCTTTTTGCCACACCTCATCACAGAGGACAACAGGGGCTGAAAGGTGAAATGGTTGATCTGTAAAGCATCCAAGGACTGAGTCCAACGACCTTTGGGCCTGCAGAGCACGCAGGGAACATTCACTGGGGCAGAGCTGGCTTTGTGAAACAGGCAGAATTCCTTGGATTAGGGCGTGAACTCAGTGGCACAGGGACAGGAGGGTGCTTTGCCTGTGAACAGCAGAGACAAGCAAGGATGGGACAGTCCTTAACTTTTCTCTTGGGCAAAACCTGACCATTGCTGGTATCTACTAGGAGGTTCAAAGGTGCTGAGCCGGCACCTGCTATCTGCAATTTGTTCTTTTACTGGGATACTGTTGGCTCCACAGCACAACGCTATGGATGGTTGGGACAGGCAGGGGTGGATTTTGACACCTTTAGATGAACGTCACTGCTTTTGCCCTGTTTTGCCAAGAGGCAACGTCTTGTTACAGCTTCCTGAGGTGGCCACAGCTCCCCGGGTCCTTGTTCTGAGGTAGCAGTGCATGTCTGAAATCAGCTACCATGAAAGAACCTTGGGAACCTTTCATGTAACCAAGCCATCCCACCACTTAAAAATATTAGTCTAACTCACCGGAGCCTGCCACGCTGCAGCTATTTCTGTACAAAACAACTGCTGTTCGTAGTGGATTCTGCTTCCGAACTCCCTCAGCTTCTGGGTAAAAAGGATAGTGCTCTGTTTTGGCAAAATAGCAGTTACAGAGCACAAGGGCCATCCTTCTGGCAGTGTTTTCCTCACTCGGGAAGTCTGCCTTCCCTCAAAGGAAGGACCAGAATGCTTCTGGAAGCCTCCGTCCTTGAATAGTCTGCACCATCTGCTGGAATAAGAGAAGGACTGACTCACTAACCATGAATTTTGGGGAGACTTTGGGGAATAAAAAGTCCTGGCTCAAACCTGCAATTACACATTTCTTGCAGTCTAAAAGGGGAAGAACAGCTAAAGATAATGTCTACCCCTCTAACCGATGCAATGAACATACCCTTCAAAAAGAGGGTGTAATTACAGGGCCACGCAATTTTAACGAGTAAACCCACAAGAATCCAGCCGTACTATGAGGGCACAGCTCTAGCCCACAGGGAACATTTTAGCTGATTTATTTATATAGGCTCATTCCTGGCATTCAGAAATACCATCCCATGCCTTAGGTACGTCTCGCTTTGGCTGCTGCCGGCCTCAGCCCTAACCCCCCCCAAACTCCACACTGCAAAATCTGAAGTGCAAGTCTTCCTTTTCATGCCTGTGCCCTCCAGTTCCCCCTCTTCTATAAAGTTTTTTCCCCCCTCATTCTCAGTTTCCTGAACATCTTGGTTCTTATTTCCCATTTCCATCTTTCTACAATCCCTCCTCCTCCAAGCTATTCTTGTCAAACTATTAATTTCATCTGATTTGACAGCACAGCAGCCCTTCACTACTGCTCAACAAATTATCAGTTACACCAACCTTAAGACTCTTTCACTCCACTGACTCTCCAGAAGAGGCAGTTTATAAAATGCAAAGTAACATTAACGTCTCTGCTCCGCAATTTCCACTTTGCATTTCTAAGCTTTCATTTTGACTGAGCTGTGTTCTGAAAAGACACGACTGGCACAAGGCATCTGCTCTACAGCTCATCTGCATCACTGTCTGAGAATATCAAATAATCTCTATATCTTTAATATTAGATGTATTTTTTCCTTTACTAGAGAAAATTCATACGAACATGATCCATACTTCCATAGCAGAGGTGTTGTTCAGACAACACCTTGAACCCAAACCAAAGCAACACTAAAATGTTTGTGCTGATTTAACGCAACCAATTTAAGCCCTTGCATCTCATCAGGTGAGTATAATGCACCCTTTCAGGTGCCCTTCACCTGCAGGAACGAAGCTTGCTTCAGACTATAATAACATTCTGTACAATGGCCAGGCTGATTTACATAGGTTAAACCCAAACCTGTATTCAAACAGATGGGCTTTCACTTGAAGATACAGATGAGATATAAAACCTTCTCTAGTGATCCTTCCATAAAAGGCATTTTAATACCACAAATAAGGTATCAAAGAGAGATGAAAACCACCAGAAGAGATCACAGCCAACCCCCCCATCCTTGGGCTGACGACAGAGGACTAACAAGTACAATCATCTCTCTGCAGACGGCTTCTCACAGAGCAAGCTGAGAGGCAGCTGAAAGTGGAGCTGTTACTCTGCTTGTTAGGAAGGGTCACCTTTGAAGCACTGACTCATCACAGGGCCGACCACCTGATTTGCTTTTCTGGCTTGCAAACACAGCAGTGAATCCTTCTCTAAACCCACCCTTTCTGCTTTGCTGAGGCACACTGAGCTCAGTGCCAGCACTTGTGAGTAACTCCCCTGGTCCCTGCTAGCAGCGAGGAGATGTCCCAATGCAAACCAAGACTGGGGGGCACTGACATCGCTGCCTACACTTTACTTTCAATGTTCCCAAGCAGGCAAACAGCTGCCATGGATCAGGCTAGCTACAGGTCCAGTTAGCCCAGTATCCTGGCTCTCCCAGTAGCCAGTAACAAATGGCTGGGGAAGGGGAAAAAGCCAAGAATGACTAGGAACAAGGAAACCCAACTGTTCTCTGGTTGCATCGCCCAGCTGCTGGGTTGGATGTTACATCCGACCATTGTTAGCTTCAACGGAGCTGTCTTCCACTAATTTGGGTTGACCTTTTTTCCCCTAAAATCTATTTAATCTTTCATCTTCTGCAGCATCTGGTTACAGTGAGATTTAGAGTTTAATAATTACGAAAAATACTCTCTTGATTGCAGTGTGCACTGATGGGCACTCCATTACTGTCCTCTATTGCAAAAAACAATGAAACCCCTCTGCCCCTTTCCCTTCTCCAGATCATTTATCGTTCTGTAAGTTCCTACAACATTCTGTTAAACCATATTTTTTACCAAGATCCTTTAGCTTTTAGTCTTTCTCATTTAGGCCAAAAACTTTAAGCCAGTTACGTTAATAACTTCTTGTTGACTCGTAACTATCACTGGACAGAATCACTTCTTTTCTTCCCCTTAACTACTTTAAACAGTACAGAATCAGTTTCCACTTTACAAGTCTCTCCATTAAATCTTGGACATAAATTCATTAAAAACTGCTGCGTTAACCATACCTCCAAGACAGAAGAAATTCCCTCATGTGACCCATGGCAAAACGGTGGGCTGGGAGCAATTCCCTCTCCAACCCATGCTTTACCCGCTGGACTATCCTTATCACACGGATCAGATTTGTTTTGGAAGGCAGAGTTAAAAAATGAGTGCAATTTAGCAGGAGGGTGGCAGCAGTGGAAAATGGGAGCAGAGCACTTTAAGACAGCCCTGGGAAGCTGTAACCTGAAGCCTGCCGAAGGCTGGGCTGGGGGAAGCAGCAAAAAGCAGATGTGGCTGCACCAAACCCACATTGTCCTCCACTCGCAGGGGCTGGGAGCCTGTGAAGCAACGGCTGAGGGGAGCCCAAGGTAAGGGGCAGCTCATCCTGCTCAATGCCAGCAGCCAGGGGAGCAGAGGGAAGGGGCTGGGGAGCAATCAGAGAACCTGGGAAATGGGAAGAACAGTTCTTCGGCAGGTGGTAAAGGGTGGGATTCCTACCAAACCAGAGATCTCACCAAGGTCTGGGAGTCACCAGCATTCACGGGCACCTTTTTGACCTCGGGGGCTGAACTGTGCTTGGGAGCTGGGGTTGGTTTCTGACTTTCCAGTATCTGTGTTGCAGCTGGGGACACACTTTTTCTTTGTGACAGTAACGATTTTGGCAATAGTCAAACCTTCTGGAGTTAGTGGTTGCAAGATGCTTCAGAAGGAGTTCGTGCTGTGGGGTGGAGCAATGACAGCGACCAGCCTGAACTCATGGGTGATGTTTCGCAGCACCCCTAAAATCAGAAGTGTTTATAAATGATGTGAGACTTCTACCACCACAGATGGAAAGCAAAATATGTCCTTTGCACCTGCAGGCCTTCTCAAAGAGACAACTCCCAGACACAAAGCTCATTTTCAGCTCTTTTCTCAAAGCTTTCTTCCTGTATCTTCCTGACTGTAACATCACACGCTGCACAGTGCTGTTCCTTGTCTTTAAAGGCAGCCACTGATTTCAATATCATGCCTGCAACCATCCCACCTCTGCTCCAACCAAATTCTTTCTCTGTGTTTTTGGCTGTGCGTTGAGAGACAGGCAAATAGAATCCAGATGTTCAGGGCCAATTCAAACGCAAAAGGCTTTGTCTTTCTAAAATGGAAATAGCTTTTTGGCAAAGTTTGGGAAATATGAAGCTGGTGACAGTACTGGCAAAAACAATACGATTCTGCAAAACCAATCTCCGCTTTCACGCTCCCCGGAGCTCAGAGTAGCTGAAAGCAGAGGCTGAGATCATTATTTTTTTCAGAGAAAAGGTTATGGTCCATGGAAAACTTTCATCTCTAAACTGGACTGGGCCAAATCTCTCCCACTCAGCATGCAGGAGCACTGCTTGGAGCAGGCATCCTCATAAAACCCTCACTAAGATCTTCTTAACTTAGACTCACACAGAGCTTCTGTTGTCTCTCTTTCTGCATGGTGCCTATTAATTGTAAAACTGCAATGATATCAGCAATCCCAACATCACATCCACTATCACCCACCAAACCCATTCGTTTGTTCCAGTATAGTAAATACTCTCGATACACATTCTCTGCACCAGAATGTTCCATTGAGGGTGATGAGGCACTAGTACAGGTTACCCAGAGAAGTGGTGGCTGTCCCATCCCTGGAAGTGTACAAGACCAGGCTAGATGAGGCTTTGAGCCCCATGATCCAGTGTGAGGTGTCCCTGCTCATGGCAGAGAGGTGAGACTGGATGGGCTTTAAGGTCCCTTCCAATCCAAATCATTCTACCATTCTACGATTCTATATCTCATCTACTCAACAGCTGGGAGAGCAGCAGGTCACAGGATGCAAATGCACAGGGAAAAAGAGGGGACCACTTCTGAGTGGCACTGTCTAACATAGATGAAAACTCAAACCCTCCACTGTGACACCTTCTTCTTCAAAGCAGAGGAAAGGGTTTGGGCAAGAAAGGGAAACAGTGAATTTGCCTTTCACTGAAGTAAAACCTCTGCCTGAACAGACTGGGTCCTGAACTGGAGCTGTTGTAGCCACGTGTATTTCTACCAGCAGGCATGTTTTCTTTACAGCTGAACTTAATCTGAAACACATGTTCTTCCTCCAGCTTCACTGGGCGCCTGGATCACCGGGGTTAGTTAAATACAGCCCTCTTCCTTTAATTTCTGGGAATCTACATAAACATTGCTTCAGACCAGCCTCCGTGGCGTCTGCTCGCAGGGAATGACACTTCTGCAGCAGCTCCAGTTTACCCACAGCGAAACCCTGCGTTACACACTGCCCTTTGGACCAGACATATCTGTCTGGGAGTGCCACATATGCCAATACCAGAGTGACTAGAAGTGCATTCCACAGAAGGAAGTTTAACAGCTTGGTGGAATTTGGTACTTTTCTCCCACCCTCATTAAAAATGTTGAATAAGTCAAGCTTTATCTTTCACCTCTTCTCTAGACCTGCCCCAGCATTAGGTATCTATTCCCAGTCTTCAAGAAAGCTCTTCTACTTCATTTTATCAAATTGCAAATAAGAAGCAAAGGATTCATACAGCCTGCACAGCCTTCTAAACACAGAAGCATGACAAAACTATTGCCCAAGGCAGGTAACTGGCATAGCACAGCAGTAACCAGTTTTGCCTTCTGCCCCATTCAACAATATGTATTTGTGACCTTTTCTAAATGCTGAAGTATTGAATTTTGGAAGTCTAAAACTCAGAAGATATGATTTAGTGCTTTTCTGCACCTTGGCACTCAATAACTACCATCATCATTGTGGTTTGGGCCACACACATCTGCTTTTGTGCTCAGGCACACCCAGACATGTGCTTGCCCAATGTCAGAGCCACTGAGGCCAGGCTGGCTGAACACTTCAAACTGGAGAAGACGAAAACCCAGCTAAGATCAGGTGTTTGTTTCACAGTCAGAAAGGAAAAGCAGCAGCACGTGTCTTTGCAGCTTCTGTCACAACCACATACAATGAACAGTAGTGGCAGAGATGTATTTGCTCAGTTGCTTGAACTACCTCAGTCATGTTCTTACTCTGTAGGTTCAGGCATGCAGATTCCAGTGGTTCTCCTTTTCCTGGGTCTCTTAGCCATCCCAAGCAGATCCCAGAACTCGGCTGCTGAGCAGGTGAGTAGGAAACAACAGCAGAGAGTGAGGGAGAGATACTTGGAGCAGGCAATTTAATTTTAGAGAATCTTACGGAAGGATTAAGCACTACCCTCCTAAGTTACTAGGATTTTATTTAGCAACATAATGAGACTAAGTCCTGCTTTACCTAGATAAAACCACACTAGTTACGTTAGGGGATGATCAGGAGGCAGAAATAGTGGGTTCCAATCTAAGTGCTGCCTTTGGCTTTACTGGGATGCTTTAAAGTCACTGTTCCTACGCTCTATCAGCAAGATTAAGCCAGCATTTCTTGGATCAGAGGGGAGTATCTGTGACTGCTTGCCTTGGAAATGTTTATCACAACTGTACCCAGCCTCATAAACTGCAAACCTAATGAATGTGCTCGCTGTACCTGCTAGAACCCTGCCACTGCTGATGGGGCGAACACTGGCGAGGTTGAAGAGGAAGATCCATTCTATAAGAGCCCTGTAAACAAGCTGGCAGCTGCAGTCTCCAACTTTGGCTATGACCTCTACCGTCAGCAATCCAGTCGCACGGCCACTGCCAACGTGCTGCTGTCCCCATTCAGCCTGGCTACGGCACTTTCTGGTCTCTCGCTTGGTGAGTTCCTGTCCCTTATCCTCAGGCGCTGCTTGGCTTGACAGGCCTTCCCTTACACCATTGTCCTCTTATCATCAGGGGCTGGAGAACGAACAGAAGATGTGATTTCTCGTGCTCTCTTCTATGATCTGCTTAACAAAGCTGAGGTCCACAACACTTTCAAAGATCTACTGACCAGCGTGACTGGACCAGAGAAAAGCATGAAAAGTGCCTCCCGTATCATCCTGGAGAAAAGTAAAAGTCCTTCTTCCCCTCTATCAAAACGTACCTAAATAACTCGCAGCAAGTAGAATGCACTGAATAACACTGCTCCACTAACAGCCTTGGCTCTGACATACTGCTGAGCCAGGACACAGACAGTGCATGGAATGCTGTTGCTGCTCCACAAAAAGCCTGGAAAGTTTGTGTGCACATAAATAAAAGACTAGACACAAGCACACACAAAGGCACTGGTGACAGATAAGCTCATTCCAAAGACCAAGAAGAAACTTGCTGAGAATTTTGCCCTCACTCTAGGTTTCCTGGCAGGTGCTGCTAGCTTCCAGGAATCACAAATCACATTTTCCACTCATGATAGCACTCAGCCATATTCCTTTGTTTAATTCCTTGCAGAACTATTTGAAATGTCTGCTTTCAGCATGCAACAAACATCTGCTGAGAAAGCTAAGAGCTATCTTTTGGAACCTACTGGTTCCAGGAATCCCAAAGATTGAGTAAGCTGTGCTCCTAAAGCGAGCTGGAGAAAGAAGGAAGACCGATGGAGGAATAGCTGTGTCCAAGCCTTCCGTTCTTATCTCCCTTCTTCACTTTTCAGGAGGGAGTTATCCCATATTTCAGCATGGGTGGCTATAGGATTTGGATTGGTTTCCTCCATGTGCCTTCCATCTCTCTTCTTCAAAGCAGGTTTCTGTACACACACAGCCACCGATGTTTTATGAGAGAACTCGTGCTGGGTTTCGGATTGCAATCTGCTGCCTTGAGATTGTTTGGATAAGGGAGCTGGCTGCAATATTCATCTCTTTGTTTCCAGGACTGAGGGTGAAGCCTGGTTTTCACAGCCAACTAGAGAAGTCCTACAAGATGCGTTTGAGGGCGCTAAGTGGCAACACCCAGTTAGACCTCCAAGAAATCAACAACTGGGTACGGCAGCAGACAAAGGGGAGGATTATGCGGTTTATGAAGGAGATGCCCACAGATGTCAGTATTCTCCTTGCAGGGGCTGCTTTCTTCAAGGGTAAGAATGTTGCGTACTGGGTTACCGAGACGGTCTATAAGCACATGGTAGAAGAAATGTGAAGGAATGCTCTCCCTTCAGCCGAGCAAACAGACTGCCAAGGACACAAAACGTAAGAAAGTGTTTGAGAATGTTTAGTAAAGAAGAAAAAATGCAGGCTACCTCAACAGAAATAGTCCTCGAGGCAGGAATTATTACTCTTGTGAAGCTGAATCGTGACCTGTTTACAGTAAGAGTCCAGAGAAGAAAGCTTAAGTTCACACAACTTCACGACAAGAGGCAGACTATTGCTAGTTAGGGCAGGCTCAGCTACCGAGTGTTGTTACGACTGTGGAGGGAATGGACTGAAATATTGAGAGCTGCTCTAGAACACGCTGACAGCCAGTGTCCTGGGGAATTATTGCTTAGAGACAAGGAGCAAAATAAAGGGTGGGGAGAGAAGCACTTCTTAAGCATTGACACAATTGTTACCCTTTAAAATAGTTCTGTAATTACATAAGTAGACATCAACTCCCCAATAGCAACTCCACCCATACACTGGCGTGATTTTTTATTTCCCATTTAGCCAATTCTCAGATGAAAAGGAGGGCCAAAGAGGCAGTAAATCAGTAAGTCCAATCTGTCTATTTCCATTTCTATCCTCACTCTACTCTTAAAGCACAAATACTGTATCTATAAAGCACAAGATTACTCAGCCACACAGTACCAGTTTCACATGCTATTATCGAAGAAAATCCTCCTTTTTATCTTCTAAAAAAACAGGGACATGGAAAACCAAATTTGACACCAAGAGGACTGCCCTGAAGGACTTCCACCTGGATGAGGCCAGAACAGTGAAGGTGTCCATGATGTCAGACCCCAAAGCCATACTGCGGTATGGTTTTGACTCAGAACTCAACTGCAAGGTCAGAGAGCAAATATTGCACAAGGTCTCCCAAACCTGCTGAGCAACAGGCTCAGCAACCCTTACCGGTTACCTCATTCCAGAGGGCAGCCTTGCTCTTCCCATCAGGCTGGTTTTGCAATCCCTATTTAGAAAGGCAATGTGTTGATTCTTAGAATATCCTACTTCTACACTGGCTGCGTGACAAGCGCTCATGGAATCACAGAATGGTTTGGTTGGAAGGGAACTCAGAGTCCATCCAGTTCCAACCCCCTGCCATGGGCAAGGACACCTCCCACTGGATCAGGGGGCTCAAAGCCCCATCCAACCTGGCCTTGAACACCTCCAGGGATGGGGCAGACACCACTTCTCTGGGCAACCTGGGCCAGGGCCTCCCAACCCTCCCAGGGAAATATTTCTCCTTAACATCTCATCTCAGTCTCCTCTTTCAGCTCAAAACCGTTCCCCCTCATCCTGTCCCTGAACTCCCTGATCAAGAGCCCCTCCCCAGCTTTCCTGGAGCCCCTTTCAGTACTGGGAGGCTGCTCTAAGGTCTCCCTGGAGCCTTCTCTTCTCCAGGCTGAACAACCCCAACTCTCTCAGCCTCTCCTTGTATGGGAGGTGCTCCAGCACTTGGATCATCATCATGGCCTCCTCTGGACTCGCTCCAACAGATCCATGTCCTTCCTGTGCTGAGGACTCCAGAACTGAATGCAGGACCCTAGTCCAGAATTTAAATAATGCACAGGTCCTGCTAGCCTGGATTGCTTGACCCAAAGTAGGGCAAGAAGGGCAGGGCATACTGCTCATAACTTTTCCATCGCTACCTCTTCCAACAAATCTTTCATTGTAGCATGAGCTCAAAGGTATTCCAACTGAGAATCCCCAAAGCAACACTGCAGGTCATTACAGGATTCATTAGAGAGAGAAAGCACTTGCCATGTAATAGCAAAAAGAGCATGGCATGGGTTGATGAAAGCCTGGGTGCCAGAGGGGTGGAGAAGCATGAAGTCCAACAAAAGCAAACACGGAAGAAGAGAAAATGTTAACTGGAAGGGTGACCAGGTGGTCGAGATTCAGGCCTGTGCCTGGTATGGGGTGGGTAAAACTGTTCATTATTGATACAATCCTTTCTTATGTATAACTGGCCTTCCAGATTGCCCAGCTGCCGCTGACAGAGGGAATCAGTGCCATGTTCTTCCTGCCTACGAAAGTGACCCAGAATATGACTCTGATTGAGGAAAGCCTTACTTCTGAGTTTGTCCATGATGTAGACAAGGAGCTGAAGACAGTCCACGCTGTGCTAAGCTTGCCCAAACTAAAGCTGAATTATGAAGAGGCCCTTGGTAGCACTCTAAAGGAGACAAGTACGTACATCACACATCCTCTACAGACTGCCAGGGCTCAAAGCAGTGGGCAAGTTGTCTCCTGCTCTCGGAAGAATGTGAAGCTGGTGGGTTATTAGTTAGGTCATGCTGTCAGTCTGTAGAGAATTCACCAGCAACTAAACCACCTTGGTCCAGAACTCCTCAACTTAGCGTCAGGTCCTTCCACCAAGCTCATACAAAGCTTCTGAGGCTGAGAGGGAGAAGCTCAATACAAACAGACTGAAGCTACTTCTCCCCATTACCCCCAGTAAGCTCTGCCAGAGCAGCTACGTGCCCTCCTGGATCACAGCATTAGCAGTGCTGCTCCCCAACCTGCAATATCTGCTTTTAGCTAATGGAATTGTCTTTCTTTCCTCCAGGACTCCAATCTCTTTTTGCATCACCTGATTTTACCAAGATTTCTGTCAAACCTATCAAGCTCTCTCATGTGCAACACAAGGCAGTCCTGGAGCTTAGTGAAGATGGGGAAAGATCCACACCCAATCCTGCGGTGAATGCTGCTCGTCTGACCTTCCCCATAGAATATCATGTGGACAGACCTTTCCTTCTTGTACTGCGAGATGATACCACTGGAACCCTCCTCTTTATCAGCAAGATCCTGGATCCCAGGAGTGTTTAGATCCCTTCACAATAACCTGCAATTGTGGGGCCCAAATGGAAAGGGTGGTATTGGGAGGGATACTGGCTCCCTGCTCTGCTGCTCGAAGACACAACTTGCAAATCTTATGCCTTCATGCTGCAATAAAAGAGCTTTTGCTATTAATCTCAGCAAGCCCCCAGTATTGTCCCTTTAAAGACTGCCTGCATCACATACCTTCACATTCCCACTTTCCCCAGATGTGCCACATCTGTGTGTCCTATATACAAGCATCACCTGGTGACTTCCCTATCCTGTCTTCCAACCTGTTTACATTGAATCCCTCACCAACAGGTCTGTGCTGGTAGCCCTCCAAGTTCTGCTGTGACCCCTTTTACAAGCTGGTAAGTTTGCGCTTCCCAGCTGGCTGCCTCACCCATTCCAAACATTTACTTTTCACACTGGCAAGAAAAGTGCTTCATATCATTAGAAATAAAGGGTAGCGTGGTCTGGATGACTGCAAGTTCATAACCATCAGGGTACCACACACAGGAGATTCACATCTCTAGGAACACACGCATACAGAAGCGCCTCAAACATCTGCTTCAAACCCCCATGCAGAAGTTATTCAATGGCCTCTATTCCCACCACACCACACACAGACCCTCATATGTTAGAATCGGTCATTTTATTTACAACAGTCTCACTAAAGAGCATTTCAGATCTCACTCAAGTTGTTACACGTGATTTTCCAGCTTGTACTACAGTACTACCTTACCATATGAAACTTAGCTTTGATGAAAGATCACGCTGCAGCTTCCTTTGACAGGGAAATTAAGTCCTCTGACGGATGCTTTTGGGAAGCTCTAACAGACAGGTCTTCATCTCTTGTAGTTCCTGGATCTGAGTACTCTGAGGACCACAGTGCACTGACAGAATCTCCTCTGCTCTTTGAATTGTGCTCAGAGCTTCAGAAACTGCAAATCTGAAATAGGAAGAGAATAAGAACAGAGTATACAAAATATTTCATTCAGCTCCTTGACCTACACAACCTTTAACCTCTCCCCAACAAAAATCTAAGCCTGTTAATGGGTACAGATCCTGTCCTCCACTGCCTTTCAGCACTAGGAAAACAGCATGCAAAGGAACGAAGGAGGGGAAAAAAAGGTAACGACATGGAAAAAGCCTTAAACAATTGAGTACAGGTACCTGCTACTTCCTCACTGCAGCTCCCTTTAATTCATTTAAAGGGAGATGGTGTGAGATTTTCAGAAGCTGTCAGCGGATTTGCTTGCCAAAATGGGGCCAAAACAGAGCAAGGGAATTTTATTTCCCCCTTTAAAAAGATGTCAGCAACATTACACAACTGTGATATAAACCCCAAGGACGACTGGTTGTCAAAGTAAAACAACAGGATAGGGAATAAACGGATCCAAGGAGAAAAAAAGAATAGATAGGCACAAAGCAAAGAAATGGGTCCAGAGAGAACCATGAGGTATAAGTGAACCCCAGTGGTGTTAATGACCTTGCACTTGAGTAAAGACCAACTTTTGTACCTGTGCCAGACTGGCCAGGCTCCTCTGAGACACCCTGCAAGGTGCTATCACGTCAGACACACAGGAGCAGTGCAGGGAAGGGACAGAGAACCAAAGTGTATTCACCCATTAAAGAGAATCTGTGCCAGCTTGAAAAGTTCATGACCCATTTCTACACTTGATGGCCCGTGATGCATTTGGACAATCTCAATGCTCCTCTCCAGGTGTCTGGCTGCTTCCTGCCACTTCCCTGATGGATATAAATGGAAACAAAAGAAAGGAGTTATGAATAAATACTTGCTAGAGCTACTGCCACCTGAAGAATCTGACAGCATTATGCAAAATGTTATGAACCATGTCCACAGGATTGCTGGAGGCTGCTGCCCTCAGAACCAGGAGAGGGAATCTACAAGAACACCAGATCACAATTATTGTTGACTGGCTGCTAGGAAAGCAGTTCTGGCTGATGTAGTCTTTCTGAGAGCCCTGCTGTCAGAACTAGAGAGAGGCAGTAGGGGAAAAGCGAAAGGGTCACTCTGAGAAAAGGCCAGCCATGCCACATTCAGAAAATTAAAGATAATGAGAAGACAATGCCATACCCAGAGTCGCATAGACCTGTGCCAGATGATCCTCCATCTCTCCCATTAGCAAATGCTCTGCAGACAAGAAGTTTCCAGCATCCAGCTGACACTTCTGGAGCATTTTGATAGCCTGATCTATAACAAAACAGAGAATAAAATTCAACATACTGGCCAGCCTCCAGCTTCCTGGGGGCCACAAAATAAAAATCAGTCCAATTTCATCTTTGCATCTTACACAGCTGGATTTGGATTTGGTTAGGATTCAACACTGCCTTCATCTGCAACCCTGCTTATTCTAATGCACTGCTGGCTTGACTCATTCCAGGAAGCAAGGCCTGGGGATGCGTAACTCCAGTGTTACCCCCAGTTCTTTTAGTTACCATGGAACAACGTGTGACTTAAATTAACACCCAGATCAGGAGTATAAAAAATCTAGAGCTCAAGTCTCCAGGAACATCAGGCATCAAGCCAGAAGACCCCAACCGCATACACAACAGTGCCATCTCATGGCTGGAACTCTGTCTCCCGACCTAGCCTCGTTAGCTGCTGACCTTAAATTTGAGCCTTACCAGCCTTCCTGTCTCTTAGCAGTTCTAATGCCTTCTTGATTCGATGCTGAAGGTCCCGTAAGCGGCGTGACAGGCTCTCCCTGCTGACTGAGGTTGCACAAGCTTCATTTGAACAAAGAAGCACATCCTGTCCCTGTGGAAATCATCCCCATGATCATTCCTGCTCATGCTCAACTCAAGGCTTACTTTCCCTCTCTGATATCTCCGTTATTGTGTTACAGAGATGCTAAATTGTTTCTCTGTTGCATTTATCAAAGTGATTTGCTTGTAAATTGATATTAACTTACTCGATTTTATGAGGAACTTCCAGGAATAGCTCCAACGATGGCAGCTATAGATTAGACCACAGCAGGGCCACGTGGTATACAACTAAAGTTCATACAAAAGGCAGACTACACTGACTTCTCCCCTTCCAACCCACACTACACATCGTTCTCATTTACATCCTGCGAAGCGCAGAGAGTGTGACACTCTCTGTGTGCAACCCCTGCATGGGCCATTCTGTTCTAAACTCCAGGTCTCCATTTTCTTTCCTAAATATCTCCATCCCCCTAGTACACATCCCTGATGTTCCAAAGTTTCTTCAGCGAGTTCAAATGGATTTTAACTTGCCGTTAAAGTCGTTAAAAGGTGTTAAAAGCATCTCCCATGAGGACAGGCTGAGAGAGTTGGGGTTGTTTAGCCTGGACAAGAGAAGGCTCCAGGGAGACCTTAGAGCAGCCTCCCAGTACTGAAAGGGGCTGCAAAAAAGCTGAGGAGACACTCTTGATCAGGGTTTGCAAGGACAGGATGAGGGGGAATGTTTTTCAGCTGAAAGAGAGGACATTGAGATGAGATCTTAGGAAGAAATGTTTTGCTGTGAGGGTTGGGAGGCCCTGGCCCAGGTTGCCCAGAGAAGTGGTGTCTGCCCCATCCCTGGAGGTGTTCAAGGCCAGGCTGGATGGGGCTTTGAGCCCCCTGATCCAGTGGGAGGTGTCCCTGCCCATGGCAGGGGGTTGGAACTGGATGGGCTTTGAAATCCCTTCCAACCCAAACCATTCCATGATTATTTACCCTACAAAGCTGGAAGACTGACATACAAGAACATTACAAGAAACTGTTAAGGACAGTGAGATACTGTCTTGACCCTATAGGGGTTTTTGCCTTTTGAGCAGAGGTCATGGACTGCGGTCTTTAACTCATAACCTTCCCAGAGACCCAAGCATTATGCAACCCAATAAGGTTATAAAATCATAGCTATGGAAGAACTACCTGCATTGAAGCCCGGCAACTAGGACAGCAGAATGAGTTTCTCCTGGACACCACACTCTTGACATCAGACTCTAACTCACTGAGGCACGCCTGACAGTGACACTCAAAGAAATACTGACTGAGAAGCTGCTGTCTCTCAGCAACCTTCATCCTACATCGGTGTGGCCCTGCAAATGGATGGCAAGGGTAGAAATCACTGAACAGGTACAATCCATAACATCAGAATAAGTCTATCTTCATTACAGTTGAAACTAAATAAATCATCTTTTGGAAAGGACATAACTTGAAATTGAAAACATAACAGTCGGCTTAGGAGATAAACTCATGCTTTGGTAACTTTGACCAAGGCTTATATATAAACAAAGACTCTAGCAACATTATACTGGGAATTATGATATTAATAGTAATCTGTTAGCATGCCAAGTAGAGGTGAAAGGATGTCTGTGCCTTGAGACAAATGGAGAGTTAATACTTACCATAGCAATGGAAAATCTCTTGGCCGCTCAGGATTGGCTGTGATGCCCTGACAGTGGCAGCTGTCCCACTAAATGACACGCTGATATTGGGACAGCACGAATGGTTCAAAAGGCTGAGGACAGGAAAGAAGGCTGTCGCCAGGCGCACAGGCTTCTTATTTACAACAGCACCATCTCCGGACTCTAAAGACAGAGGAAAAACAAGTAGGTTGAGAACGAATGCTCAGTAACCCACGCAACTCACGCAAAGGGCACTGTGACCAATTGCAGATGGAAGCAGACACGTTGCCAGTACAATAATAATTAATTGCCGCTGCAATAATAGCTAAATACCCTCTGCACGTGCACCAGAGAACAGGCAAGCATGGGATGGGCCATTAAACTTTAAGCAAGTCATTCCCATCTGCAATGGGAGCTTTCTGCAACTGATAATTTACTCTCTCCACTTTACACAAGCTAGATTAGCAAGGACAACAGGGAAGAGCTTACAAGCTTTTATCTTACCCGACTCCTGCATCACAGTGATGGCTTGTGCATTACATTGCAGCTGCAGCACATGCCTCAGCATTGCTTCTGCCATAATCATCAGCTCTGGAGACAGTTCACCAGATGTTTTCTCACGTGCCTTTTGTTTGGATCGCTTCTCCAATGACTCCTCGTGCAAAACAGCAGCCTCGAGACCAGCTTCCTGCAGCTGTTTGCATACAGCTACTACACTCAGCATGCAGAGGAACTTATGCTCAGGGCTGTGCTTCTCAGTGTGTGGCAAAAGGTTGAACACAGCTTGGTAAGAGCTCTGGTACTGACCACTGTCGTTACAACCAGGGATACCACTGCTACCAGCTCTCGCATCTGGTGCCTCACTGAGATGTTTGCATCTTGCCTCAGGGTTGTGAAGGTCCTCGTCACCACTGTGGGACCATTCCACCAGCCTGCTAACCTCTTCAAATCCCGCCAGTAGGACAGTCCTCAAGGCAACGTGGCAGAAGACCCCTAAGGTGAGAAGTAGTGCTCCCAGGGAGCACTCTGTTCGGTGATACTGCTCCCATGCCACGTCTGCGCAGTTCTGGCTGCAATACTTGGCATAACTGCACCCACGGCATGGCACGGAGGCTAAGAGCTGCCTCAGACAACGGTGGCAATAAAGATCTGCATTAGTGACTTGAGTGCCCGATGCTGTTTCATCGCTGCCAAGCAGCAGAAGGCTCTCCCCTGGGCAGAGCACACTTACAAAGGCCTCCTCTTTCAACAGGCTCTGTCCTGGCAGGATGTCCTGGGAGGCCACCAAGTGACGTCCTCTCTCCACATCAAACTTCAAGCTCAAAGATGAAGACGCGCCTGAAATACTGTCATTCTCTTCCCAGATCTCTGACTCTCTTTGAATCTCACCACGTGGTTCTCGTGCAGGCTCTGGACAGCTCTCTTTCTCACGTATTTTATTCCTCAGTTGACTTAACTTTTTTAGCAGTGCTTCGTGTGTAGGACTAGTCATGGTCCCATCTGCAGCGATTTTATTCTCCACTGCACTGAGAGCGGCTGCTGCATCCTGCAACCTCCCCAAATAGAGCAGGCATTCAGCTTTCCTCAGCAAGACCTTGGGCAGTAGCCTGTCTGGATAGCCATGACTTTCAGCCCTGGCAATATCCTCCAGACAAACCTAGAGACAAAGAGGTTGCCTTTCAAACATACTTGAAAACCAGCTGAGTCTCATGCTCTTTTATTACTTCTAAGACACAGAATATTTTAATAGGACTATGCTAATCAGCAAATTCCATGTGTGTAGCCAATCTGCTGGCCAAGCAAAGCCTCCTGACACAGAAGAGGGAAAGCAGGAACCCTTTAGGAAACTTAAGTAATGATGGATGGTTTAAGCACTGCTTTGGGTCCTACAGGCTCTCATTCCAACAACCAAATAGTTGTTAATGTGGGCTTTGCAGAGTCACTCACCCGAACCCCAAGTGCAAACGTGTGGTAAAACCTTGGATGCTGCTTGGGCTCTTCCTGGTCCCAGTCTCCTCTGCTGCCACATGTGACGCCTCAGGGTGTGCAGAGGGGGCACCCAGGAGCTCAGGGAGATGGGGCGGGGGGTGGCCGTGGGCACCATCATCACTTACCTCAAAGTACCCGAGGTAGAAGAGGGCAGCGGAGCGGTTGGCAAAGCAGATGGACAACTCGGGACTGCTAGGGAGCTCGTGGGATGCTGCCTGGAGAGATCAGAGAGCTGCTGCCTTGGGAGATAGGGGAACCTCAACAGGACCCTCTCAGGGAGCGCTGTGGGACATCCCCTCGCGGGGATTCCCTCACGCTGGACATGCTCTGCCCACCAGAACAATCACCAGGACCACACATTACCCTTCCCCCTCACACTGGGCCTGCCAGACCCCTCCCTCCCCAGGGATCCCCTCACGAGATCCCCTCCTCAGGATACCACCCTCCCCTCCAAGTCCCCTTCTACCCCGGATCCCTCTTCCTCAGGAACCCTCTCTCCTCCCCAGACTCCCCTCATGATGCCCCCTGACCCCAGGGATCCCCTCGCTTCCTGGACCCCCCTCCCCCTGACTCCTCCTGCCAGCCTCTCCTCCCACCTAGGACCCCTCCTCCGCGGAATCCCCCTTCTCTCCCTGCGACCCACTCCCCCCGGATCTCCCCTCCCCAGGATCCCCTCCTGGAGACCCCACACCTCCCTCTCTTGAATACTACTCCTCCCAGCCCCCTCCCACGCCCCCCTAGAAACCCTGCCCGAGACTCCTCCCTCGCTAGAATCCCCCCTCCCCATGACTCCAACCCTCCCTCCCTCCCCGGAATACACATCCTCTCAGCCCCCCTGCCCCCCCCCCCCCCCCCGCATCCCTTCCAGGGACCCCTCCCCTCCCCCTCAAGGAATTCCTCTTCCCCGTAACTCCACCTCATCCCTCCCCTGAACATCACTCCTCCCAGCCCTCCCTCCCACCCAGGACACCTCCACCTCGTGATTCCCCTTCCACTTCCCCAGGATCCCCTTCCCGATCCCCCCTACCCGGGACCCCCATCCACCTGCGAGTAGAGCCTAGCAGCAGCGCGGTACTGGCGCCGGCCGAACAGCCGGTTTCCCTCCTCGCGGCAGCAGCGGGCACTCCCCGGCTCCTTGCCCGCGCGCGCCCCCGGGCACAGCTGTCGTAGCGCCGCCTCCTCGGGGCTGCGGGACACCGGGTCAGCTCCGCACCGTGTCCGCCGCTCACCCCCCTCCCCGCCCGCCGCTCACCCGAGAAGTCTGCAGCCCAGGAGTACCGTGTCCTGCAGCGAGGCCGCCGCCAGCCGCTCCCGCAGCGCCGGGTCCAGCGCGGCCCAGCACCGGGCGGTGCGGAGCCGCCACTCTTCCACTGGCAGCGCCATTGCCCGCAGCCTAATGGCGGCACTCAGCACTCCGCACCTTGCAGCACTTCCGCCGTACAGCACCACGCACCCTCCAGTACTTCCGCCTTACGACACTTCGACAGCCAATAGGAGCACGGCAGCGTCCCGCACGGCGTGATGTCAGGGCGCGCCGGAAGCAGGGGGCACGGCCGCGGGTGGCGGGAGGATTTGGCGGCAGCGGTGGAGCGCGGCGGAAAAGCGGCACCATGAGCATGGGGCTGAGTGAGGGCGCCATCGCGGTGAGGGGCCGCGCCGAGGGCTATGGGGAGGGGAGCTGGTGGCCGCGGGCCGGGGCCTCGGGCCTCGTCCCTCGTCCTTTGTCCTGGATGGAAAACTGCCTCGAGTCTGGGTCTGGGTCTGGGTCTGGGTCTGGGTGGGTATGGGGATAAGCATGGGTCCGCTTTCTCTGTCGCTTGCCTTGGAGAAGAGAGCCGATCCTGGTGCCAGTCCCCAGAGGCAGCGACGGCCCTGGCTGGGTCCAGCTGTGCCTGCTAATTCCCGTGTCTTTGGCCATTCCATGGCAATTTCTCTTCAGCTTCAGTTCCTGGAGAATTCCCGGTGGAGGTGGTGATGGCGTTTTCCTGAGAGGTTTGCTCTTTCTTTTCTCTAGGCCATAATGCAAGGGGAGAACATCCCCAAGCCCGTGCTGCAAGTCATCGTGAGTACTCTGTTATCTCTTGTGCCAATCCGTTAGTGACTGCGTGTGCTTCCATGAGCAGCCAGACTTTTTCTGCAGAGGAGCTGAGCTTAACTTTGTTTTTCATGACTTTGAGCACCCTTATCCAGTGGGAGGTGTCCCTGCTCATAGCAAGGGGTTGGAAGTGGGTGAGCTGTAGGGTCCCTTCTAACCCACACCATTCTATGATTCTATGACTTGGGCTACAATAACAGCACTCAAAAAGAAGCTGAATAGATGGGCCATCTGCTAGCGATGTCAGTTTATGATTTTGAAGAGTCTGTGTACAATAGAGAGCTAATAATCTGTTGTTTCTGCACAGAATACACGGGCTATTGCTACAGGAAATGGCCCCCCGCGTTACCGAGTGTTGATGAGCGATGGGGTTAACACACTCTCTTGTAAGTATGACAGACTGCAGTGAGGTTTTTGTATGTTTGGAGCTACTAAAGGTGCTCAAGTTCCCAGTCCAGTGTTGAGGTACAAAGCGATGAAGTGAGTATTGAAGAAGAATGTGGTTTCTATTGGGGCCACAGGCTCTGAAGTGTGTGACTGCATTTTAACTTTTGGACAAAATCCTGCTCCTGGCAATTTCTTTGTGAGCTTTAAGCAGTTAAATTGTTACAGGGTAGAATGAAAATATAGAAATGTACCTGTCTTTATAAGATGATTTGAAAGTAACTTAGCTTAATTTCTCTCTGACTTCTTTGCTATATGATTATTCTAGCTGTCACCACGCTCTGAAGTTTGGGCTATAAATATAGCATAGTTTATGCTCAGGTTTGGTGAATTGTTACTAGTTAAGCTGGTTTTTGTGTTTTAACTAACAAGCAAGTTGTAGATCTAATGCAACACTAGGCTGGCTGGAAGAGGTTGACAAGTATTAATTGTTTCATTGTTTATCTTCTGTTTCTGCAGCATTCATGTTAGCAACACAGCTGAACTCCCTGGTGGAAGAGGAACGCCTGTCAGCTCAGTGTATTTGCCAGGTTAACAGATACATTGTCAACAGCCTGAAAGATGGAAGGTATATCTGTTTCTTAAAGCAGGGTTCTACTGAAGGGCAGCAGCGTTAGTGAGTGCTCTGCCCTTTGTGCCTATGTAGAGACCAAACTCTTAGGAGTGGGATTGTATGAAAACACTCAGCGTTAGGGTGCAGGAGGGAAAGTGCACAGCACAAGCCATAACAGAAACAAAAACTGATGGAACGTGACTGCAGTGGGTGCAGATATGTCCTAGTACAGTGATTTAGTAATTCAAAGTCTACAGCTGGAATACTCCAAATCGTACAAAGTTTCATTAAAATTCACTTAAAATTATCTGCTATGGAAAAGAAACACTGACAATTTCTTGTTGCTGAGATGTTGTGGAGTCTGGTCTTTCTTTTATGAAAATTTGAGGGAAGGTAGGTAGGATACTGCAACACACGAAGGGATAGGAGTGAAGTGCTCACATAAAAACTGTGTATGTGTCTAGAGGAATATGAAGTTCATATTACTTTTATTCAGTGTTTTTAATAGAATCATAAGGTTGGAAAAGATCTCTGGGATCATCAAGTCCAACTGTACCTGTCCCCTTCCTAAACCATATCCCTAAGAAACTCATCTACCTGCCTTTTAAACACCTCCAGGCATGGCAACTCAAGCACCTCCCTGGACAGCCTGATTTTGTGGAAGGAATATAAGTCATGAGGCAGGGAATATGTTCTTTCTTGTAAAATCTGGCATGGTTTTGATGCTTTTAGCATACTTTGTTGTTTCAAGCCATTTTTGTGTGCCCATTCATCCTGCCATCAGCTGTCCCTGGTGAAATGTGAGGCTGTTTCAAGCCAACTTGTACCTCATGAGAGGGTTAAGTTGACAGTGGAGAGCTTTTGTCTTCCAGATCCTTCATCCAAAGAATCAACCCCTAATTGTTGGTTCTTTTAGCTGCACTCAGAGGATATTCAGTGTCTAACATGCTTGCAGAGAGATCAAAAGTCTTTATTGCTGTCTGTCCTGTGTTTGTAGGAGAGTGGTTATACTGATGGACGTAGAAGTGCTGAAAACTGCTGATAAGGTTGGTGGGAATATTGGCAATCCGGTGCCATACAATGAAGGTGAGTGTCATGTGGATACAAATTCCTTTCCAAACACAATAGTCTTTCAGCTGTCTGTGTCTTTCACTTAAAAAGAAGCAGTCCCTCTTTTATAGGCTTGGAACAGTGATGTCCAGTAATGAAAACCCTTTCTGTTTGTGTTACACAAAATAAATCACGTTCATATTCTAATAAACTACGCCATGGCTGAAGGTTCAGTCTCTACAAGGTATTGGGAAGTATCTGTACCTCACAGTAGCACTGACAGGTTTTTATGATACATTTGTGGTCTCAGCCTATAGTTCCAGTAAGCACACGGAAGCTATTCTATGTCTCCTCATAATGAGTAATCAAATAGATCCTAATTTCTTCTGTCTGGAAAGAAAACAGCAGGAGGAAGATGTAATAATAATCTATGAAACTATAAGATGGCATGGAGGGAATGAATAAAGAATGATGAATCTCTCTTTCCTACATTCGTTTGATGCTCTTTAGTTCTCATTTTGTGGTTTTAAAACAAAGACAGTGCTGCAACCCCAAACAGAGCACAGTTAAATCACGGAACTTGTTGAGGAAGGTGCTGAAAATTGGCACAGGTTCAGAAAGCAATTAGATGTGAAAGAAAAATCCATTAAAGACTGTTAAACATAACAATGCATCCTCTGCGTGGATGTTGGCTTCAGGAAGCACTAAAACGCAGATTGCTCAAGGTACGTAGATGAGGTGCTGGTATGAAAACACAACCAGTGCACAGACTTCCCTAAAGCACCCCTTCTTACCCTGCCAGCTGACAAACAACGATGTGCTGAGTGGACCTTAATCTGCCCGTAATCTTTTGTTGTCATTGTATTGTAGAAGGACCTGTATTCTTCATTTTCCTGTGCTGAGCTTACAGTTTTCAAGCAAATATTTTTTGAATTAATATTTTTTTCCCCTGAGATATGTTCAAAATTGGGTTCTATTTTCCAGTTCTGCTCTATAAAAAAGAAAGAGGATAATAAGCACTTAAAGAAAATATTTGAACAGCTCTGTCACCGACATATATACAGATAATGGCTGAAGTGTAACAGTAAATAGCTCTTCTTGAAGAATTATTTCTTTTCCTGGTGGAAATGAATTAATGTTTTTATTACTAAGAGACCACACATTAATGGCCAGAGTTTTCTTAGGATATTTTGGACAAATGGTGTGGTAGGTACACTGCCATTGTGGTTAGAAATCTACTTTACTAATTGAAACAGAAATTAGACTTTGGAAAGACATCTTTCTTCATTAACTTTTCTTTTTCCTAGGGAATTAGAGGGGCGTTTGTTACATGAGCCTAAAGATTCCTTTGTTCCTTTGATAGTTACTTAGCTAATTGCTGTTTTAAAAATGTGTTGACATCTCAGATTTTATGCTTTAATCCCACAGTTGCTGTAGAGACCAAAATTTTCAGAATAGCTATTGAGCAGACTGTTTTCTGTCTTTCTCCCGTTTCCCTTGTTTGTGTGGTACAAGAGCTTGTGAACTATAGTGTTTTTCAGTTATATTGTTGCTTAGAAACGAATGGGAATGTGATATCTTGCAGAACCGAGCTGAAAATATACCTTTAAGAGTATAAATTTTGGTAAAATTACAATGACTTTGATCATCTGGCTTAGAAAAGTACCTAGTAATGAAGTTTTCAAATCTAAATGCTTCTGGAGATGTTACAGGTCTAGGATCACATTAAGTGTGGTCTTGCAGTAGATGGTTAGGAGGTGTCAAATTTCATGTGGTGTGTATTTCATTTTAACACTGACGTTATCCTGCAGGCTTTGTACCCTTTTATTTGATATTATATAAGGTTTTGGTTACAGAAGACGGTAATAGCTTAGATTAGGTATGCTTAACCCAGCCTTTTGGCTCTGCAAGGCCACCTGAGTTGCCTTGAAGGCGTTGGTAAAACGATTGAGGTGTATTTCAGGTTGCAAATTCTTTAGATTCCTGTAAATATCAAGAAACTGTGTTCTTGAGGAACACTCAGCTAATGCAGGATGAGGATCGGAGAGCACTTTGTGGTTTTCAAAGAAGAAGATTTCAGGTATTTAAAAAAGAATGTTTAGTCCTACTTTAGGTGTTACTTGAAATACGGATCTCTAATTGGTAGACCAAGGATTAAGGAATATTCTTTCCTAGGCTGTAACACCACAGTAGGACCCATGGAGTGAGAAGTTGGCTTTTGGTCACTTTATGCTGGAGCAGCAGGAGGTTAATCTGCCTAACAAGGAAGCCAGAGAGACAATCCTCTTAAAATACATCAGAAAAACTTTTCAGACAGCATTTTGTTATAGTATTGAAAATTAAGATTGAGCAGTTTAGTTCTCAGAAGCAAACTAGATGGTAGTTTTATTACTGTTGTTAGTCTCAGTCAAATTGCTTTGACCCTGGACTTTCTTCTTACTATGACAATTAACTGCAACTCTACGTTTAACTCCTGTCATTAATTTGTCAGCATTGTATATTTCTGCATTTAGTTGAACTCATTCTTCTTGCCATTCCTACCATCACATTTTGGTGTTTGTTCTTTCCAAGTGCCTGTTCCTCCCCTGTGGTGCCTCTCCATTCTAGGACAGGTCCTCTGTCACCATGGCACTGTGACAGGACCTCGTGGTAACGAATTATTAGAAGCATAGGATTGCTGTTCTGCAGCTCTTACGTTACAGTGGGCTGCGTGGCTGGCTTTAGCCAAAGGTCTTGGATTTGACTAACCTAGATAAATTGCAAAACTGTGATTAAATATTTCAGGTGTTTTTTCAGCTTGTGCTAATAAAAACTAACAGTGTAAACCAGGCAGTCAGTTTTCTGAGCACCCTAAGTGATCTGTATGCTTCTAGCCATCGAAAGTCATAGTTTAGGAGTCCCTGGACTCCACAAGTGAGGAAATTGGAGAGATATTTCTGCAACTTCTGTATTTGAACACGTGTAGATGTGTTGATATATTCTTCATCTGTTGAGAAACGCCAAGCTATGGGTAGGCAACCATAAAAATAGAATTTTATGTTTCATAAAACAGAAGTGTTTCCTAATACACAAGCATTCTAACGTACGTCATCGCCTTTTGTTTGAGTTTTGGTGGGGGTTTTTAATTAAAAATCCTAGGGAAAAAAACCTTTGGAACAAAAGTAGCAAGGAAGTCTTTGTGGCCTATACACGTTTCTGTTGTCCTTGAATATTCTTTTCCAACCCAGACATATTTGAACTTATTTTATTGTGGGTTGTTTACCTTCTTTTCTTATATAAAATTAATTTGGGGTGCTGAGCACTGACCCTGGCTGGGTCCTCAGCGTAGCCGTGGCAGCTGAGCAGGGGTGAAATCGGGCTCCTCCATCTAGCGGGCTCTGCAGTAAATACACTTTGCTGTTTGACGTCACTCTGTTGCCAGGGAGACTGCTGTCACCAGTTCACCGATGTGACTCTACTGCGGCAAGTTAGAGGAGCAGCTTGTTTTTTGTGCAAGGACCTTGTTTTGGATTAAAAATAACCAGCGGGTTACCTCTGTAGACTACACAACATCAGGCAACGCCACATCAGGGGCTCCTTGTGGTGCTTCTGCTCCTTTACCTTAGCTTCTGTGCCATCCTTTCTTGCCTTCTATTCTGGGATTCTCTGCTTTTTTTTCCCCGTGATGCTCACGGGCTCTGTCTGACCTTCTTTTCCACTTTTTCTGACCGTCTTCCCCCTGGTTTGGGCTATGAGGAGGGCTTTGCCTCTGCAGGCCTGGAAACTGATGGCTTAGGAATTAATTGCATCAGAAAGACTCAAATGTTAGGTGTTTTCTCATCTGGAGGCAAAGTGATAGGACAATTCTGTCAAGGAGTTCAAAGCTTTGAACTGTAGATTAGTCTTCTCGTGTACTATTTCTCTAGATATGTCACTCTGCTCTTTCTCTGGTAATTTAATCATCAACATAACGCAAGAAAAAGTCCTAGAATCTAAAAAAAAATGCCATCTATACCATATTTACTTACAATGGGATCACTTCACTCCTGTGCAATATATGGCTGTGTCCCAGTGAATGCTGAAATGATGACTTCATCACCCCCACTTTAAATATCTTCATATTTTGGAAATAAAATACAACAGGTGTTTTCCTGACTGGTGTTATCTCCAGGTTTGACTTTACCTGGTGGATTTTTGCCCTTTTCTGAGTTTTTAAGAGGGAATTCTCCTATCGTTTTTCATCTTAGCTGTCAGGTAGTAGCAGAAACTACCTGTCAGAGCAATAGAAGCCTACAAAACCTGAAAAGTTGTCAAGATTACTTCAGTGCTGTCCTCTTAAATAACTGTCAACCTTGAATTCTTTCTGTGTCGAAAGCGGTGGCTTAAAGAAAGAGATCTGACTGAAATTCCATTGTAGTAGTATTGTTCAACAGATACCTTGCTGCTGTGTCTTATAACACCTGAATTTTAGTGTGTGTTCTGTTCCAAATTATGTTTTTCATGCAAGCCTTATTTCCTAAAAAAAAAGGCTTCAGGGCAGTTTTAATTTTTGTGCTCCCCACTGTACTATGTCGTCTCTTTCCATTTGATTACCAGGGCAAGGGCAGCAACGTTCTTCAGCTCCAGCTGCAACCCCAGCACCCAGCAAACCACAGCAACCAAATGGCAATTTTTCAGTACCAGGTAAGAGCCATCCTGGAAAGGAATTCCGGTTTCTGTTTGTGCAGTATGAAACTACAGCTTAGGTTTATAAAGGATCCTTTCTCTAATAATGGTGCTTGGGAAACAATGCATTAAAGACTAACCTGTAGCTTTAAAAGGTGAATTGTCTTAAGAGGCTACAATGCTCTTGGATTTAGTAATAAGCAGAAAATCTGTTCCTCTTCGTGAAGCTAAATAAATAGAAAAGAACTTTGACAAAGCATTGAAAACTGAACATCCAATCTGATGCAGTTTTGCCTTCTTAAACCAGAGCTCTGTGGATGCCCAAGTGGGCCACAGCTTGGGGGCCATCAACAGGGTTGTTATCGGTGCTGAAACACTCAGGCCAAGCAGTTCAGGTGGTTCAGGGCTGAAATAATTTGATAGTGGATCTATAAACACATTTTTTTACTTTAAATAATGAGATGCTGAAAAAAGCAGTAAATTTTAATGCCAACCTGTAGACTTTTTGAAGCAAAAAAGCTGTCACTCCTAGCCCTTCCTCCTGCTTTAACCTGTTTGTGTTCTTTACCCCTGCATTTAAAAAGTACTTTGAAATCGTAAAATTCTAACACTTGTTTACTGCAGCAGCAAACAGGCTCTTTTTTCCTATAATTAAAGGTAATCACAGGTCGTTCTCTTAGTTTGTCCCTAAATGGTGTGGATATAAAGCTTGCTGGGCCATATTTTAGAGAACTTACTGCTGACTACTGGTTGTTTCCCACTTAGACTGCATTTAAGGGACTGGCGCGTTTCCACTTGCAGTGTAAGTGCTCTAAAGGTCTGGATGTGTCTCTTCTGCCTCAGTTTGCAGCCTAGAAAATACCTGTGACCAAGAGGAGAAGCAATCCAACAAACTGTCAGCCACGCTGGTGTCCCCCATAGCACAGTGAATGGAGCTTTAGGTGTCTGCCCAGTGCTCGGTGTAACTTTGCCTTCATGGTGGGAAAAGTTCTGCCTGACCTTGCACCGGCAGTTGGTTTTAACCCAGCTTTTGTCTGCAAGCCTGAAATTCTTTGTACTTTGTGGTTTTTGAAAGGTCCTGCTGCTCCGAAGTACCATCCTCCCTCAAACCAGTTTGGTAAAGCGAGTACTGCCAGTTCAATGAAGGCACCAGTGGGGTCGCAGGCCAAAGTAGTGCCGATTGCCAGCTTGAACCCCTACCAGTCCAAGTGAGTTACCCCGGTTTGCCAAGTGTTGCTCAGCCACAGGTGTGAAGGAACAATAGCTTCTCTTTGCTTTCTCGTATATCAGTCTCTGCCAAATCATTCTTTGAGTTCTCGTGAGTTTATTGGTTAACTTCAAACAAACAAAACCAACAAGAGCAACAAAACCACCCCCAAAAAATCAGACAAACAAAACTTTCACAAAAAACAGCTTTTGGTTTGTTTTTTTGTTTGTGGCTTGGGGGGATTTTTTGTGTTTGTTTTTTATTATTTTTTTAAAATTTCATCAACACTCCAACAACCTGAGATTTGCTATTGCGTTATCCTGGTGAAGTTACCCTGCTGAGCTTGATAGCTTTTTAGTGTTTTAGTTGAAAATCAATTGACTTCTCTTTTTTTTCTCCTCCTCTTTGGTAGCTTAATGCCCCAGCAGCTCAGTAAGCTATTCACTCTGGCTACTGTTCTCTCAAAAAGCATGAGGATGTAATTATTTTGTGAATGACATTTTTAAGTTATGCAAACTGATTTGATTACCCGAGTTAAATGCGAATCCTGTAATTGAGCTCTTGAGTTCTAGGGTGGCTTTTCAGAACAAGCAAACGGCTGCACGAGAAGTGCATCCTGGAAGAGTAAAAAATTTGAGGCCTGCTGTTATGCAGAAGGATTGTTCGCTGCTGTTATCTTACTGCTTTATGGTGGGCTGCTTTGCTGCTTTCTGTACAACTTTGTCTTTAATGGTCTAGGCCATTAAAATAGAAAACAGCAGAAAAGCAGGAAGAGTTGCTGAGGTGCGGTGGAAAGATTCTGGCTTTTAAATAGTGACATTACAGTTCCAAAGGTTTGTCAATTCAATCTCTTCTTAAAAAAAAAAAAGACACAGAACAGTGATTTCTTGCACAATTTCAGGTGGACCATTTGTGCTCGTGTTACCCAAAAAGGCCAGATCCGCACGTGGAGCAACTCCCGCGGTGAAGGGAAGCTCTTCTCTATAGAGCTGGTTGATGAAAGCGTAAGTGTCATATGGTGAGAAAAAGATAATGTATGCCAGATGCTGATGAAGCCTTCATAAAGACAGAATAGAGGAAATAAAGTGTATGATAGGAAATAGTTTTTGTTATTATGACTGAGGCTTGTATTCCTGTATTCATTAAGTTGAGCATCAACGACCCAGTTTTTATCCAGAATGAAGTCTTAAATGTATAGCATTACTGATTATTTTTCATCAAAGTCTATAGCGTGTGACTGAATTTTTGCAGCTTCAAAATATAGTTGTTTATGGGAAGCGACAACCTAATACTGCAGTTTGTGGTGGTTTCCTGTAGATTGAGAGCCACGTCTCCTTGTTCAGATACATGTTACAAAATATGGAGAGGAGCATTGCCTCCACGTTATAAACTTTCATTTTCACGAGGAAATTGGATTACAAATTACTGTAATACCAGGGAATTTCATCTGTGGTTTGTTTGGGGAACGATATCTGGTTAATCTAACTAAACTTGCAGTTTGTCAAACCTCTTATCGAATTACAGCCTTCTGTCACAAAACCAAACGAGATTCTGCTAGATTATGTTTAGTATGAAATGTGAGGTTAATAATGTAACATCTTGTCATCAGCCATTTGTTTTCTGTGCATACTGCATGGATTTAAATGTTTTTTTTAAAAAATACTGGTACCTACTAAGTTTGTAATTGTTATTAATTCTTGCTTAAAGACTCGACACGGGTGAGTGGGAGACAGGTCAATATCCTGTGTGCTGACTTGTGGAGCTGGCTGAGCTGTTTGCACTTTATTTTGCTTGTAATGGCAATTAATGCCAGTTTTATGAGTACCTTTTTGGAGGTGTAGATGTATATAATACTTTATATTTCATTCTGAAGCTCTAAATACAGTAATGAGACTTGAATGTGAGATTTGATGGTCAGGTGTAGAATCTGTCATTTTAGCTATAGCTACAAAAGCAAGGAGAAAGTTGTTTGTCTCTCGTGCCTGGAGCCAGCCTGGCAGACCACGCTGTGTCTGTAGAGCTGATGCCACTTAACATTGCAAAGATTTCTTTGTATTTTCTTCATGCTGAATTTCAGTTCTGACCAGCTCTCTGATTTTCCCGCAGGGTGAGATTAGAGCTACTGCATTCAATGATCAAGCAGACAAGTTCTTTCCACTCATTGAATTGAACAAGGTACAGTAGCATTGTGCTTTCATAGACTGACGTGAGCTAGGAGAGGGGAACTTCGGCATAGTAAAGATTTTAAAGGTGCACACTGAATCCACTTTCTCTGTCTGACTTGTGATGATATGCTCTGTTTCATTGCTTTCTCCTGTAGGTATATTATTTTACCAAAGGCAATTTGAAGACTGCTAACAAGCAATATACAGCTGTTAAGAATGACTATGAGATTACATTCACTAATGAGACTTCAGTTGTACCCTGTGATGATGCCCAGCATCTTCCATCTGTTCAGTTTGACTTTGTATCCATCGCTGACTTGGAGAACACACCCAAAGACTCAATTGTGGGTCAGTCTAAGTAGCAAAATGGCAAAATCTAAAGTTTTGGTGTTTCTTTTGTGTCTTGACTACTGTGGAGGCAGTGAGTGTTGTAAACTCTTAAATGAAGATATCAAGTGATGTTTGCCATTAGAATCATAGAATCTCAGAATGGTTTTGGTTGGAAAAGACCTTTAAGATCATTGAGTCCAACCATCGATCCAGCCCTGCTAGGTCTGTCGCTACACCTTGTCCCCAAACACCTCCAGGGATGGTGACTCCACCACCTCCCTGGGCAGCCTCTTCCAATGCTTGACAGCCCTTTCAGTAAAGAAATTCCTTCTAATATCCAAACTAAATATCCCCTGGCACATCTTGAGGCCATTTGCCGTTGTCCTGTCAGTAGGCACCAGGGAGGAGTGACCAACCCCCACCTTGCTCCAACCTCCTTTTACCTTGGGCAATCTTCCCGTTAGGATATCTTTGTCCTGTTCTGCTAACAATATGTAATGACTTTTCTTCAAACCTCTGCTTTGAAGACAGTAAGCGATACTTGTTTTTTGTACTACAACCATTGTTTTCCACAGAAAAGGGCTGAAGGAAAAATGTCCTTGCTCAGCACGTGTGCATTTCATACCTTCTGTGGTCTTGATTTCTTTCACTATCTAATTATCTCTCTAGTTATTTTGGCATAATTCATTGCATCCCAGTCCAAGTTGCATCACTGTTTTGGCTTGATTTGTGAAGTATTGGAGGTTTGTTTTTCTGTAATTTGTTGGGCAGAGTACTCCGGAAAAATCAGAGGCTTGGGTGGGGGCGAGGGTTCTCAGGTTTCACAGGCACAAGATGCCTGTGATTCAGAGGCGTTCAGCTGGGGATTTTAAAGGTAGATCTGTAATATTAAAAATGGTATATTTTTAGGGAGCACAAAGGGATGTCAGGGGGTTAAAACTGGATGATCTGTGAGATCCCTTCAAACCCAAACCATTCTGTGATTGCATTAGCTCTTACTACCCAAATGTGCAGACTTGTTGTAGCTCATGGCTGCGGGCTGTGGTGAAGGCACGAGCTGGTTCGTTGTGTTTTAGTCACTTTGAAACCTCTTCCCTGAGAGAATTGTGCTTAAACAGCAGGAGTGTGTGTTGCAGGATCAAGGCTGAAGTCCTTTGGCAGAATGCGATGGGGAAAGATAGTACAATGCCTTCATCTTGCTAATGTGGTGAGGCTTGCATTCATGAATATCTTAATGAATTCGTCAACGAAATTAAAGCACTGAAGAGTTCTGTAGTGGAGCATTCCTACTATAATACACTCAATTTCCATATCAGAGTTGATTTGAATAGGGAGCTGGGATACAAGGTAAAAATCCGACAGTAGGTTGGAATTCTCTTGTGATCTTGCATTCCCCAGTTATGACCCTTGTGTAACTCTAAATTGTAACTGTTTTTCAGATGTAATTGGAATTTGTAAGAGCTATGAAGATGTCACTAAAATTGTAACAAAATCTAACAATAGGGAGGTATCAAAGAGGAACGTGCATCTGATAGACACATCAGGGAAACTGGTGACAGCTACGCTATGGGGAAATGAGGTGAGTGCTCTCCTACCTGTTCCTGAGCAAAGGTCCCTTTGTGTAAGGTGAGGAAATCAGTGCAACGCTGTCATCTGGGATGGGCGTAGCGCTGAGACAGAGTCCTGGGTGCTTAAGGATCAGGGGCAGGGAGAAGGTGGAAGACTGGTTTCTTTCAGGTGTGATGTTCTTAACCTATCTCTGACAAACTGCTGACATGATGTGACTAATGTGCTCTGAACAACTGCAGACATTGTGTCTCGAACCCAAAGACAAGGTAAAAGGCTTCTAGTTTGGGAAAGGATAGGAGATGCAGTTTGATTATGGAAAAGGCCAGTGGCTACAGCTGTATCCTTTGAGATGAGTTTTATTGGTAGGGTGGGATATATGTACCCTGCATAAATTGCTGCCTAACTAGGGGGCCGAGAGGCTGTCTCCAAGCAGGAGTTTAAACCATTAGAGCCTTGGAATAGAAAGTTTGAGTAGTTGCAGTAAACTGCTCCTTTCTCCTTTTAACAGACTGCTTTGTTTTGCAGCAGTGTTGTAGATACTTAGAGATTTATGTTCCAGTCTATAAATTGGGAGTGATCCTGCCAGCTCAACGGTGATGCTTTATGGCAAAGTGATCAAGTGCACTGATATTGTAGATAGCTAAGCACCATTAACCATCTGCTGATATAAACAAAGTGAACTGGAGTTCAATATCACAAAGTTTCGAGGTTGAATCGGGTTGTTACAGAGAGACTACTGGTATTCAGTTTCTGGCATAACTCTTCTGACAGGGATCAGGGTCTGTATTTTACAAAGTTAAATCTGTTTAATTGTAGAGTAGAGACAACAACAAGCTGTTGGGGTTCGAATCTGCATCTCCTTTATAACAGTCATTGCCCGAACTGCCAGGCTATGGTTTGTGTTCTTTGTGCATCTCATGGATGCAGTGAATGCTGCTGCTCATTCCAGCTCGCTTTCTGTCTTTAAGCTCATGATCCTTCCCTTGCTTTCTAAGTGGAGTGGAGTTCAGAAAATCTGTGCTCTTCAAAACCTCTCTCAAGCCAAGAGTTTCTTTGTTAGTGTCAGGCTTTGCTCTGGTAACAAACCGATGGCTGTTGAATGGCATTAAAGCAGCTTGATGAGATTAAAACTAGAAAATGGGAAGAAAAGTGTTTGGTCAGCATAGCTACACTTGTACTTTTTAAGCTGTAGTAGAGCAGACAGGCTTGGCTCAGTTGAGCCGAGTGAGTTGTTTCATCTCCTGAAGAGTCTAATCTGACCAAAATGTTTTCCTGTTTGGAGAAACTTCCATTTCCATAACCCATCTCCCTTTCTAAAATCCTTGTGTAAAACTCCTAATGGAGGGGACCAATCTTATTTTCCCATACCAGTGGTGTGACTTACGGATTCTCTGGTTGCATAGGAAATGGGATGTTAGGATTACAGCTCTAATTGTTAGCTGCCTTTTCTTAAACTCTTAGTGGTATCGTTTAAAACCTTGCCTTCTAAATACAGTAAGATTATTTGCTTCAGATTTGGTCTCTTGGCATGATCTGTAAGTTATGACCTCGAGTTCAGTACCTTTACCACAGCGTGCTACTAATGCTTTGTCTTTTCACACGCAGGCTGAACAGTTTGATGGTTCTAGACAACCTGTGGTAGCCATCAAGGGAGCCAGAGTCTCTGATTTTGGTGGTAGAAGCCTGTCTGTCATGTCTTCCAGTACAGTTGTCATCAACCCTGATAGCCCAGAGGCTTTTAAGCTCCGAGGATGGTATGACTGTGTGTTTATGTTGATTCATTCCAGCCTGCTGCGGGGTATTTGTTTTATTCTCTTTCTCTGTACTTGAGCAGCCTGTAAAGTACTGAAGAAAGGCAACAGAGGATGTGGGTTCTAGGGTTATAGAAGCTTCTCTTCCTTGAAAGCACTAGAGCCTGAAAGGCTGTCCTTTTTAAGTTGTTCAATTCAAAAAACTTATAATTCCATGACAGACCTTGAAAAATTGAAATAGGAGTAGTGCATGCTGACCCAAAGCCTTGGAAGGCAGCATGAAATCAGACTTGACCAGCTCCGCTTGCCGAGGCGTTATCTGAAAGAACAGTGAGGTTTTTTTCCCAGGCTTTTTCCATTGTGTAGAATCTGACACGCACTCTGGTACAGACTGGAGGAGCTATGTTGGCTTATTCTGGTCTGTATTCCTTATCAGATATTTTGCAGATAGCAAAATAACATTTTTATTGTTGTCAGGAAAACAAAGTGAGTTCTTGGTGGTTCATTGCTGCTGCTGTAGGTAGTTGCTAAATTGTCTGCTCTAAGTGCTAATACGGTGAGATGGGGTGTCTGTGTGAATAGGGGTAAGTGCTGACAGCATCAGACTCCTGAATTCTGGGTGTTCAAATTCTCTAAATCATCCAAACATGGATAAAATAGAAGGACGTTCTCCCTTTGTCATTGAGCCTTGGTTCTCCTGTGCTTCAGAGGGTTGTTAAAGATAAAATTGATTGTGAGTCTTAGCTATGACTGTCACTCTTCAATTAAGTTTGGATTCTGAGTCTCGGAGTGTTTCTCAAATCACAAAAAAACCCACCACAATGGGGTGACAGTGCAACCTTTTGCTGAAAAGCAGGGCTTTCTGATTTTTAACAGAGGCAGAATAATCTGTTCAGTGCTCTTTGCTTTTTTCTTTCGAAGCTGCTGCGAAGATAATGGTACCGTGTAATTTAATTTTAATTATGGAAATATCTTGATGCCCTTAAATCTTGTTATCTGCCTGCCTTTAAGAAGCGTGCAGTGCGTGGTTTGACCACTAGCTGGCAAACAAATTGCAGTTATATAGAACAAAGCTGTCCTCCTTTTGTGGGTTTAAAAAATACTGCGCTAATTAAGTCGGACTTAACTTATTCTGAAATGCTATTTTTGTTTGCCATATACACAAATTACTGTAATTGTTTCCCTTGCAATCATTGATAAACAAATCCCTCGTGTTTTAAGTACATGAAACTAAATGTAGGCTTTTGATAAGACTTTATGGTCTGTTTTTCAAAAAGAAACATGCATCTTTGTGGTTCCAGGTTTGACGCTGAGGGGCAGCTGCTGGAAGGTGCCTCAATCTCGGATGTGAGGGGTGGGCCAGCAGCAGGGGCCAACACCAATTGGAAAACTTTGTATGAAGCCAAATCTGAAAACTTGGGACAAGGAGATAAGGTAAAGCACGGCCGCTGAGTGCAAGCCTTGTGTATTGGGGAGAAAATAAAAAGCTGGGCTTTTATGCAGGTGTTCTGCTTATTGCAGTAGTCTGGTTGTTGAGCAGGATGTGCTTGCTCTTTAATAGCATCAGTTCTAATGAATTTTAATTTAAATTCTAATGAATTTATGCTATTAAATATTTTTTTCAAATACATTCAAGCTTGTTGCTGCTGGAGTGGGTCCAGAGAAGGGCAGCAAAGCTGGTGAAGTGTTTAAAACACAAGGCTTATGAGGAGCGGCCGAGGGAACTGTGGTTGTTTCATCTGGAGAAAAGGAGACTGAGGGGAGACCTGATTGCTCTCTACAACTACCTGAAAGGAGGCTGTAGCAAGGTGGGGGTTGGTCACTCCTCCCTGGTACCTGCTGACAGGACAAGGGGAAATGGCCTCAAGATGTGCCAGGAGATATTTAGGTTGGATATTAGGAGGAATTTCTTTACTGAAAGGGTTATCAGGCACTGGCAGAGGCTGCCAAAGTAGTTGGTAGAGTCACTATCCCTGGAGGTGTTTAAAAGAAGAGTAGATGTTGTACTTGGGGACAAGGTGCAGTGGTGGACTTGGGGCTGGATTAATGGTTGGACTCAATGATCTTAAAGGTCTTTTCCAACTGAAACCATTTTGTGATTCTATGATATGATGTTTGCAAGAGAACTCTCAGCCTTGTGTAAATGGGGACAGGAGGGAACTCACCCCAAAGAGGTGTTCATGTATATATAGCACAAAGAGTTCTAGAGAAACAGGTGCATTAGGAGGAAGTGGTTTTCAAGGCTGTGCACTTGGTCAATAGCAAAGCTAGGAATAAAGCCCAGGTCTCTGACACACCAGTCCAGTGACCTCTCTGGGCTTACACGGCTTCTTGACTTATCTTTAATTTTATTGTTTCAAAAGTAAGCGCTAAGCCATTCGGGATACACAATTATTTCTATCTAAGGAGAAAACTTTACCTGTAATTCACCTATTTTCCGTGAGAGATTTTTGCTCTCACTTCTTAAGCAGCCTCTGTTTATCTGTTGGAAGACTTGACAGAGGTCTTAAACCATTAGGATGATTATTTTAGTATGGTGAGTGGGTATTTTGTTCTGTAGGCTATAGTTTAATCAAATACTTATCTGTAACACTACACAGTAGGCTTTCTGGGTTTTGTATTGGCTCCCAAAAGAAGCATAGGAAAGCATAGAATCTTAATCCTGTGAAAAAGCAGAGATTTGACCAGACACAATGGAGAAGCAAATATGCTTTATCTAAAGAAAAACCTAGCAATTGGAGTTTCCTGCAATGGAAACACAAAATAATCTTGCTGTAGGGGCTTTATTTAACATAATGGAAGCCTGAAAAATGATTGCAACAGAGAGGTTGATTTACAGTTTCCCAATAATCCATAGCTGTTAAGCTTTCTAATCCTAAATATCCACGTACGGGTGCCTTGCTTTGTAGTTAATTCAGAATTGGAAAACATTGAGTATTTTGAGGCTAATGTTGCACACTCACTCTTCCCAGGCAGATTATTTTAGCTGTGTGGGCACAGTCGTACATCTGCGCAAAGAGAACTGTATGTACCAGGCATGTCCCTCGCAGGATTGCAACAAGAAAGTGATAGACCAGCAAAATGGCCTGTATCGTTGTGAAAAGTGTGATCGTGAATTCCCCAACTTCAAGTACCGCATGATGCTTCTGGTAAGTTAAAAGGATTAGAGCAGAGCGCGTTTCACCCCGTTTTCCTTGTACAGTCCCAACGGGAATCTTCAGAGAGGGTGCAGTCTTGGTGCTGTTGGTCTCCCTGCGGTGCCTGTGGGTTAAAGGCTGTTTAAATTGCTTGTGTGCTGTACCTGAGTGAGGGATGGTTCATTGAGCTGATTAGCAGTTTGTTTTCCTAGTGCTCCAATTAAAAGCTTTTCTCTTTGCCAAAAAGTTGATGCTAGCTCAAGTTGATTGTGGTTTCCAAGTGTACTATGCAGTGCAGAGTACAGATGGCCTACGCCTCTTCAGTAGTGAAGATAAACTGAAGTAAAATGGCATTTCTGGAGAGCAGTAATTGCACTTTTACAGCTGCTACCTATATTTAGTACATTTTTTTTTTTGGTAGGTATTGTTCTATCTCATGTTTTAATGGAGGCTGCTTCAGAAAGTTGTCTGAAGATGATTATTGTGATGCCTGCTTACACCGTAGGCACTGAACCTTCTTCTGTTCTACATTATAGGTTGAGTTGTATCTGCTTCTTAGAAATGCTGTGCCAGGTGGGCATGCAGAGAGGAGGGAGCTACCCCTGCAGCCGCACTCAAACACAAACTGCTGCTGAATAATTTCTAGCAGAGAACTTCTAGGAATTCATGAGCTACTTTACATAGCAGAACCATTCACCTGGAATGTAAAGGGGACACTGAGGGGACAATCGTGGCCTTCAGAACAGTGTGTCTCTTGTTTTCCCATCCCTAATTGTCAAAGCAGCTAGGAAATTCATGTGAGGCTCGTACTTGATCTTTTTACTGCTCTGCCTCATCCTTTACTGTTTTGATAGCTCCCTCTTAACACAGTATTACACATATTTATGCTGGAGTACTCAGAGGGGTACAAAGTCAATGCAGAGTGCAGTTTTGCTGGTGTTCCCCTTGGTGGTGGTTGTTCTGGGCTACCTGTTCTCACTCACAGCTCATCACTGGCAGCAGAACAGAGCTGAATATCCATCAATGTGCACCACCTTGATCTTGTTGGCCTTTTCCTGTTACACAGTGTACTGTCAATATTAACTTGTGTTAAGCTACTGTGACGTTCCACGGAGCTTAAAAAAAACCAAACATAAGTCACTGCCTTCCAGCCTCAGCTGATGGAAAGTGGCTGTGGTGCACAGGGCTCTGATAGTTACTGAAAGTTTAAAACTCTTTAGCTGTGAAATAAATCTTTCTTTTGTACTATCTTCTGTCTGCCTTCAGAAAGAAGCAACTGGATGAAGTGACTGTTATTTTTTTAGGTGACCATTGCTGACTGTCTGGACTATCAGTGGGTGACGTGTTTCCAAGAGTCAGCAGAATTCATTCTTGGCCAAAGCGCGGCTTTCCTGGGAGAACTGAAGGAAAAGGTCAGTCAATTGCCTTATTGTATTCTAGAAGCTGAACTGTCCTTCATACATCTTGTTGTTGGGCTGCCCTCAGATTTCTTGCTTGGTTTGATCCTCCCGGTAAGGAAATATTCTTGTAATGTTGACTTTGAAGGCAACTTGGAGAAAGATGCAAGGTATGTGTGAAACACCAGTGGTGATCTGTCAGAACATGATTTCATTCCTGTGTGCACATATAGGACTCCTAAGTCAGCAGAGGTGGCAAAGGGAGTGGGTCAAATTCATGTAGTTGCTGAGGAAATTAAGTGCATTATTAAAAACAATAGAGAAAAGCTGTATGAAAGAAAGGAATATTCTGCTTCATTTGGCAAGAATTTGACTTTGCCCACCCTCTAAATAATGGGTCAGCTTCAGGGCCCGACAGCCCAGGATTGTTCTCCAGATGTTGGACATCAGTATCTCGTACAAGTTCACAAATCATTGCTTCTCCCTCGTCTGAAGTTCTTGGCAGGGACTTGTTTACTCTCCTCAGGATTATTTTCCACAGGCCATCTGCCTGGAGAACAGAGATTTGCCTGGTCTCCCCCATAGTTTGCTCCCACAGTCAGTCTGTCTACCGTTGAGCTCTGCTGGCTGCCCAGAGCTGGAGCTCAGCCTGTCCCTATCACCTGGACCTCGAGAGCTGATAACTTGTCGATAGAATTACAGCCTTCAGAGGGCTGACACCTTCAGCACATGCTGACTCCAATTGGAAGGACAGGCTGTTTTATCATTGCAGATTCTTCCAATTTAGGTACAAAAAAACCTGTTTTAGCCATGCACGCTAACAACATTATCCCTGATGTGTTCCAAAAATTTGTTTACAAAACCAAAAAGTTCCAGAACACTTTGTATGTATCTTTGTAAGTAGGCAGGAAGCTTTTTGAACTCGTGTGTTGGCCCACTCCTGAAGGCTCTTTTTTCCCCCTTCCCACCAAATATCATCAGAAACTTTGTGGGTCCGTGCGAAAATCATGACTTGTAAAACAGTCATTGGCAGAGATACATAAGTGATCTTTCTTTGACAGATTAGGACAGTTTTTAGGGTTGTAAGCCATTAAGTACTGACAGGCAGTATTTTTCTCCCTTTGTCACTATATGCTTCTCTGCTGCATTTTCCTTTCTTCCAGCTGAGGTAGTCTGTTCCTGATTTTTAGTTGTCTGCTACGTAAAATCTGTGGTTTTGGTTTAGTTTGAGTATTTTTAATACAGTGATGTAGAGAGCATAACAAGTTCTTGAATTGCGTGTGAGCAATGCTGTACTTCCAGGCTGAGGCTGGTTAACACCAGGGCTACATAGATACACCAGTTAACCCATTGCTTGGCTATGGGAAGGAAATTAAGTGAGAGGGACTGTTGATCCCTGGGTTTCCTGAGATGCTGTTGTAGACTTGATCTGCTTCTGCGAAGCAGGGCTGGATTTCCTCTAATTTGCATTCAGGAATGATTTTTGGAAGTTTTCTGCACTTCAGCTCTCCAAGAGAAGTGGTGCAGAGCTTCTGCTTCTGGGATGCTCCAAGTTTTTGTGATAGTATGAAGGCTGGATACCTCTGTTCTGTAGGAAGATGTGTTGCTAGGGCATTCTAATTAAATGTGCTTGCACTTTCCATTTTCAGATGTTCTTAACTCATTAGTATTTTCTTTCTTCAGTTGTGCTTAATCTGTGCTGGAGTTCAAACAAAATTTCTTTTTCACTTTTAATGCCGAAGAGAACCGGTTGGGGAAGGGGAGACAGCAGATCCTGTGTAACAGTACAAACATGTAATGTCTTTTGAAGAGCTGCCTAATGGAAATGGCTGAGGATAGAAAATGGAACATAATGTGGAATGAGCCCTTGAGCAGGAAAGCTTTGTGCGCCAGGAGAAATTGGTTTTGATTTGACACTTTTATGAGCCTTTAAAAATGGTACTTGATGCGTTTTCAGCGAGCTGTTCTTAGTGTTTTTTCTCTGAAGACCTGATGCAGTGTCCTGTGAAGTTGGTGGGAGCCTTTCTGCTGCTCGCAGTGTGTATTGAGCCCGTGTACAGCCAGTGACCACACGAAGCATAGATATGCATGCACTCTTTTTCATCTACTTCTCTGCTGTGCTTGTTAACAAAGGAGCTAATGTAGGGTAGCAGTGACTGCTATGCTAACGGCACTTTCCAGTCATTAATGGTGAACGTATTTTGTGGCAGAGCTGGAAACAGAAGCCAAGCGCTTTGTTAAGCAAGTTTTCTTATCCTCTAATCCATCCCATGCTCAGAAGAAAGGGGTTTTAATATTCAGAAAGGATGCACCTAAATTTTGCAGTCTGTGAAACAAGCTACTCCTGTTCACCTTCATTTGTTGTGCTCCTCTAAATCTTAGGAGAATCGCTGTGTGGTGTCAAATAGTGCTGCGCACACTTAAAAACAGCAGATGTAACACTTGGAATAGGAGTGAAACCAGGGTGGGTTCAATTCCAGATCAGATGCTCTGTCTGCTGCTGGAATGACTGATCAAGTCAAGTGCATCTGGTAGGGAAATGCCTTAATAATTACTTGTCTGCAGCGTCATGGGGCTGCAGGATTTTTGTGCAATGTCAGCAAAGGTTTTACAACTAATTTTTTCAAAAATAAACTCCACAATCTCCATAACTTGCGTGCTTCTTCTCTGCTGTTTTGACAAATTGTCTGTTACAAACGATGCTGATGTTTAGTGCTTGTATGGTAATTAGAAGCAGCTTATGTTACAAATATGACAGAGCCTTCTTATGGTTATAAAAGCATGTTCAAAACATGCATCCAGTTTTTTTTTTACGGAGCATCCTCTTAAACAGGTCTGTGTCAGAATGTGAAGGATACACACAGCCTTGGTGGATGAACAGAGAAAGAGAATGTCTAGTAAGACAATTGTTAGAATATGGAAATAGTTAACTCTGTCAGTGTTTGTGACCATAGCAGAACATCAGAATCAGCCAGTTCAGCAGCATGAGAGAATCTCGCCTAGGTTTATTGCATTTTCACTTTGTACACTTGTTTGCAGACTTCGTGCCACTGTACATTATTTTGTTTAGGTAGATAGAAAGCATCAACCTTAAATTTTAAGAGAAAATTTAGTCCAAGTTATGGTTTTGGAATATAAAATTTGATGAGAGGTTCAGCTTTGCCCACCTGATCCAGTTAGTTTGACTATTTTGCCAGCATCAGTGCATGATCTGTTCGGAAAGTTCACGGCGCTACCGGAAGCCTGGAGTATCTGTGGCTGATATCTGTCTTTGTCCTTCTCACAGAACGAGCAGGCATTTGAAGAAGTGTTCCAAAATGCAAACTTCAACACGTATGAGTTCAGGATCCGAGTGAAACTGGAGACTTACAACGTAAGTATCCCTCCAAAAGCAAATAATGGAGGATAGGGCTTTTGTAGGCTGGCTTGTCTGCATAGGAGGTGGCTTCCTCCTCTTATGTTTATGGGAGAAGTTTCCAAAGACACAAATGCTGTCAGTCTTGAGCACTGAAGGAGGGATTCGCTGTCATTATCGCTGCTCCCTCAGGTTCATCAAGCTTAGCTTGTTTCAAATGAAGACAGCAGAGCTGCTTGGAGAGTCAGATTTGCCCTCCCAGCTGATGCTGATTCCAAAAGCATGAGGTCCTAGGGCAGAAGGAGGTGAGAACCAAACACCTGGAGGGCTTAGAGTTCTTTTACACACTGTATTTCTCTTCCACAGGATGAATCTCGTATTAAGGCTACAGCAATGGACGTCAAGCCTGTGAACTACAGAGAATACAGCAAGAGGTTGATCGCGAGCATCAGGAGAAACGCTCAGCTGGGGTGAGGAGCCTGATGCTGGCTGATTGAAGCTAGAACTTCCAGGAAAAGCTCAACTGATGATAACATATTGACTTTTTCCCCACCCCACATGTGACAATTTGGCATTAGTTACACCATGCATGATAGTCCAGTGTAGTGGGCTCTGTGATTTAGCGCATTTCTCTGAAGATGCACCCCTGGCAGGTAAGAGTGCACTGTAATGGCCACAATGTTGTGGTCTACTAAGCTGTGACAGCTCTAAAGAGGAATCTCCAGACAGATTGCCAGGATCTTCAGACAAACCATTCCAAATGTCTGAAGTAATTTTGCTTTCTTACTGTAGGTAAAGCTGAATTGTATAACCATTGTGACTTTTTTTGTAAGAAAGTAGTGACAACCCTGACACTTTGACTTGTTCAGCAGAGGGCAGGAGGATAAGTGTCATGCAGCTTTTGAGATGTGGACGAAGGAGAACAGGTCTGTTAGTGCAAGTTAGGTCCTTTGCATAGAATTCAAAGGCTTTCTCTTTACACAGGTGCCATGCAGTTGTTAATGCTTGGAATGGCAATATGGTAGAATTATTAATCAAAGACTTATCTCTTGTATCTGAAGAATATCCTTCCTTCAGGGTTTAATAGGCTGAGTCAGATGGGTCTGATATTAATCAAAATTGTCTCTTCTGAGGAAGGCAGATAAGCATTGACTCTCCATCCCCCAGGGAAATGTAGGCAACTACAAAGCATTGCTTTAGTTTTCTCTTCAATTAATACTATGGAGTTTTGACTGATTTTAGGACACATTTTCTGCCTGTGCGTATTTTCTATGTTTGTATATGCATTTTCTTTGGTTTTATTTGTAACGATGTTAACCGGATACAGGTCTTTAAATGGGGGGAGCTTTGTTTCAATAAACACTGTTTAATTCCTGTGTAGTGAATTTTGCTTTCTTTGAACACCAAAGACTTCTCATTACTGGAAAGCAATTAATTAGCTTTCATAATAAGCATTCACTTGGGGGAGATGTTACCTTATTACAAACTCTAAGGTTAGACTGAAGAATGGAGACTTCTTTGCCCGATGTTAACAGTATGAAAATGCAGTGGTATTTTCACCATTTCTGTGCCTGGGAATGCTGATGAGCTGGCACTTCTGGGATTTTTATTGACGTTTACACAGCAGTCTAAAACTAAGCAGGCTTTGAGATTTGTTCAGACATAGAGCAAGTACAGAAAACAGTAATTATGCTACTGGGCTTTTCAGTCAGCAGAGCATGCTAGCTCTGTGTGCTCCTAATCACATTAATTATGTGTTCCCTGGCTGCAGCTCACAGCTTGGCATTTGCTGCACAGCTCCAAGCATCCGGGCAATGCTGCAGTGGGTCTCTGGTCGCAAAACTGACACTTATTTATTTATCTTGCTCCGTAGAGCACTGTTTCTTCGTGTATTCACTTGGTGCCCTTTATTTCCCCGTAATTTCCTGCTTGCCATCTCAAAGTCTTTATGTTTCAGAACTGCAAATGCCATTTTCGTTGATGGACATGAAGGACATTATTCTGGGCCCATTAATTGCACAAACAGCCCCTTCTTTTTTGGATCCAGAGGATCATGACTGGGTTCTTCTGCTGATGTCTTGAATTTTTTATTGAAGTATTTGTTCCCTCTGACCTTGCTTATAAAGCATTGACGAGAAAATTACAGTCTTCAGCAAGGTCCCAGATTGACAAATGGTAGGTTAGCTGTGATGATCTATCTTTCCACTCTGCCAACTAGTCTTTTAGTTCAGCTCCTCCCTTCCTGTCCCTCCTTCCCAGTTTGGGGGAACCGGTCACAAGTGGTGTGATGTTCCTGGAGGTTCTTGCCACTTCTCAGACCTGTATGCACGAGGAAGTGTTTTGTTTTTATGGGCGTTTGTGTTTGATGTTGCAGCTTTATGAGCTGATGTTGCACACTGGTCTCTGCTGGGGCAGCTCATTGTCCTGGAGGGAATCGCTGTGTGTCTAAATCGCTGGGTTTACTCCACTGTCAGCCAGACAGATGAAAGGTATCAATACCCAAGAGTATGAAGGTGTCTTACAGGATCAGCTGAATGACCTTGAAAGCTGGAACAGAAAATCAACTTAGAGCAGTTTGTGTGAAAAGTCATTTATTTGAGGACTAATAAAAAAACCCCCTCTGCTATAAAGTGGATGCTCATTAGTGACTGAAGAGTTGGAGGGTTTTAATCATGCTTTAATCAGCTAGTATATGATAAAAACATCGAGCTCTGTAAGGCAAGGTATTTGTAGCGTAGCTATCCAAGTGCCACAGGATTATGTAAGCCTCTGCTGAGAGATCTCATCTCGAATGCCATGTACGGATCTGGGCTGCTACATAGAGAGGCAAAAAAGAATCTCAGCTGGGGCGAGTACAGAGGAGGACTACCCCGCTGAGCAGCAGAATGAAGATCTTTTTTAGGAGGGGCCTGGAAGAGCTAATTTAGCAAAATGGATCCTGAGAGGGGGATGTGCTTTCCCACTTATATAAAATATATATGCATCTATCTATAGCTCTGACTTCCTTCCCCTGATCATAGGCTGGAACTGTTGGAGATAATTGGTTAATAAATAGTTTATCAATCAAAAGAAAGTGAGGTTCTGAAGCAGGTATCTTAACTGAGGAGCGAGGGCAGGGAAGCTGTAGAGGTATCTCTGTTCTCCCAGCTCATCCAAACCCTGGTAGCTCACTGTAGGCACAGGCCATGGAAAATGGGACTCTTCAGAAGGTTCTGGGCTCTTTTGGCTGTGCTAATTAAGTAGTGAGTGGACGTGTGACACTAATTGGTATTATTGGCAAACAAGCCTATGTCTTTTTTTTCCTTCATCATAAATCTCCCCTGTTAGGATCCAGGTTCTTGCTGGATGGCTTCAATCATTATTTGGGCAGGATGGCTGAGTGTGTGCTTGTTCTGTTGAAAGGGTGCTGGAATAGCTTGTAACTGGATCCCTGTGAGGTCAACATTCCTGTGGCTGCTAAGGTTTTGCTTTAAATTAAATGTACAAAGCGGAGATGAAATTGGGAGGTGGCTGGTTCCAAACAGGGAGATACAAGGGCAGTTACATGAGAACATTCAGTTCTGCGTGGCCAAGGGAAGACCTGGTGCTTTGCTGTGCTGCCTTCAGGTAGTTTGCTGTTTGTGTTCATTCCCACTGTTAGGATTTAGCTGTGTTTTCACTGTATGTGAATTTTAAATGAATTGTTAGTGACCCTTAGGAGTCCCTGGAGGGGAGGTTCCCTTTGAGTCAGCTCTGGTTTCTGAGATGCATCAGGTGGTGGCTTTGGTTAGTTCTGTTCTGTTGTTGTTTTTTCCCCAAAATGAATTTTTGAGGAGTGTTATATTCAAAGAGCTGTTGTAAAAAAATAACGAGTGGTCTTGCATGGATCAGAGGTGACTGCTGGTTGCTGGTTGCTCCATGCTGTGTGTGCTCCTGGCAGCTTGGCTGAGTGCGTGTGTGGGCTTCCGTGATCCAGCACCATCGGATTGTCCTTTTAGTGCAACGGGTGTGAGAGTGGAAGCCGATGAGTCTGATGTTTTGATTCTTAATTGGCAGTGATATTTGCATCTGCTGCCCGAGATACAGCATAACATCTTGACTGGGGGGGGATACAGATATACTTTCCTTCCGTGTCCTGTTTCACCATCTTCCCTTTCCTTTCCCCTTCTCTTTTTCCAGCCCTCAGACTCACTTTGGAGAAGTGGCCACCCCGTGGGGCTTCCTCCTCACCATGCCTTATGTTGTGGCCTTGAGGAGCTGCTTGCAGGCAGCTGGAGGGCTGCTTAGGTGACATGGATGGGAAAGAAATTTCATATCACTTTGATATAAAAAGCTCACGTAAACATAAAATGGGAGCTGGTTGCCCCATCCCTGGAGGTGTTCAACGCCAGGTTGGATGGGCTATGAGCCGCCTGATCCAGTGTGAGGTGTCCCTGCCCCCATAGGAGGGAGTTGGAACTGGATGGACTTTGAGGTCCCTTCCAAACCAAAACATTCTCTGATTCTATGATTATGCATTATAAATATTAGAGAGGCACAGTAAATATCTGTAATCTTATTACAGGGAGGAGAAATTCTCTTTAATGTATTATCTGTGAGGACGCAGGAGGCCCACAGACCTCCTCTCACTTATTTCGTCTTTTTTTCATGTTTACATTTCTACATTTCATTCATATGGATATTTAAAATGAAAACAAGTGGTTTGAATTGCCAGATGGATTTTTTCGCGAGGGCTGTTACGCATTTTTCCGTGAGTTTTATTTGAATACTTAGGTATTTGTGTTTGGGGGTGGGGTGTTTGTTTGTTTTTAGTTTTTTCCTGTTTATAGTGCATTGATTTGTTGTTAAATTCAGCCTCTCTGCCATGCCAAAAGCGTGCCTTGGGGAGTGTTTCCAGGCTGCTTGGAGTGCATTTCTTTTTCCATCTTTATATGTAACTGTTCTTGCAAGTTATTTAAAGTAAACTGGACACACGCAAAGGCATTTTTGTAAGTTGTCCCAAACCTCTTGCCCTTTAAAGGGAGACTTTAAGGGACTGCCTATGGGAAAGCTGGCGAGGGGCTCTTGATCAGAGAGAGGAGATTAAGATGAGATGTCAAGGTGAAATGTTTTGCTGTGAGGGTGGGGAGGCCCTGACCCAGGTTTCCCAGAGAAGTGGTGGCTGCCCCATCCCTGGAGGTGTTCAAGGCCAGGCTGGATGGGGCTTTGAGCCCCCTGATCCAGTGGGAGGTGTCCCTGCCCATGGCAGAGCGCTGGAACTGGATGGGCTTTAAGACCCCTTCCAACCCAAACCATTCCATGATTTTAAGAGAAAAAATCCTCCTGTACTCTTTCGGTGTTGCCTGATGTGATTTTCTTTGGGCTCAGCCTGCCTGAGCTTTATGAAGGTCCAACGCTAGTTGGTTACTTCTTGTAGGGATGCGTTATCCTGGGGTGATAAAGGCACTCGAAAGCTGTACTGCAGCAGACACCCATGTGGGGATGCGCCAGGCATGGGTTCTTTGCTCTGAGAGTTTATCCTCAGGAAGTTGGCTGAGCAGAGCTGGGTTTATCTGATGCAGCAATGAAAGTTGGGAGTGTTTGTCATGTCCATTCTGACATCACCATTGAGCAATTAAGAGAAGGAAATCTAATTTTTTTGCCATCAGTTTAGCTCTTGGAATTCCCTCATGGCTTATTGGAGAAAAGGCTGAAAAATAAGAGTAATAATCTGATTTTTGTCTGTTTCCAGTGTTTTATGTTTTCCATTACAGCCTTGCTGGTGTGCTGCGCTGACTTTTTGAACTGCAGGATCAAAAAATACTCTTCCTTTTTTTTCTGAAGAAGACTGTCTCTGAGAAGGATAAATATTATTGATTGAGGTATTTAATACTCTAATGAAACCCACAATTATTGACTATGTAATTAATATACTGTCTAAAAGTAAAGTTTGACAGCGCATATAGAAAAGCTATATTGACTTGCTCTCCTCTGGCAATGTGCCTCACAGGTTTTTATTTATAGACATTGAAACACGTTCTTCTTCAAGTAATGATTCAATCCCACTTTCTGCTTGCCACAAGCTCGAAGGCTGCCGTTCTTCTTGCTGACTGTGAGGCTTTCATATTAACTTGGGGGGAACTAAAATTCCCAGTGTTGAGCTTTGCTGCCTCTTGCATCAGATGTCGGAGCTGGAGCACCCGTGTGCGTGGTACTGTTTCTTGCTCCTGGGAAACCAGAGTTTTCCAGGCAGCTTCCTGCTTTTTTTTTTTTGTAAGCAAGTTTGCAGACTTTTGGGGCTTGCTTTTGGTTTTGTTAACCTTGGCAAGCGATGAAAACACAGAAAATCCAAGGGACAGCTTGACAGACCTGGGAGGGTGCTACCAGACAGAGCATTTCCCACTGGTGTGGCCACGTTTGTGTTTTTAAAGCAGCCCCTGTGTGTGCCTTGGGGGTGAATGCTTTGGTTTAGACTCGAGGTGACACGTGGTTTTGTTCTAAGCTAAAGTGGCCTTTCTTAAGCCTAACAGCAAGGTTTACTCTTCTTCCTGACCTGAGAGGTGATCTGCAGCCCAGTGTACATTCCTGTCTTATTCCAGGGTTGGGTGGTGCTGGATCTTCCATTATTTTGGTTCCCTTAGTCTTGGCCCTCTTTCCTGATGGTTCCTCTTACAGCCCAGCCTTGCATTCTTTGCTGCTGCTTAAGTTGCCATAAACTGTGTTTAAATTGCCAGGAAGCTGAAGCTACAGTTATAAATGGCTTTAAGTTGTTCGTGTGCCCTGTGAAATGTTAAACTTCTTAGCACCAGGTGAAGTTATTTACATCGAACTCAGAAGCTGATAATGAAGGTTTTTTTAGGTTTCAAGTGATTTAAAAAAACCTTCCAAATCCCAAGTGTATCAGCTATCTGGTAATTGGAGCTTGTGCTGTCATTAAAAATGACAGCTTTCTCCAATAACATTCTTAGTGCTTGTAAAATGCAGCTAACATAACCTATATTTAACTTGTATTAGCTAGAATTTCCTTTCCACGCTTGCTTACTTTCAGAGCTTTGGTGTGAATACCGAGGTCCTTCTCTATTCATGCACCAGGTATTATTTTACCTGGTTGGACGAACTGAGAGCTTTTACCTAGGGCTGGACAGCCAGGTGTCTGTCGTGGTTTTCCCCATAACAGTTTTTTTCAGCCAGCAAACAGAAGCCATTCTTTGGGCAGAAATAAACCTTAAGCAGTGAAATGTGTTGCCAGAAAGCCCAACTTTGCTGAAGGTTTGCAGAAATCTCCTATTCCTTAACCCTACAGAACAAATAAACCCTTTTTTTTTTTCTCATCTGAGGTCAGTTAAAAACATTTGCATGCTGAATCGTTAAGGCACTGTCCCATAATTGAGATGCTGGTTAGCAATCTGCTCCCCTCCTCCGCCTGGAAGTGTTCCACACAGAGCCCTCTAATTAAACAGAAAATGGTTTGTCATGTGTAACTGCCTCTTCTGAATGTAACAAACTCATTTCAAGAGATGCCAACACCATCTTTGTAGCTGTTTTAATAATCTTCTCTTGAATCAGAGAGGGCTCTAACCTCGTATTTCACTTCACCAGCTGTTTATTTCACTGTTTGGTATTTCTTTTCCCCTTACACTAAGAATGTGTAGACTCTTTTTTTTTGTGTCTATGTGGAAATTCTCATTAGAGTAACCGAGTTTAAGTTGGTGAAATAGTCTGTTAGGGCTGCTGCTTCTAAGCATTACTATTTACAGTGGGAGCACGTGTGGGCTCTCAGCACCCAGCCCTGTCAGTCACCGGGAGGGGGCCCGAAAAGCTCCGCTGCGGTCTCTGTTTGCTGGGAAGAGAAGGTGTTAAGGTGCTTTGCAAAGCTACATCTACTTTGCAGACAGATGTGCTGTGCCACAGCCACCCTCCACACGCACCTGAATAGAAACCGTTTGCTTTGCCACTGCCCCAGCGCAGAGCTGCAGCGTGTTCTTAATGCATGGAGTGTGGTCTGGGCAGGACACAAATAGTGTAGCAGATTACCAGGTAAAATTGGCTTTTACCTCTCACCCATCCTTCTCAGACACTCCCCTGCCAAACTTCAGCTTTTAAGTCGACACTCAAAGAAATTCTCTCTGTGTAAAAGGACTCTTGCTGCCTTTTAAATTGGCTAATGTTTGGCAGAAAATCCGAATAGTGGGCACAGTTATTTAGTGCCTTCATTACTTACTGCCTGGAGACTTTCTCTGATATTAGTGGCTTCTGTTTATTCGGGGCATGCTGGTGGCTACCTCCCTTCTGCCTGTCCTTTGGTTAGGGAGGACCTGTAGGAGCACACGGTGGCATCCCACAGCCTCAGGTCCTGGGAAAGCACCTCCACTATAAGGAGAGGCTGAGAGAGCTGGGGTTGTTCAGCCTGGAGAAGAGAAGACTCCGGGGAGACCTCAGAGCTGCCTCACAGAACTAAAAGGGACTCCAGGAAAGCTGGGGAGGGGTTCTTGATCAGGGAGTGCATGGATAGAACAAGTGGGAATGGTTTTAAGCTCAAAGAGGGGAGATTGAAATGAGATGTTAAGGAGAAATGTTTTGCTGTGAGAGTGGGGAGGCCCTGGCCCAGGTTGCCCAGAGCAGTGGTGACTGCCCCATCCCTGGAGGTGTTGAAGGCCAGGTTGGATGGGGCTTTGAGCAACCAGATCCAGTGGGAGGTGTCCCTGCCCGTGGAACTGGATGGGCTTTAAGACCCCTTCCAACCCAAACCATTCTATGATTCCCTGTACAAACCCCATCCCCTCCGTTGAGCGGGATCACCCTCCCTCACCGTGACGGCTTATTGCGCGGTAGCAGTAGTTAGAAGATGAGGAGCAGTGTTCTTCCAACAAGCCGTGTTGTTAACATCCAGCTGGGATGTGAAATCACTTCTAGGTTTATGTCTCTAAATATTGCAAGCCTGATGCCACCATCTTCAAAAAGGGAAGGAACAGCAAGCCGACTCCTGTCAGTTTGTTAGAGCATATTTATAACTCAAATGCTAATTCCTGCTCTTGACTCATAATAGCTTCTGAATTCTGAATCTTTAAATTCCAGATCTCATGTTTTGAGGTTAATCCATTCAGATAGATTGGGAAGCAGAATTTATAATTTGGAGAAGCGATGTCAGTCCTTCTTTGCTTCAGCCAGTCATTCCGTGTTGGCAGTGGGTCCCACCAGCAAGCCAATACTTGCCTCTTGCTTATAGACTGGTCAAACCCACCGTGTTCATTTGATCTGACTTGATAGTGCAGTTTCTGTCGTACTTGTGTCTTGGTCCATAAGCTTAAGACTCGCAGTAACTGGCTGTCAGCATCCTTGCCTGATTCTGATTTAACTCATTCAGCTTATTGTGAGCCTTAACCTATTTTCTGTGCTGTCTCCAAGTGCACGGCTTCTGCAAAGATATTAATAAGAAAATATATCTTAATTTTCAAACCTCTCCCATGAAGCAATAGAGACTAAGGGGGGGTTGAAGAAAGGAACATTAATGTAGCACCCAGGAGGACATGGCCTGTTGCATCAGCCTTTGCGGTCATAAGCGTTTGTCACCGTAGCTCTTGCTGATGCTGAAGCTCTAGGAGCTGCCTTCACCTTGTAGTAAGCTTTGTTTTACTTGCTCTCATTATACCTCAGTCCTGTATTGGATTGTGGAGAGCACATGCTCATTACTAAGCAAGAGTTAAGAAAAACTTCTTTTCTCCTGAGGAAAAGATCGTCTGGATTTTGATTAGAATTTTAATTACCATGTTTGGAAACAAATACAAAAAGACAAAGCAATGAAGGTGAATTTCTTTTTGAAGCTTTAAAACTTTTAGAATCGTTGAGGTTGGGAAAGACCTCTAAGCTCATCCAGTCCAACCCCACTGTGCCTACTAAACTGTGTCCTGAAGTGCCACATCTACACGCTTTTTGAACACCTCCAGGGATGGTTCCCAATGGGTTTGTTTCCTCCCCCAGTGAACAAAAGTGGTGAAAGACCACAGTGTTGTAATGATCCCTATTAGTGTCTTTTCCTAGGACTAATGAGATGTCATCTAGTGTTAATGATGGGGCTTGTCCCCGAGCAGCAACCGATTCCCATGCTTTGCCTCCTATGCTTTGAGTGATTTGAGGATGTTTTGTGTCTTAGCAGGGAGAGGGAAGCAGTGCAGCTCCTGCCCTTTGTGCTTTCCTTTCGGGAGCAGCCCAGTGGCGGGAAAGCACGAAAGGCAGGAGCTGCACCGCATCCCCTCTCCCAGCTCAGGTTTCTCATTGAATTTGCCAGCCCTAAAGGGGATGATTTAGCGTTTCCCACAAGGGATGCTCCTGAAAATCTACTTCAGACTCTGCTTACACACCTGAGTTTATTGTGGTGGGTGCTGGGTGGTTACGGGGGGTTGGGATTCATCCCAATCAATGTGTGCAGAAAGTAGTGTGCCAGCAGTGTGTGACTGTACCCATAAATCCCCCCTCCAGGAGTTCCTGGCTGTGCACTTTATAAGTGGGCTTGTAGCAAACACCTTGCGATGCATATTCATTATTTCAGCTTTGCTTAATGCATGAGGCTTGGGGGGGAGAAGGAAGTGGCTTCTCTCACCAATTTGTGTTCCTCGAGCTAATCCACCTCTCCTGCTTGGCACAGTTAAACTTGGAGTTGCAATATTTTGCGTCTCACAAAAGCAAGTTTTAATTGCACTACAGAAGTCCCTTTCTGCCAATAGTTCATTAGACTTCATGAATGCTGCAACTGAAGAAGAGTCTCTCTGGATTAGCATCATCTTCCAACACTCTTTTCTTGTTGGATCACTGTCAGACAAACTGATAAAAGAATATTTCTGGATTGAGCCAAAAAAGTACTAGGGGTGAGATACAACAATCTACAGGCTTCCAGAGAAATGAGCAGAAAGCAGGGAAAGCAATAATTCTGCATTCAGGACGTCACGGGCATGGCAGGAGCTTGGAAGGTCTAGATTAAAATGTAGCTATTTTTCTTCTGGAAATAGGAAGAAGGGATTTGATGGCCGTCAGAAGCAAAGCCTACCTGATTCACTCAGGAAGCTAAATTCACTGCAACGGCTCTTCGAAGAGCTGGAGAGCAACCGTGGTGCCTAATCAATAGGCAGAACCCAGAGGTGCTGCAGGAAGGGCCCATAATAGGCCCGTGGTAATTAACTCTGAGTTACCAGGTGTCTATTTGAAACCTTGAAATGATCATTTTAGGATTTAACAAACCGTTTTGTGCAGCTAATTGTCACCTGGGCTCTTCCTCTCCATAAAGCCAGTAGCGACCCCGGTTTGCATCAGCAGGGCAAGTGAGCTCCGTGCTGCTGCTGAAGGTGATCCGGCAGCTCAGCGACTGGAATAACCCTTGGAAATATGGTTTAGGCTATAAACCTTGTTTCAGCTATCTCGTAAGAGCTGTTCTTGCTGGGAGATAAGTCGTCGTGTGCCTGTCTTTAAAAATGACTGGCTCAGCTATTGTCTGCATCAAACCCCCTTTGTTTATAGTGCATTTTCCAATGGCTCAACCAGCAGAGTAAAATTTAAATTAGTAATTATTGTGCAGAAGGTGTGTTAAGTGGAACCGTTTCTCTGACTGCTATTCCCTTTTGACTGAACTCTGAGCACAAGACAGGTCCCTTGGTAACCAGGTGGGTTCCAACAGGAGGATTTTGGCATCTTTGCTCTAGGAGCACGATTGCTGCCCAAGATCTGCCTAAGGAAACTGAAATCAGCTGAATTATTGGTGCAACCCAAGAAAAACATGGGCTTGGAGTTCATAGAATCAATGGTTTGTGTTTCAGTTTGATGTTTTTTTATCTTTTTCATTTTATTTTGATGTTTGAGAAGGATTTGTTGGTTTTGTTGTTTTTTTTTAACTCCTAAAGGCAAAAAGTGCAGAACCCAGGCTTGGGATTTTATCTCAATAACTTAATCCAGGGCTTTTCAGTTCGTGTCCCTCCAAAAGCTGCCCGCTTGGAAAGCCACCGGCACTTTTTCCGGAGCCAGCAGGTGGAGCTTGAAGAATAGTATCAATTTCCAAGCCCATTTGTGCAGGAGCCCATTGAGTGGGAGCTATCTGCGCTGTAATCCTGATTGAATAAGAATTGTTCATTATGCAAACTGTCTGGTTCAGTACACAGAGGCAGCCCCCAGGCACGGACCCCAAGTAGCTGCTTTCTCTTTCCCCAGATTAAAACATATGAACTGCTTTGATGTAATCTTATAACAAAGCTTAATGGAAATTTTATACCCTCTGAAGTTGACTGTCATTTCTCATTGCCCTGCTCCCTCTCTGTCCTATTAATACTCCAGCCCAGAGAGCCACAGCCAAACTTGCGCTCTCTTTACTCTCAAATACGGTACACTTCCCCCTTCCATGTTTAAGTTTTTATTTACGTTTAAATACTGTTATATTACATTACAGTATGTTTAATCCCTTGTTTTTTCCATAGCTATTTATCATTTTAATGGAACACTGCAGAATATTACATTGTGCAATGTGTTTAAATTGATAAATTGTATTAGGAAAATATTGGATAGGATTTTTAATGGTAAGTGGGGCTTTAGTAGATATATTTTCTCATTAGCAGACTAACTGCACATAGACTGCATGAGGCTGGAATGTTAAGGATTTTGGGATAAGCTATATTTATGACTTATTTGACTAATTAAGGCACAATTTTATCATAAAGTTTTTCCTAGACTTTGCTGAGCAGGATGAAGGAGGAAATCTTGCCCCAGTGCAGTTACTCTACAACATCAGTTGCCATAACAACTTCATGCAATACTATATTTTAACTTGAAATTCCTTTTAAGACTCAGTTGCTGTAATAATTTGTTTCAGCTGCTAAAAGGCATGTTTCTCTTTGTGGTGGTTTCAAGGCTCTCATTACTGTAACAAAAAAGTGGTTGTGTTAATATAGACTCTTTTCATTTCAACATATGCAAGAGTTCAATAGGCTCCAAAAATAGAATTAAAGGGTGGAGGTGATGAATCTGCTATAAAATCTCTTCCAGTCTTTAGGAAAGAGGAATGGGCTTAGCTGGTGAAGGTGAACTTTATTAACAGCCTTAAGGAGAGATGCTGCTGCTACTCCGTATCCAAAATTATTGCACCCAATGGGAATCTAAAAATGCAACTTCTTGTTGTGTATCGTGGCATCAGACCCGTGTCACCCAGCTTCAGCAAGAGGAGGAGGGTGGGTTTGCTCTCCAAAAGAGTTGTGGCAACCCCCAGTCATCATCTCAGCGATGCTGTTACTGTCTGAGTAGTGAGTGAAGCTGGTTGTGGAGCCTTTGTTCAGGAGAAGAACAGCAGAAGAGAGCTTTGGCTCCTCCTAATGTACCTGCTCCTTTAATTCATTAAATAATCACCTCACACCCAACGTATATTGTCTAGGTTTTGGCCACGGGCATACTAGAAGTGTAAAAACAATTTTCAGGCAGCCTGGAATGTCGTCTGATTTCTGATTCTGACATTAATTTAGTGGAAGGCAAGGAGTGCATGATAAGAAAGTTGCTTGCTTTTATTTTTAACCCTTTCCCATCGCTTTGGTGACTGTTGTTGTGTTCCAGGAACACGCTGTGCTGTCGCTGCCCCTGCCCGCTAAGCCAGCCTTGCAGTGTTACAGATCCCCCATCTGGTTTTTGGCATCTCACGGTCGAGGCAGCAGTTCCTCAAACAAGTTCTTGTTCTAGTTCAGCATATGGCCCCTGCTTCTACTGGCACCAGGCAAATAACAAAGTTTTCAGCTGTTTGGTTGAGTGAAGCAGTCAAAATACAATTTCTTTTTCATCGTCTCCAGGCTTCTTGGGTCCACAGAGCAATATGAGATGTCCCAGTGGCTTCACAAAGTGTTTCCTCTCCTAGGGGCAATGTGGAGGCAGGAGGGGAATTTGCTGTCTCCAGAGATGTCCTTGTACCCGCTTTACTGGGGAGCAGAGCTGGTGTTTTGATTTTGGCCAAATGAAAATGACCTTTCTAATGAAGCCCTGTTGGAGCAGGATTGCACGATTGAAGATGATGAAATCTCTCTTCTTCCAGGGCAGAACCAGTGCATTTACATTCTGGAGCCGGGGGGATGCAGAGAGCCTAAGCCCACCTCTACACCTTGGCTTCAGAGCAAGGATAGGAATCATCATCCCTCTTAAAGCCTCTATAGATCCCAGCACTGCAACTCTTTGATGTTATTCTGAACTCTGGTCTGCCTCAGTTATGGAGTCCTCAGCACAGGTAGGACATGGATCTGTTGGAGTGAGTCCAGAGGAGGCCACCAAGGGCTGGAACACCTCCTGTATGAGGACAGGCTGAGAGAGTTGGGGTTGCTCAGGCTGGAGAAGAGAAGGCTCCAGGGAGACCTTAGAGCAGCCTCCCAGTACTGAAAGGGGCTCTAGGAAAGCTGAGGAGGGGCTCTTGTTCAGGGAGTGCAGGGATAGGACAAGGGGGAAAGGTTTTGAGCTGAAAGAGGGGAGATTGAGATGAGATTTTAGGAAGAAATGCTTTGCTGTGAGGGTGGGAAGGCCCTGGTCCAGGTTGCCCAGAGAAGTGGTGGCTGCCCCATCCCTGGAGGTGCTGGAGGCCAGGTTGGATGGGGCTTTGAGCACCGTGATGCAGTGGGAGGTGTCCCTGCCCATGGCAGGGGATGGAACTGGATGAGCTTTGAGGTCCCTTCCAACCCAAACCATTCTGTGTTTCTATGATTTTACAGATCTCCAGCTGGATCGTAGGCTTCTGATACACTTATGACTTGCTGCTTTTCCCTGCGTTGTTGGTCTTTTCCCCTCCCTTTTCTACTCCAAGCTGAACTGAAGTGGTTAACGTGGTCGTATTTTGCATTCATTCTCTATGACCGGTTCCAGCCATGACCCTTGGTTTTTGAATAACAGCAGAGATGATGGTCATTTAATGCAGCCCCCTGCCTGCAACAAAATCTTCATCAAGCTTTTCCTGCAGCCTCCCTCAGGCCGCTCATCTCGTTGCTTAATTGTCTTTATGCTTTCTCACAGCTTTGTGTTTTAACTGTGTTCCCCTCCAACTGCAGCTGTGGTTTGGTTGTTGCTCAGGAGAGAGTGACCCCTTTACAACTCGGTGTCTGTCAGCCCCGGCTGTGAAATTTGGGCTGGACAAATTATTTTGGGTGAGTAGAGATGATAGAAAAGGGCATGTCTCACCATGAAAGATGAATCACTCCTTTTCCTTCTACTCCTTGTTGTAGTAACATTATTCCCGAGGAATTTTTTGCTATTTATATGATTGTCAGATGCAATTCCGTCAGAATTACAAAGGGATTCAGCATGAATTAGTGGCCACTTAACGGTATAGAAAGCTGCAATGTAAATGTACTCCATGATCTCATCTACAACTCAGTCCTTAGCGGATGCTTCAAGGTAGATTTTTTTTCCTAAAGTGGTCATAAATTGCAACCAGTCATTGGCCTCCCTCCAGTCCTGGAGCAATTACTGGGCCAGTTCAGCTGAGGGGTTTGATCAGGTGTTTTACTAGCAGGATTTTATTTCACTAAATGAACATCTCCTAAAGAACTGGGAATGTAATATTTACACGTTAAAGTGCTGCCGTAATGGCACTGCATTTAACTTCACTAGGAGACCAGGAATCCCGTGGTAAAATGCCTGATAACTGCTGCATTTACCAGTGGAATGAATTTATAGCAGTTGAATTCCTCCGGCAGAACAAATGAAAGCACCCTCTTCTCCCTAACAAAAGCTTTGAGCCAGTCCTGTTCCTTGCTCCAGGAGACGGTGCCGTGTTGCTCTCCATCGTTGTGGGTGTTGCTCTCCGTTGTCACGGTGTTGTGTTGCCCAGCTGCTTGGAAATATTTGGGATAAGTAAAAAAAGAAGGGGATGTCATCCTCCTGTTTTTCCCTCTGCTGGTTGCGTATGACTTAATCCCATTTGGAAATTCTGGGAGAGGTTCTTCATGGAAAAGGGCTGTTACTTGGGAGCTCGGTACATGGCGATGTAGGTGACACTCAAATATGCTTAGTCCAGCCTGAAGCACTCATCCTTCCAGTGAGCAGGAGCACCCACGATGCAGCTACGGAGGTTTCCAAAGACCATCCCTCATCCAGGGACCATCCCATCTCTGCTTTCCATGGCTGGGGCTTGGGATGAGCATGCTCATGCTGCGACACCGTGCCATCATTACTCCTGGCTTGCATTAGCCACCTCTGTATAAATAACTTGTGTTTAGCTATGGGTCTTCCCTTTCCCTCTATTTTCTTCTATATTAATAGTAGCTAATTATTGCTTTTACCATTAGGTCATATGTTGTAACTGCACTAAATGCGGTGTGCGTCCCGTGTGCGCTGCCTTGGCTGCTGATGCCTGCATTCTGCCTCTTAACATGCAGCTTAATTGCCTCCTTGCACCTCGCTGCCTGAGATGCTATTTTTTGGGATAATTGCTCCCAAAGACTCAGCATTTTAATGTAGTTGGTACTACATGGTCTAGCTAAAAAATGTTCCAAACAAACCTTGGGTCCCATCCCAGAAGAAATCATGTCAGAGCTTCCCGGGAAAAGCAGGGAGCTTTTTCTCCAACATTTCCTCCTTCCTTCTTCTTCCTCCTCCTCCTCCCCTCTTCTTCCTCCTCCTCCTCCTCCTTCTCCCCCCCCTTCTTCTTCCTCCTCCTCCTCCTTCTCCCCCCCTCTTCTTCTTCCTCCTCCTCCTCTTCCTCCCCCCCTCTTCTTCCTCCTCCTCCTCCTCCTCCTCCTCCTCCTCCTCCTCCTCCTCCCCCCCTCTTCCCCCCCTCTTCCCCCCCTCTTCCCCCCCTCTTCCCCCCCTCTTCCCCCCCTCTTCCCCCCCTCTTCCCCTCTTCTTCTTCCTTGCCCTTCTCCTCATCCTCCTCTTTCTCCTCCTCCCCTCTTTCCTGCAGCTCACTGTGCTGGAATTACTGAGGTTGCAGAATCCCCTTGGATCCGACCTGGCTGCAGCCCCCAGCCACCCCTCTGCCACCTGCATCCACGGGTATTGGGAGATGAGTCAGCAACAACCTGGTCACCAGTGAAAAATCTTTTTAATTATTTAAGTGGTGGTGAATGCCTGCTCTTATTGGTATGGGCATAAGCTGTAGCTTCACTAATTTTCCTCTTTAATCTCTCCTGGAAGAGCTGAGTTGCTGCTCTCCTTGGTGTTGTGTTTCCCTAAAGAAAGAGGCTTTGAAGAAGTCAGCTCCCTGCTCAGGATGCTGATGTGAACGAGTCCCTCAGCAAACAAGTTTGTGGCTGGTCCCCTAAAGGCACTTGAGGGTTATTTGTGAGCGTAATGTCAAGACAGTCTAATGGGAGAGATGTGCCCCGTTTGGTTTTAAACCGTGCAGCACTGTAAGCTTCCCAGGTGTGATGTTAGTGCTGATTCTGCTTTTTTCTCAACTTTCCATCTGGGAGATGGAATAAAGCAGAGCTTTTTGCAAGGAGACTGTCTCCTCTACAACAGCTCTGAAAGAAATGTTCCCGTTGCTCTTTACGGGACCTTTACCTCCCCCTTCTCAGGCCAATAATGCAGGAGCTGCTCTTTTGCAGGGGGGAGTGCTCTGTGCATAGAGGTGTTCCCTTCATCAAGAGCTGCCTACAGTAGATGCCAGGCACACACACACTCAGCTGTATCGCTGCAGAGGAGCTCATTTCCCTCCCTTCCCCACTCTTTGGGGCAGAGTAGAACATATGTGCTGTTATCTCTTAATTCTTCTGCGGAGCGTTAGGACTAATAAAAACCTTTCAGGGTATCTGATGTGAGAAGCAGCTGATGTCGTGTGCTAAGGAACAAAGCCTGGTTTCAAAAATAAAGCCCCACGTATTTCTTCCAGTAACAGCAATGGTGAAAGAGCTTGTGACCTCCCTCCTGGGGCAGGTGACACTCATCTTTGCTTGACTAATTGCATTGGATCTGCATACCTAGGTGGTAATGAGGGACTTGAGAGCCCGGCATACCCTTTAAATAACAGAATATTGAAGCGTCATTGCTTTCATGTTTGTCTACTTGCTTCTAATTACTGAAGGCAGCTGACTTTAAAGCAGAGGCCATTTCCTCCCCTTCCTGCAGTGGGGTCATAACAGCTTGTTTATATACTCCTGAGCTGGTTTGCTGCAACAGATTGTGACTTTAAATAGAAGGTTGCTAAGAGTGAGGTAAGGGTGCCAGGAGAAATGAGCTTTCTCAAAACAAGTCACTTGGTATTTAGGGGAGATGGGAGCAGCAGGCAAAAAAGCATCACCGGGGAGGTGAAGGATGGGCGGCTCTCGTCGGTGGTTGGTATAACAAGATATGTATGTAGGTATGTGTGTTCTTTTAGAAAGCAGAGGGAAGTGTGATCGAGCAAGTTGTGTCCTGGAGAAACCTCTCTCAGGATTTTCCTGGACCACCTCACGAGACTGTACCATTACTGGTTATTTATTCATCCCCGGCAAATGCCAATAGCTCCTGTTTGGCATTGGGCTGAGTATCAGAAAAGTTGATTCATTGACTTAAAAAAATAAAACAAAACCTACTCTGAACAAATGCTGGGAAATATGTGTTGGTAAAGAGGTGGAGTGAGTTGATGAACATATTTTCTCTCTCTTATTTCTCTGACTCATGTGGCCCTAGCTTCGCACAGATTTTATTATCTTATCAAACAATTAATTACCTACATCCTTTAATTTCATATATGTACAGTTTGAGATTGTTGGTTTTGTCTTCAAATGCCTCTTATCCTCTCCCCAGTAGACTGTTGCTGCTAAATAGATGGGATTATTTCCTTGGTGGCCACGCCAGATTTATTTATACTGCTAAGCCTGCTTTAGGAGTTGGGGTGAAGACAACTATCAGACTACCAAATTTAACTGTACCCCCTTGGATTTAGTCTCTGGCAGGCTTCTGCTAAAGTCTGGGAAAGCAAAATTCATTAGGTGAACCTTAGCATGATTTTTCCATGGCTTTGATTTTAATCAAAGTGTGGATTTGAAATTGTTTTATCGTTAGAATCTGTTGACTGAACGTCAATGCGAAGCAATTCCCCTCGCCTGGTGTTGAGATGCATCCTCTGTGCTTAGGTAAATCCCAGACTGAGCAATTGGAACAGCAGAAAGGGTAGAAATTAGCCTCCGAGGCTTGCAAATGTGCTGCAGACTGATGTCTTTCTGCGTTTCAAGGACTTATGTTCAGTTGCAAGGCTGTTATTCTGTTTATCCATAATGGGCAAACTAATCAATTAAAATGGTCCATCCTTAAGCCATTGCAGAAGGCAAAGCTTGTTCTGAATAACTGCCTTATGAGGTCTGGAGGCTGTGAGTTAAACATAACATCCTTTTATCTCCAAATCTGCAAAATCAAGGCAGGTACCTGGGAGTGCAGGGAAGAGAAATCCTGGGGAAGCTCTTTAGCAGGTTACTAAGGAGTAGTTTTTGCATAAGGCGATGGAGTTGGTTTTCTCTGAAGACCAATTTACACAAACCCCAGTGACTGCAGCGAGCCTGGAACTCCCAAACCTCAGGGCTGCGGCTCAGCAGCCAAACAGGAGATGCTGTGGGGTCCATGAGAGGAGTTGGAGGAGGGTTGGCCACACACGTTGGACCTGTTAGATGCAAATAAGGAAGCCTGGACCTCTTTTACTCAAAGAAAGACTTGTGTTTGTTTAAGAGCTCATGTGCCTGTGTTTTCTGTAGCGCTTGCCGAGGAGACCCACCCTGGGTGTAGTGTGTGTTTGAATTTTAAAGAGCTCTGCTTTCCAGGTCAGTGCAGTGCCAAACTCAAACCCAAATTCCTTGTGAATGGAATATAAAAAAAAGCTATAGAGCCAGGCTCTCTGCAAGCTGCTTCTGTTTAGGCTGTTGGGGTACGCTAACCGCAGCAGCGTCCTCCAGGTAAGAATAGCTTTTAGCTACTGGGGCTGTAGGTAACCCCCCTGCGTGGCCAAAAGCCGCTGTGTGGCAGACAGCAATTTTCTTTGCTTGCAGAAAGGACGAGGTCAGAGCGTCCTGTCACCAGAACTGGTATAAACTGAGAGTAATTGGCCTGGAATTGGTGGGTACAGTGATGTAAGAAGTGGTGTAAGGCAGAGGTGAAGCCAGATCCTAATAACGGCTTCTGCCTGCTCGCTGAATTCTGCAGAGAGATCAGCACTTCCAGCAACAAAAGAAAGTAGGTCAGTGCCAGGTCCCCCTCCCCGCCTGCGTGCTGGAAGCACATGTGTTGGATTACACGCCTGCAGATTGAAGCAAGAAGCCACTGGGATGGGTTTTTCTTTCCCTTTGGGATGGTGCATGTAAAAGCAATTTGGTTGCTCTCACCATGCGGCTTTTCTTGGGGCTGCTGCATCCCCAGTACATGTGGAGCTGGGGGACCTGTTTGTGTGTCAATATTGCAGGGGTGGAGCAGCCCATTCATGGTTCAGGGAGGGTACAAGGCACCCAGGTGTGCTCCCAGTCCCTGCCCGTCCCTGGTACACTGAGCCTGAGCCCTTCCTTGCCTTGCTGCAGCCACAAAACTCCAGTTCTACTTGAACGATTACCCGACAACGTTAATTGGGACTCCTGCTATGATTAAAAAGAAATTTCAGATTAAACCCGCCATGCTGTATGGCTCAGGAAGAAAACATCTCTTTATAAACCCAGCAGGAATGTGGGGACTCCATTATTATTATTTTCTTTTAACTTTGAAGAAACTGGCTCTTGCTGCTGTTTTGACCACAAGGAGACAAGTGCGGCAGTCACTCCGCTATGGTCAAAGCCAAGCGGAAGGGATGCTTGCAGGGAGATAAAATTGCAGGGTGTTTTTCCTTCTATTTTTTTTCTTTAATGTGATAATCATAATGGATTTATCTCTGTAGACTTCAGATCCTGTCTATGTGGGTCTCTGCAGGCTCTGCCGCTGTTGGGCAAAAGCTCAGAGGAACCTGTAGGTCCTATAGACCAGGTGGGTGGGCAAGTATGGTCCCAGCTCCTAGGAGCAGAATATGGTATTTAGCATATTTAATTAAATCCACAGCCTTCACAGTGATGTAGTTGGCCTGCTCTGAAAGCCTCTTCAGCTTGTTGTGTCACTGGGGAAGGCCCTCAGATGAACATCGTTTGGTTATTGGTGCTGCTTTGTTAATTGGAAGGACATTGATGGCCAGGTGAAATGTGTTGAGACCAACAGTGACTTCTTAAACTCACCTATTTGCTCTATTTATTGTCAATTTGAAAGGCTGTAATGGATTCTGCAGCCAAAATCCAGCCCTCCTCCACCAAATGCTGCCTTCTGATGGAGAATATCATCTCAGGATGGCTTTTTCTCAAAGGAAGCTTTCTGTGTCCGGTGCTTTAGGCAGCACTTGCTGCAAATCCCTCCTGTGCTGCAGGGGCACAGGGATCCTCTCCCTGCCCATCACCCAGCAGGGGCCCAGCTCCAGCCCTTCCACCGCACCAGGAGATAACTGTGGACGTTCAATACCCAGAGCAGAAAATGCTGCAGGGCTGCAGCATCCTGGCCCTGCTCCGTGCTGGACTCACTGAGTCAATAGGCAAGGGCAGTGGTAGATTATCCCCCGCTCCCCCCTTTTTTTTTTCCCCTTTAAACTTACCTTTTTCGTGTTCCAGCTGAAGCAGCATGAGGTGAGTAAACTCCACTGCTCAAAATAAGAGTGGATAAGCTCAGTTTACTTGCATTTATTCATGACTTCACCACTCCACTGGGGCCTGAAAATCAGAGCCAAAAGGAACTGCAGTGAAAATTGGCCTACATGTGATGGCTTTAAATAATCTGCCCTTTTGCTCTAGTTCTGTGTTGAGATGTGCTGGAAGCCTGAGGAGCTGGGATCGTGTTTGATGTAGGAGCTGCTTTTTGTTTTCTTGCCCTGGTGTTTGAAGCTGCTGTTGGTTTTGCTGTATCTGGTGTAACTTGGGGGAAGTTCCACAGCAGAGGGGAAGAAAATATCTATTTGAGAACCATTGTATTTAGTGCATGACTCAAAATTATTAGAATCAGCACAATGAATTAGCTTTTATTTCCAAAGATGCAAAAATTAAGAGAGGAAAATAGAAATAAATTGATTAGTGCGTGTCACAAATATTGACACCCAGGGACAGGGTATTATATTGGGCTAAAAAACTGTTCTGCTGGAAGAATGGTTCATGTTAATAGTGAATTCTTGTTTGCACTTGCATTTGTGCAGGCTGTTAAGGCAAATATGAGTCCCAGCTGACGTGGTACATGCATGTGCCTGACACTTGCACCAGTCAAGGAAGAAGTCACGCAAGCCATCGGAGAGCCGAGGCTCGGCTTCAGCATCTGAGCGGAAATAGAAATGGATCCATCTGCAAACCAGGTCATCGCTGCTCTTGCGCTTTTTCTCTTGGGCCCCCTTGAATCACATCATGATTTCTTACCCCCACCCCTCCCCAGCTCCCTGCAGCTGGGATTACTTTTCACATACTCTGCTCACATAATTGCCTCTAATGATTTCTCAGCTGGCTTTCCTTTATTCTTGACTCAAATATGACTACCTTTTCCCCTTTTTTTCCCCCCTTTACAAGGCTGCACGCAGCCACTCCACCCTGCACAGATGCTTCCCTTCTTGCTGCTCTCCCATGTGTTTGTCTCTCACTATTTTAATCTTGCAAGCGCCCGTCTCCCTTCCCAGAACTCCACCCAGGTGATGTGAGAGCCTTCTTAGCCTTGTGCTGCGCAGCTTATGCACAAAAATGTCCTTGGCGGGTCCCAGCGCTACTCCCCACCCAGTGTGCTTGGCACTGCAGGGAAGGGGCTCCTACAAGCATGCAGGATGATGGAGTATCAGAAGAGATGCTGTGAGGCAGAGTTGCCTTGTGTCTCCTGGCGTGTCTCTGTTATCTGCACCACAATTTCATTGCCAATTTTCACTAGCAGTGGTGCAGAAGGGGATTTTGGAAGTTTTCCGTATTTACTGTATGGAAAACCCTTCCAGGCACCTGGTGAACCTGGTGGTCGGGGTCCTGTCACGCCAGCTGAAGCACCAGCAAGTCACGGCAGGCTGTTAACATCCTGCGGTATATTTAGTTCAGGATTAACAGGGGCTCCGTATGTGTGGGTTCTCTTGTTTCCTTTTGCTTTCTACGTGCTAAGTAGATGCAGGAAGGAGTCGAGAAGTCTTCCCATGATGGGAAGGATGTGGTTTCATGGCTCTGCGTGCATTTTCCTTTGCGAGGCTGGAGAAGAGAAGGTTCTGGGGAGACCTTAGAGCAGCCTCCCAGTACTGAAAGGGGCTCTAGGAAAGCTGGGGAGGGGCTCTTGTTCAGGGAGTGCAGGGATAGGATGAGGGGGAAGGGTTTTGAGATGAAAGAGGGGAGATTGAGATGAGATCTTGAGAAGAAATATTTTCCTGTGAGGGTAGGGAGGCCCTGGCCAGGTTGCCCAGAGAAGCTGTGGCTGCCCCATCCCTGGAGGTGTTGAAGGCCAGGTTGGATGGAGCTTTGAGCACCGTGATCAAGTGGAAGGTGTCCCTGCCCATGGCAGAGGGTTGGAACTGGGTGGGCTTTGAGATCCCTTCCAACCCAAACCATTCCATGGTTCTATGTAAAGCATTAGCCTAAGAGCTGGAGAGGAACAAGTGTCATAGAGTCTCCTTCTATAATGAGCCCCTAAAAATGTGGTAAGGTCCTTCCAGCAGCAAGATTTCTCCTAGAGGACAGAGGGCAGCTGGCTCTGCGCTGATGTGTTTTGCATGTTTGATCCTTCTTAGGCCCCTTTGACAGGACTCGTGCCAAAAGACTTACTCCACTTTTCCTTTTAAATTAGTAATGTTTTAATTTTTCTATTTCAAAATGCGCTTAATGCCTAAGTTGAAAATAATACAGATGCTGTGTGCACTCCTAGGGGAGTTAAACAGGGCTGATTCTGAGGACATGAGGGCATGCGTGGCAGTTCATGAGACAGCCCACCTAGAAATGCTTCTTTAGAAGAGACCTGAGAAGCCAAAGACCTTTTGATGACAAGGTATTTAGTTGTAGAAGGATTGACTGGGGGAATAATTCTGAAATCCTTTTCCAGGGAGAGCAATTTCTATGCACTATTGAGAAATCAGGTCTGCGAGAAGTTTCAGTAGGTCTGTAGGAAAAAAAAAAAGAACCAAGTCATGCTGGTAGGCTTGAAGTAGAGGTGTTAAATCTCAACTGTGAGGTGGGGAAGGTGCAGCGTGAAGTCCTGTGCTGAGCATACTGCGATACCTGCCCGCAGGAACCAGGAGTGGAAGGGGCTGAGGTGAAACCAGTGCAGTTCAAATTGAAGCAGACAAAAATCCATCTCTGGGGACAGCAGCCCTTGCTGGTAGTGGGATCTGCTTCTCTGGAAAGTAAAGGGTATGGACGTGGGGAGGGAATGGAAATCTTTGTGGGCGAGTCAGCAAATAGCCACGAGTTTTGTTATTCCCTAACAGTCTCAGAAACCCACAGTCTGTCATAGGAACAATTTTATGTTTTAATAGAAGTGTTTTGCTCTTGACCCCGTGTGGCTGAGCAGCCTCTGTAAAGCAAGAGGTGAGCTTTTTACTGTTTCCATCTGATTTTGGTTTTCCTCCCTCTCCATTTCTTTTTTATCTTCTGACCCCTGGGCAGGTTTGGGCAAGGCGCAATGATCTGCACAGGCAGCAACACCTGGTTTTGGCAGGATGGAGGTGACAGACATGGATGCGATGCCCGGAGATGTTCTGGTGGCCAGAGCTTTATTATTAATCACAATTTGTTATTTAAGCAGCAGTAAGGTGCCTCCATAAGTGTTGGCTGGAAGCACAGAACAGCCCCCATCCCCCAGAGCTTCCCTGTACCAGCAATGCCTTTCCTTCCCAAGCAAGATCAAGGGTTGGGTTGCAAAATGCTGACTCCTGCCTGGACCCAGGGTCACTTTCCCTGGGTGATGACTTGAGTCTTTTCATCCGAATGAGACGTGTAACTTTAAACCCATGATTAGCATCACCCTTTTAGCTGGAAAACACAGAATTCAAAGCATCTGGCGAGTACCGCAGTGTTTTGTTAGGAGAGCAAAAACAAATGGAGAGAAGAAATGGAAAAGGGAAAGGAGATTTTGAGTCATTTTAGGAAGTCTTTTACAAAGAGGATGGCAAACACCACCTGCCTGACCCTCTGTCTGTCTGTGGCACCAGGGCTTTGACAGCCGACTCCCTGCGAACAGGCAGCACACTAAGCTGTCCATAAATCAAAAGCACTGAGACGATCAAATTTGTTTATCACTTGGGGTTGTGCCACTGTGTTCAAGCCACGTAGATGGTTCCTTTAATTTCTTCTAGCTGTGTTTCCCCCCCAGAAAAAAAGAGACTTGTTGGAATGTAACTGTACTGTTCCCTTTATCCTCTGATTCTTTTTTAAATTCTCTTTATTTCCAGAAGGCAGTGAGCTGGGGTGGAGCTGGTAGTGTTAATGTTCTGCAGCGGGAGTGAAATAGCCTGGAGATGTGCAGCAAGAGCAGGGGCGCGCGCCCTAAATAGGAGGGTTAACCAGGGCTTATTCTGAGGGAAGCAGTAATTGCAGCTTGTGTGAAGCAGTAATATTCTTTTGTGCATTATTTACCCAGGAACATCTGCTAATACATATACATTCTCCGGTGCGTGTAAACAACTTGTGCGGGAAGAGGATTAGGAGATTTATAAAAAAATTAGAAGCAAGTTAAAAGGGCAATTAGAAGAGCAGAAAGAGATATTGAGCAGTGAATTAGGGAGGATATTTTAACACACAATCAGAGCTTCCCGAGACGTATTCAGAGCAGAGAGAGGTAAAAGAGAAAATTGGCCAATTACGAAATGATAGCGGGGAATTGGTGACATGGGAGAAGGTAATGGCTGATTTGTTAAACAGTTATTTTGATTCTGTTTTCACAAAGGAGGAAGAGGATGGAGGGCAGCTCCGGAAAGGACTCAGGCTGAGCGGATGAGGGTGAGGATGAGCTTGCAGAGAGATAAAGATGCGGCTGCGGAGCGGCTGGGCGTGGGGAGAATTTCACCTATAGTCATGGGGTGGGGAAAAAAATGGATTTTAGTGAGTGGTTCCTTGCAGCAACGAGCTGGGTAGCGAGGGCTTGCGTTATAACACTTGCTTTTGTTCGCCTAATTGGCTGCTTTTGAGCAGGGGCCGGGGACTGAGGTGGTCATGGAGATGAAAGATCCTTTTTCCACTTTGAAGGCAGTTTCTTCGGGAGAGAGGATGCTGGAGTGTATTGAGAGACATTGAGATGGATGGGGACTCTGCAGGGTGCTACTCCTGGGCCTGCTTTTATGTGGGTAGACAGGTGGTTTGGCTCGCCAGCGTGGCACCTTCCCGAAAGCACACACTGCAGAACGTCAGCACCGCTGCAGTCCTCTTTGTCCTGGTTTCACAGTTGCTTTTGCTTCCATCTGTAACCCACAAACTCCAACGTGGTCAGCAATACAACCGCAACCCTGTAATCCCTGCTCCCATCAGTGTCGTCTGGTGTCGGCGATCTCATGTTTCACCAAAGCATTTGCAATCTCAGGGCGGCTGGGTGTGTTAAGGGAGAGAAAAGGGCTGGTGGAACAGAGGGATGATGTCAACATACAAGACCTCAAGGAGATTGCAAGTGATGGAAAGGGAAATATTCGCAGTCATGGGATTTGGGGAAGTGTTCCCGTGGCGTGTGGTTGAAGCTAAGGCAGGGAAAGCACACACAGACAGAAGATTTAGGGAAGGGTGAGCTTGAAGGACCACAGAAAGTGTTATTTGGCTTATAAGAAATACGAAGTGATGCTTTTGTTGTGCTCAGTCCCTCTGAAGGGGGCGGATGTATTGCGGAGCAAATTTCTGGGACAAAGGAATTTGTTTGGAAATGGTGATGGGAGGCAGGAATGTCATCTGGGAAGCGATGGGGAATACAGGAGAAGCTGCAGACTTGTGGTCTTGCTTTAGACTGATAAACTAAAAATTTATTCTCAATATCCGAGAGGTATTTGGTTTTCATCCTGCTTGGGAGGATAAAAGAGATGCAGCTTCATCTGGTTTGTGTTTTCAAAGCATGTATGAAAAGCTCCGTATTAGCAATTACGGGATGAAACTGTGGAAAAGTGGTACAATGGAAAGAAAATTGGCTCTGACTCAGGAAACGGGATTCTACCGCCGGGGGTGAATTTCCAGAGGCACAGTCTGGGGTCTCTTCTGGGTTCTCTGGCGTTTATTTTTTTAATTGAAAGGATTTGCATGAGCAGCCCAAAGTTAGAGCTTTAAAGCTCACTGATGTAAAGAAAGGGAAGGCAGCCGCTGTGACAGGGACTTGTCTCGCCTGCCAGCGCAGCGCATGGTGCGGGCGGCAGCCCGGGGAACGCTAAAGGAACGGGAAACCGGTGAGCAAATAAATGCTCAAGTGACACGTTTCCCAAGGGAGGCATTTGGAGCTCGCAGCCGAGCTGCAGGGAGCTATCAGCAGTGTCTAACCACGTCGGCAAGAGGCAGCCTGTCTGCCCGGCCCCCGGTGAGGGGAATCAATGCATGTCCAAAGGTTGAGCTTGTGACAGTGAACTGCACCAGTTCGCAGCTGGTCCTCCCTCGCTGGGAAGGCGAACGGTGGCACGGCCAGGGGAGCCCAGGCAGACCTGGGGAGCACCGAGGGGTTAGGTTTAGAGAATCACAGAATTGTTTAGGTTGGAAAAGACCTTTAAGGTCATTGAGTCCAACTGTAAACCAAACACTATGTCCACCACTAAACCATGTCTCCAAGTGCTGCATCTCCACGCCTTTAAATCCTCCAGTTATGGTGACTCAGCCGCTTCCCTGAGGAGCTGGTTCCAATGCCTGACAACTCTTTCAATGAAGAATTTTTTCCTAATATCCAATCTAAACATATCCTGGCACAAGTTGAGGCCATTTCCTCTTGTCCTATCACTTGGAACCAGTACACCCTTTGCTACAAACCTCCTTTCCAGGAGCTTCAGAGAGCGATGAGATCTCCTCTCAGCCTCCTCTTCTCCAGACTGAACAGCCCCAGTTCCTTTAGCTGCTCTCCAGCCTCTTCCCCAGCTCTGTTTCCCTTCTCCGGATGCGCTCTAGCCCCTCAATGTCCTTCTTGGAGTGAGGGGCCCAAAACTGAACACAGGATTTGAGGTGTGGCCTCACCAGCGATCCCTGCCCTGCCCTGCTGGCCAAGCCATGGCTGATCTAATCCGGGATGCTGTTGGCTGCCTTGGCCACCTGGGCCACCGCTGGCTCATGTTCAGCCACTGTCGACCAGCATGCCCAAGGCCTTTTCTGTTGGGCAGTTTTTCAGCCACACTTCCACAAGCCTGGAGCGTTGCATGGGGTTGTGCCCCACGGGCTGGACCTGACGTTTTGCTTTGTTGAATCTCGTACAGTTGGCCTTAACACATCCAAATGGGAGGATGTGGACCACTGCCCAGCATTGCCTCAAAGGGGCCATGGTGCCGACCACCACCCTGAAATTCAGCCCTTCACCCCAATGACCTCTCCATCCAACATTTGATGTATGGGAGTGATTCCAAGTCAATCCTAAATTTCTGTCTCCAGCCTGAGCCAGGCTCTGGCATGTCGTGGTTGTACCTGTGCCTGTCTCACTGAAGAGCTGCTCGCTTTGAGGTTGCGCGAGTGCTGCTTTGGAGAAGAGAGGGATTTATGTTAGCCCTCAGAGCAACATTCAAAATGCATGAAGACATGCTGCGTGAAGGGATTGGGGAGCAAAACACACGAGAGCGAACCGGGGACTGTGGCAGAGCTGAACCATGCAGATGGGAAGCCAGTTATTGAGGCTAAGCGTCAAACATGCCATAAAAATTTAGTTTATCCTCAAAGAGCTGTGGTCGTGGGGGAAGGATGGGCGTGAGGAGGGGCATCAGCTAAAGGGAAGGCAGAAAGGACATCAGAAACCTATAGTCCATGTCAAGTGACACCTCCTATTTAGCAGTGTATCATGTCTCCCTTCTGGTTTTTAAACAGTAGCCTTTATTGCTAGGAGTTAGATCACTTGATTGACAAGGCTTGTAATACACCATGGAGTTGCCTTTATTTTTCCTACATGTTAAAGGAAGAGATACTAAAAATACAATTATGGTTTTGAGCCAGGCGTAGTCTGTTCTAATATAATTCATCTCAAAGACTATCCATCGTGCCTGCTGCACCCAAATCATTTATAAAACATTAGCATCTCCTGTGCTGACATTTTACTCCTATATTACAGGAGTTACACACACAGACTTAAAAAAAATTAATAAAGTGCTTCTCGTCTTCATTCTCCCACTGAGAGCTTTGATTTCCAGAGTATGAAACGAAATAACCAGCATAACAACATTCTCCACTTCTAAGGGACAGTGCCAGGCTCATTCAGTTGCTATTGGTTATAGAGAGTAGGACATGAGGGAGCTATTTCAGATCACGGATTATTTGTTCTGGCTGCATTGGACATCCCTTTAGTGGAGCTTTAGAGCCCTGTAGACAGAAAAGTTTGGGCAGGAGCTGGAAGAGAGAGGGCTTGATGAAGTAACCTTTCCCTTTCTCCTCCCAGAGTTATTCCTTGCTATTCCCCAAGACAGCTATTTAAAGGTGAACATCCAAGCTTCTGCCCCTCGTCATTTGTGAGATGGACAGAAGATGCGGTGGCCACCCAGCTGCCCACACCCAGCACCCAACCACTCTTAAAAATAAGCATATCAGGGAATTTTCTTCTTGTTTCACTTGGGAGATTCCCCTTCCATTTCCAGATGCCTCCAGGGCATCTGCCACTGTGTGAATACCCTCTCACCATCCTCAGGGTCATTGGGAGAGTGAATTTCTTGAGCTGGCTTGTTCTTCCTGGTGTGTCAGATGGAAAACACCAGCCATTGCCTTTGGGCTTTCCCACACGTGAGCTACAGGCTCGAAACGTGTCACCGCCACTGGGAAATGGTAGCAAAATGAAAAAGCAGCCTTTTCTTGTCCAAGATCACTTTTATTTCCCTTGTTTCATTAACTTCAGTGTCTGTTTGGTCTCACATCTCCACGCTGACAGGGAAATCACACCGACTGCAGAATGTGGGCAACACCTCCCTGAACCCCTGGGCTGCTGGCGGTGATGCCGCTGGCTCTGCCGTACCCCTGAACGCATCGCTCCGCTGTGGGGTTTAATTCGGGAATGAGTGGACCTACTCCCTCTCCTCCACCCAGCACAACGCCCTTCTTACAGCTGTCTTGGACCATTTATTTTTCTCTCCCATGATGGACCAGAAACCCTGGGCACTGCACTTCTCACTGGTCCCCTCTGAGCTGTCATTTTCCCCTTCTCTGACTCTTCCCATGACACAATATGTTCCTTTTAAGTAACAAAACCTCTCCTGATGCCACCAGGACTATGTGCAGCCTGGGAACTGCTCCTTGCTGCCCTAGTGAAAACCTTAGTCCAGCTATAAAGGTCCTCACACCACCGGCTGGGAAGCCCCTCTCTGCCTCCAGCCCTCCAAAAAGCCCCTTTGCTCCCTGGGGCCTCACAGCGCTCTCTCCGGAGACAGAGCTCTTATGGCTCTATTTATTTGGACTAATTAATCTCTCTCCCCGCCCTGGTTACAAATGAGGACGTAAGGGTGAGTTTTGGCTCTCTGGATATGGACTTTGCTGCATCGCGTACAACCACCCTCCCCACCCCTCCCAAAGTTTAGTGCTCTGAATTGCTGAGAACATTGGTCCGCTGTGGTTCCCCCGCGCGTACTGAGCCCGCCCGATGGCTTTCAGCATCTGTAGGCACTGCTGCCGGTTTGTTTTCTTGAGGAAAAAAAGAAAATCATATACTGGTCTGCTGCTATAAATTCAACAATACAATCCTTAGTTCTGCAGATATAGTTTCCATATAGTTTATAAACATTATAAGACATACATATGGATAATTGAGGGGAAGCGGGGGAGCCTGTGCATTTGTTGGATCTGGGTTGGTTTTTTTTTCAGGTGTGTGAACACTGTTACAAAAAAAACGCACCTCCTGTGGGTACCTCAATTCTTTAAGTGTTAGGTTTGTTGTTGTCGGGTTTTTAATTCCACCTCTAATCAGTCTTTCCTTTGGTTGTTGGCTACTCCAAGCCCAGCAGGCAAGCCCTGTTCTGCTGTAATGCCTGAGATATTCAGGGTTTTGAGATTGTCTTCTAAGAGATTCCCAGCCAACATTGGCCTCTGGGTTTGCAGCCAAAAGGGGCTAAAACGTGGGAGAACCAATGTCCTTATTACATCGGTATCAGTGTCCTTGCACTCACTTTCAGCAAAATAGTGTAGGCTTAATTGGTGATCATTTTTACAGCAATTATGTTCCTTTCGGTAATTGGAGGGGTCCTTCAGAGCGCTCTCAAATGAGCGGAATTTCCCAAGAGCATGGATACAGTCCATTTGTCCAGTTGTCATCACCGACGAATTGGCTACCATCCCTGTTATCTGGGTTTTTGTAAGGTTGGCTTTTTTTGTTGTTGTTGTAGGTGCTCGGTTAGGCTGTTTGTGACAAGGTGTGATAATGCCTTTTAATCCGCTTCTGCTGCATTCGGCACAGTCCGCGTTGGCAGCCCGGCCAGGCACGGAGACACCATCAGAAGCCGAGACAACGTTCTTCCCCTTTGCCAGGCCAACGCTTCACCACGTACAAAAAAAGAAGAAGAAAAGAAACTCTGGTCCTTTGTAGATTGGTGGCAGTACAGCTTCGCTCTGGCTGCAGCTGCAGGCTCAGCGTATGACGGCCGCAAACACCATCATAAAAACCAGGAGTGATGCCCTGAGCCCTGCGCAGCCGGCCGCCTGCTGCACCCCGCTGGGTGCGCGGATGGGCGTCCGCCGGGTACACTTACCCTTGCGCTTGGGGAGCAGTGTCGGCATCACCCCAAAACTGAATTTGTGCTGATAATCAGGCACATAGTCTGGAACCTCATGCCCGTTTTTCCGTGGCCCCAAAGAGACCGGTTTAGAGGTTCGGTTACGGCTTTTGTGGCTGGTGCAGTTCTTGCCGGGTTTGCGATAGCCCGGCCGGGAGCCGGGAGGGGCAGCGGGTTGGCTGCTGTGCAAACTGTTCTCGGCCCCTCTCTCCTTCCCCTTCTCCTTGGAGGAGTGGTGAGGGTGGTGGGTTTTGGACGCTCCTCTGTCCGCTGTGGAGAAAGTATGTGTTTTAATCTGATGGAGCGACTCGGACCCCGAACAGTTCCTAAAGTCTTCTGCTCTTAGCACCTTGAGGTCCTTGCCGTGCATCTGCTCGGGGGACTCGCAGATGACGCTGGAGCTGGAGCCTCTGAACCTGTGCAGCCATTCCCAGAGCGAACGGGCTTTGCAATCACAGCTCCACGGATTCCCATTCAGCCTGAGAAACTCCAGGGCTCCCAGGTGGGCCAGGCAGTCCCCCTGCAGCTCCGAGAGGCTGTTATTGAACAGGAAAAGGGTGGTCAATCTTCGGAGGTCATGAAAAGCCCGCCTGTGAATCCACTGTAGTTGATTTTGATGGATGAGCAGCCGATCCAGGTTTATTAGTCCCCTGAACGTGTTCTGATGGAGGCTCCAGAGCTTGTTTCCATGGAGAAAAAGATGGCTGAGGTTAACCAAGTCAACAAAAATATCATCCTGAAGGAACTCGATATGGTTGTCTTGCAGGTAAAGGTATTGCAGGTTGTGGAGGCCACCGAATATCCCACTGGGAAGGGAGCTCAGCCCACACTTGTACAGATACAAGGCGTGGAGTTTCACCAGTCCTTGGAAAGTGTCTGCAGCTAAAGCCCTTAAGTAGCGGTTGTCCCCCAGGTCCAGCTCTTCCAGGTTGACAAACCCGTCAAAGGTGTTGGGGTCAATGAAGGTGATGTTGTTGGAGTAGATCCAGAGGGTGACCATGGAGGGGCTGAAGTGGCCCCGCAGCAGCAAGGTGATCTGGTTGTTCTGGAGGAAGATCCTCTCGCTGTCTTCAGGAATGCCCTCCGGGATGGTGATGAAGTTGTGAGCCTGACAGCTGACAGTCATCGGGGATGGGTAGCAGACGCAGTCGGTGGGGCAGCCCAGGGCACCGGGCACTTTCAGCCCCAGCAGCACCAGCAGCAGCTCTGCAAACCCCCCTGTGCAGAGAGAGGGGAGAGTGGCGTCAGCGGGGACTCGGGCACCCTCCCGCCCACCCATCACTGCCGCGAGGACTATTCCGGGTGAAAAACGCCTCCAATTAACTCAGCCCTCCTCTCTACTCATGAATTACCCACGCGGCGGTGATGAGTGGGCTCATCATCCGCAGTATTTTAAACGTGATGTATGGAGTATTCCCTGCCTCCTCGCCCCGCTGCAATAGGCAGGTGGTTGTGTTCCCATCCCCAATGGAGCAGGAGCAGCTTCCTCGAGGGAATTCACGCTGGCAGTGCAGGCAGCAAAGCCCTTTGTGGTTGGGGGAAAGGCAGTTGTACCAAGGCACAAGAGCAAGCAGAGAAGACGCAAACCCCCATAGGTGTCCACCCCATCCTTTAAATCACCTACGCTCACACATTGGAGAGGAAAAGGTACAGAGCTTCAGTAATTCCCAGCGAATCACCTAAAATTACAGGTGTGCAACACATCTGCACGGCAAACCCAGCTCCCCCGAAAATGCAGACCCATCCCTGCCGTCTCCTTCTCCTACAGTTGTTAGACACTACCATCCACCCTGAGAACCAAGTGATTTACAGGAAAATATGTTGTCAGCAGTTGGTGGAAAAGGCTGAGCTGCAAACTGCTGCAAACTCCACTTGGAAGTGGGATGCTCAGACATATTTTTAAATGGATGTCCTGTGGCAAAGCATATTGCATCCTCTAATGCTACAGTATGTGCTTGTGACCAGGGCTTTCTCACTGCAGAGAAGAAGCGGTGAGCAAGGCAATAATCATCCCCTCCCTCTGCTCAGCTCCCAGAGTGCTGGTTTCGCCGCCCCGTTCCCGTCTCGCTCCCACTCCTCGCACCAGGCTTGCTTTCAGGCTATTCCTTCTGCACTGCGTGGCTTTTCAGACTCGTTGCACCAGCCTTGTCATTTCTCATTCAGATTTTCCTCCTAGATTTGGCTTTTTTTCCCCTCTTACACGCAAAATTTGCTCATGTCTAATGAATTCTGCCTCTGGACTTTACAGGGAAAAGGAGTAACGCAGGAGCAGTGTACAGCTGCCAGTGCTATCCTGCCTGTGAGTCCTCGCTTTGCACTTGCCTTGTAATAATCTGAAAAACAAGACTGGAAGTGGAGTTCATCTCTAATTACTCCATGTCATTCTCACCAGTTAGTCCATGAGCCTGGACCTCTCGGGCTTTTACAGTCCCTCTTTTCAGTGCCTACAGCTGAGTACGAGTGGGAGGCAAAATTCCTTCACTGTTTTTTTACTAATTGTGTTTGAAATATAACTCTGTGGTTACCATCGCCTTTTGCCTGGTGTGGAGATCTATTACCATATAGTTAACAGCAGGTAACCCGTCCATCTGGACCCATCCTTTCAAGGCAAAGTTGTCACATTTTGAGATAAACTGGGTTATTCAGATTCTCCATAAATCACCAGTAAGAGGCAGTCATCTCTGACTGGGTTGATAATAGGAAAAAAAATAGCATCGCTAGCCAAAGCGTTGGATCAAGCCTTGGCTGCAATGAGAAGCGGGGGACTTCTTCCAGGCGCTGCCCTTCAGAAATTAAGCAACGGCTACCAGGAGGGATGTCTCATTCCTGTGCCACTGCCAGAAAGGGGCTGGGAGTCGGGAACGTTTAATTTGCAACAACTCCTACGGCTGTGTAGGAAAAGGAACGCTCTCCAAGTCACCGCCGTACCATTTTGGCTTTGCTGTCGTGCCTTGGCGATGAGAGAGGGGCTGCGCTGGTGGGAGCATCGTGCCGGCGCTGACTATTGAGCACTCCCTGCCAAAATGGGAGCCCTTGCTGCAACTCACCGTGTAAGCACAGCCTGGGAAACAGCGGAATCCTGAGGGTGTTGTGATTATCCGAGTGCCAGATAACAATGGTGAAGATAAAACTACACCCGCAGATACGTTCTGCTGGGTTTTTCACCCATGATTGTGCTCCGCCAAGGTGGGACGGCTCCATGTTCCCCGTCTCACCTTGGTGACACTGAAGTACGGAGCCTTCTGCAGGTCGTGTGTTTATTAGTAAAATCCTGCCAGGCACAAGTGCCGTGACGATCTCCCACATGCGGAGTCTGTTATTGCAAATACCAAATCACAAGGGTTTGAATCAATAAACCATCTCCCAGCTATAAGCAGCGGGTTGGAAGATTACATAGTGCTTCCAAACAACAGTTTTATGTGCTCTTCCGTGACACGACAGTTGCCAGGCTAAGGGGATTACTAATGGGAAGTGGAGCCGGGCAGGGACCTTGGAGCATACCCGATTTCACGTATAGGGATGGTGTGTGATGACATGTGGCTGTTAACAACGCGCGGTGATGGACCAAGGCAGCCTGGGTCTCCCTGGAGCATGGACAAGGTAGAGGCTCCTGCCGAAAGGGAGTGCGGTGTTTAACAGCTCCCTGCCTGCAGGGAGAAGTCTGGAGTTAAAGGCCAGAGGGAACTGTGTCCATCTCTTTAATTAGTAGGCATTTGTGAGTTTGTGGCTGGAGTTCCTATGGAGAAGGAGCTGTGACTCCCATAGTCATGGATGGTGAGGTGTTACTGGTTCTTAGCTTCCCAAGAGTGCGATGGTAGGAAGAAAAGCCAGGAATGTCTTTCTGCCTACTTGCTACAACTTGGGGGTAAGGAGAGTGGGGAAACAATGGATGGATGCTTAGAAAAAATAATAATTAGTTGGACAGGACTTGGAAAGAGGAAACTTACGGAGTCCCCAGTGGATGAACTCAAGGCATATGGTCTCATCAAGGATGCTTTTTCTCCAAGCCCGTAAAACCTGTGGGTGGCCTAGTGCTATGGAATGCTGCTCCTGGGATGCCCTGGGCTTGGTCACAGTTTAGAGCTAGGAATGAGACCCCTTGAGAAACAAAAAGGCTGTGGTCGTGGAGCCACGAAGCTCCTGAGGCTGGTAACGCCAGCACTGTGATGGCTAGCAGCAAGCTCCACCAGGGCGAGACAGTCAAGAGTACTTGGATCTTGCTGGGCTTCCCAGGCTGGAAAGCACCACGGGAGCTTCCTGAGAGGTCCCACCCCGGCTTCCCTGAGCATTAGACCCTCCCTAACTTGTTGAACTTATTATTCCTGATGCAGCCCTTTCGACTTCATCTTGTAAAGGTTGCGAGGCAGATGGAAGGTCACCAGCATGTGTGTCGGAGCTCACCAGGGAGGGAGAGCTTCAAAAGCCGTACGGAAAAATCCTACAGAAACCCGCTGGTGAAGTGAATAAAAACAAAGCCCTGCTGACATGGATAAAACCAGCACGGGGGTGTTTATCTCCTGGCTTTCTCCCACTGATGCGCTGTGTCACCCTGGCTTCTGCTCACCGTGTCCTTCTGCCGCCTCCTCCTTTTGACTGAGGTTTCAATGATCAGAATGAATTCGTCCAACTGTCCAGACCATTTCCCATGTAGCATTTCTCTAATTAGGCATTAATTAGGCATCAGTTAATGAATGCTTGAAATAATTTATCTTTGGATGCGTCCAGTTCGCAGTCTTACTTTTAACAGCATTAGACTCATTATTAGATTAACATCATTATAAATGTTCTCCATTACCTGCTTGTTTCCATTGTCTTAGCCTTATTACTGAGAGTGAAAATCACTCCTCCCGCATGCATTATTGATGAGTAAGGACTTTCTATATGTAGCACGGGATTAATTGTTATACAGCATAATGCATTTAGCATGAAGCCTCAATTTGTGCAAGAGCTGAAAGCGGCCAGAAGAATGCAGACGCCCGGAGCCAGTGAGCTCGGCCAGACACAGCCCAGCTCTCTCTCCTCAACCCGGCCCAGGTTCCTCCCAGCACAGGAAGGAATAAATTAAAAAAAAAAGCTGGTTGGATACCCAGGATCTGGAGGGGGAAGGTTCGAAGGGTTGGAGCACTCTGCCAGCACGGCAGGGATACTGGCCTTGACTCTGCTCTGCAGGCAGCTTGTCCCCACAGCAGTGCTCGACCCAGGGTGTACCTGTGCTGGCAGTTTTCTTGCGTTTTAAGGCTTTTAACACTTTACTGTACCTTAAAGCAAGGCAGAACCTTGGTTTATTTAGGAAGATGTATTGCTTCTTATTTTCATTAGGTGCCTCAGGCTCGAGGGGCAGAAAAAAGCTGGGGAGGAGCTCTTTATCAGGGAGTGCAGGGATAGGATGTGGGAATGGTTTTAAGATTAAAAAGGGGAGATTTAGATTAAATATGAGGAAGAAATGTTTTGCTGTGAGGGTGGAGAGACCCTGGCCCAGGTTGCCCAGAGAAGTGGTGGCTGCCCCATCCCTGGAGGTGTTCAAGGCTAGGCTGGATGGGGCTTTGAGCCCCTTGATCCAGTGGGAGGTGTCCCTGCTCATGGCAGGGGGTTGGGACTAGATAGACTTTGGGGTCCCTTCCAACCCAAACCATTCCATGATTCTATGATTCTAAATCACTTAGGACAGGAAGAGATGCTTCAGCCCCAGACAGTTTGCACCTGCAGAGCTCCCCCAAAAGGCAGCCCTGCCACAAGCCCTCGCCACCCCCTGCTGGCTCCCTCTTTGCAAGCTGCTTTTCTCAGATGGAAACTTGCCCCTCTCTGCCCGGACAAGCTATATGGGTCATGGCCTGTCTAAATCTCCAGCAGGATCTGCTCACGAGGATGGAGCAGTTTGCTCCTCTTTCAAATCTCTCCTAAACCACCATCTGCTTTGGGAGACCCATCTTAGCTCACGTCTACATGCAACTTGACTGCCTGCTTACTACGTCCATTACCGGTGCTGCTCAAGCTGTTAGATTTATAAGCTCTTTAGAGCAAAGCCCTCTTCTTCTGGTTGCTGATTTATGTATCTTTACTGCCATAAAACACTATGTATAGCTACTACATAATATAAATAATAATACTTAAACAAGGGAGAGCTACAAGTGGGGGACAAAGCATCTGGCTTCTGCTTGCAGCTGGGATTATCAAAAAGACAGAAGCTTGCTCATCACTCACCCTCTTCTGAGGCCAAATTCACACCTGGTGTAACACCACCACTCACAACCAGCTCCAGAGAGAGATTTTCCTGCCCCGTTCACACCCTGGATCTATCAAAGGATGCTTTCTAAATCCACTCCGAGTGAACTGGGGCACAACGACACGACCGCGACCCCCAGGGGAAAATACACTTTGAAACCAGGGAACTAACTCCAAATGGGATGTTCGCACCGCCACAGAGATAAATTGCTGCTTAGGGAGAAAAAGAAGCCTCAAATATTCGCAATTTCATCTTCCAAGTGAAGGACGATGAAAGGCAAGGCTGGAGCAGCGACGGCAACTGGGCACGAGCCAAGAGTGAAACTTCAGATCGGAGATGGTTCGACAAAGCGGTGTCAGACCTGTGCTTAGTGCTCCGGAGCTTTTTTCCTTCTCTTTTTTTGCAACGCAGAGGATAAAATAAACAAACCAGTCTTGACTGTCACAAAGACTAAAAGTCACAAAAGACTAAATTCCCTCGCCAGCAGCAGCTTGCTTTCAGCCTCTCTGCAAAGCCCTTTAGGTGCCACCCCACAGGCCTGCAGTGCTTGGCAGCAGGAGCATCCTTGGCGGGTTTGCCCCCCAGGCCGTGGCACTGGGCTCTGCTTTCTGCACAAGCTGCCTTGCAGCCCGAGAGTGGCAACCACCCAGCCACCTTCAGCGTTTGTTTTTTTCCTCCAAACGGTGTCATAAATAACTGACAGATCCCAGCTGTTTGGAGTTATGGTTTCTGATGGAGTGACAGCTGCTCCCAATCCCCCAGTCATCACCCCGGCAGTTCTGGAACGTTTCAGCAACATAAAAATCATTGGAGATAATTTCAGTTTTGCATAATTTGGTTAGGCAAGCTGTGATTTCATGGCAATTATGACCTCCGAGGCAGAAGATGAGCTTGGAGGCTACCGGCTTCACACAACTTTAGCTCAGGGTGCAGCATCAGGGATGTTCCAGGGAGAAGGTACTACAAGAAAAAACCCTTCTCCAGCAGCTGGAAATTGCCTTCCTTCACTGGCAAGTGGAAAGACTGTTCCCAGAGGAAGAAGCATACAAGGAAATTTGGAAGAAATATTGCTAAGAAAAGCTGTGGGAAGAGGCTGGTGCCAAAAGATGCATCGGGAGGTACCATTTAAAGGAAAGCCAGGCAAAAGCTTGAGACTGGGGAGTGCTGTAGCTCCTACAAACCCTCCTGCACCACTGATATCTCATGTGCTAAGTGATATAAACCTCCTCTTGGTCACTCTGTCTCTACTTTGATAGCCCCGACATTAAAAAGCAAATGCTTCTCATGCTACCGAGGTGGAAGAGCCGGCTGGCACTGGGAATGGGCCATGCTCTTTGCGGGCACTGCCCATTGCTCTCCCCTCTCACAGGGTTTCTCCTGCTCCAGGCTGTGTTGCGTCATCTCCCGGGTGCTTCTCAGCTATCTCAGAGCCTCCTGTTTTTTGCCTTTTTCCAGCAGTGACTGACCAGAGCAAACCCTTTGCCAGCCAAAGTGCTCTGGGCAGGTGGTTGAGAATGGAGAACTGTGCTCAGGAGCTCTGAGGACATCGTAGTGCTTCTGGTAGGGGTCTTCAAGAGGAGCAAAATATCACTTAACAGGAGAAGTGGCTTTTGTCTAGAGCTGAGAATATTGAATTTCTGCTATCAACCAGCTTGGATTTTGCTGTGAGCTAAAGCTCAGGGCAGAGACCTGGTGTCGGCAGCACCCCAAAATCAAGTCCTTTAGGACACTGCAAGTTCATTTTACATTTGCTGACCCGGTATCTGGAGCTATTCACCTTCCTCCCTCAAAGTCAAGGCCAAGGTCACCTGGAAGTTTCTGGATGGTGGTCATTAACTCCTATTGCAGTTTGAAACCAGATCATAAATTTCATAGTGTAATAATGTAAAAATCAATAACTCTGTTTGAAACAATAGCTTTGTCTTCCATTTCAGCCGGCCCTGATATCTCCCCACGGACCAGGTCCCTCTGAATCACAGAAACAAAGAGAGCGGAGCGATGGGTGGTGGCGCAGCTGCTCTCCTACCAGATGCCCAGCCCCTCCGTCGTTACAGATTCAATTAGTTCATTTATTCCTCTCTTGCAGTTAAACTTGAGGATGATTTAAAAGGGGGGCAAAAAATTAAAAAGGGAGCCTTTTATGCTCAGTTTCTTTGAGATCCCGGCTGATGCAGCATCCTTGAGGCTTTCCACGCGAGGGATGCCTGATCCCTGCTGCCCATTAGTGCCAAAACCCAAACCACTCCCAAACGATGCAGCACCAACTCACACCAGCAAAACCAAATTAAAGTCCGTTCTCTTCCAGCTCTGGCTTTCCGGGCGAGGGAGGTCTGGCTTCCTTTGCTTGCTTATTTTTCGTTGTTTGCTGTAGCACTGACTTGAAATATACATCGAGAGGCAGGATTGTCTTTCACATGTTGGTGGATGTGTGATCCTCAAAAACAAATTAGCACCGATTCACTTCTATATAGAGTGCAGCCATCAGGGAATCACTCCTGAATTCACAGCGAAGGAAAGTAATAATGCTTCCAGCGCGCTAATCCTCTCCGAGAGCAGCCCCTGAACTCTCTCCCAGTGCTGGAGGCACCACTGGAAATTACAATTGTGCTGAAAAAATAATAAATAAATACAGAAATTGGCTGGGTTTGCACTGGTCCAGAGGATTTGTACCCTAATGTGGAACTCCCTGTTTAATTAGCACTTCTCTCTGTGTCTCCATCTCCTCCTCCTGCTGCTCGAGCTGAAGAAAAAGAGGAGGGAAAAGAGGATGCCAACAGTAGAAGCGGCTGTGGGATTGGAAACACAGCTATAGAAACTTGTTTAATTTAAATGCTTGTTTCAGGACTAACATGCAGAAACAGAGGGAGTGTAGAATGTGTTTTCCTGTGTAATCGGCTCTGCTTAACCCCAGTTTGCAGTACGCCTTCCACTGCAGAGATGCCCTTGGAGTGCAGCTGTGGTTGGATGCTGCTGGTCCTATGGCTGCAGGCACAGGGCAAAAACCTGGTACCTCAGTGCAGAGCCTAAAAGCCAGTGTTTGGGAGAAAACAATCTAAATCAGAGCTTGGGCTACTGCTTGCATGGGATGCAAATCAATAGAATAGAATAAAATAGAACAGGCTATTCCAATTGGAAGGGACCTACAACGAACCATCCCGTCCAGGATTGACTTGAAACGTGTTGTTAAGGGTATTATCCAAGGGCCTCTTGAACACTGACAGGCTTGGGGCACCAACTGCCTCCCTAGGAAGGCTGTTCCAGGGTTTGACTACCCTCTTGGTAAAGAAATGCTTTCTAATGTCTGGTCTAAACCTCCCTTGGTACAGGTTTGGACCATTCATAGAATCATAGAATGGTTGGGTTGGAAGAGACCCCAGAGCCCGTCCAGTTCCAACCCCCTGCCATGGGCAGGGACACCTCCCACTGCATCAGGGTGCTCAAAGCCCCATCCAGCCTGAACACCTTGAACCATCCAGGGATGGGGCAGCCCCCATTGCTCTGGGCAACCTGGACCAGGGCCTCCCCACCCTCCCAAGAAAACATTTATGCCTAAGATCTCATCTCAGTCTCCCCTCTTTCATCATTTTAATCATTTCCACGCGTTCTGTCACTGGACACCAAGGAGAAGAGGCAATCTTCCTTTCCTGACTCTCCTTTCCCTGCTGTTGGAGTGTTTATTGTGCCTCTATGTCTTGTCCCACCCCACATATAAAGGACCAGCATCTTAAAAGCCCCCGGGACCTTCCCAGAGTGGAGGCACACCAGAGGGAAACGGCATGTGTGGCTTTACAGATGGATGAGTCCTCAGGTCCTGCTGCAGCTGGAAGTGTCAATGGACACCACAATGCTCCTGCTCCTCTGGGAGAGGATGGCGTGGCCCAGTGAAAACCCCAGGCGTGGCGTGGATGGATATTGCAGGATTTCAAGCACAACCATGGGCTTCGCTGGTTCCAGATACTGCCAGCCTGACCCTCAACAGGAACCAGGCACCCTCTGCTGGTCCCTGGCACAGGACAGGGCTCTGGTGGGATGTGCCTGCAGCCGGCAGTGAAGACAGGACAGGAATTGACAACAGACAGAGATTTTGAGGTCCTTGAGAAGAGACTAATAATTCCAGTTGCCCCAGGAGAGAGAAATACAGGAGGATGACTTGAGCTTAGTGGATTGTCTGAGGCGTCTCAGGGGATCATCAGATACTTCCACTCCCTTTTTGTCCTGAGGTGACAAGTTTTCCTTCCCATTCACAGAAATGCAAAATAGTTCATTCACGGCAGTAATAAGTACAATGTCCTTCGTAAAACAGCCGGCTAACGAGCCCTCCAAGATGCTTTATAGCAAAACAATTGCAGATGAAATGACACAACCCACCCCAGATGAGCACCAGCCAGATCGGTATCAAATGCAGAACAAGCTCATGTGTAGCAAAAGCAGATTCACCAGCTCATTTCCCTGCCAGCGACTGGCCAGGACCTACGGAGAGTTTCTTTAGGATGAGAAATACAGCCAGAACAGAGCAAATGTGAGATGGAAGAGCAAAGTGACAGCTGCCTGGGCTCTCAGTGCACGTTTGGCTGCCCTGCCATCCAGCCCACGTCCACAAGAGATGCAAAAACTGGAAGCTGCAGAAAACCAGGATGTGCTGGATGGACCTTTACCTGGAGGGAACAGAGAGCGGATGGTGGCCCGAAACAGGGAGGCAAAGGGCCCTTCTGCAGTGTTTTTATGTGAGCATGGCTAATAGGGGGAGCATTAGCTCTACAAACGTGTAATCCTGCTGAGGTCCCGACCCCAGCAGTGTCCTGTGCCACCAAGATCCGCAAGCCAATTATGTACCGTGCCGCGCAGGCTCGCTTTCATCCCTTTTCAGCCTTTCTGCATTTAGATTTACTGGATGTCCTTGTATTTGGTGGAGAAGAGGGCAAATTGGAGCCTGTTATGTACCTTCTTCCCCATTCAGTGGCACATCATTCCGGCTGCAGCAGGGGGGAAGGAGACTGACAGGCGAGCATCAAAGCCACTGGCTCTGTCACATTTTCTTCCCACAAAGACACAAAAAAAAGTTATGTCGTCACTTGGAGCCCAGCCTGCAGCCTCAAGTCTCTCCAGCACCCAAAATGGGCAGCAGCACCTTTCCCCAGGCCCTCAGTGCCCTCTCAGGGTGGGTGCAAGATGCTGCGAGTCCTCCAAGTGAACGTCCCTGCAGGTCTGCAAACGAGTGAGCGTCACAGATGCAGGCAAAACCCCATTCCCGATGGAGACGTACTACAGCATGCTGGGTCGTGAGCACTGCTGCCTTTCAGAGACCTCTCCTGTGCTTTGCACTGAACTTTTTACTAGCTTGTGAAAAGCACAGTGATAAAAGCAGATCAGTGTGAATAGCTGTGCTCCGCTGCTCCTCTGCCCATCAGCCAGGGCCGACTCGCGCCGCGCACGGGGACCGTTAGGAGGTTTAATGAGCCAGTGGGGAGACGTCGCGTGCCCAGTTAGATATTGGGCATCATTATGCTCCCACCTGGCTCTCGGGGTGCAGGGGGATGTGGGGAGCTGAGGGCTGGAGGAGGTCACCACTCACTGAGCATCAGTGCTTTGCCAAGCCCCTGAAATCTGGCCGGCTGGCCAGCAGGAGCCTGGAGTAGTGGACAGCCAGGAATTAATGTGCGAGCGATGAACGTGGTTGGGACATGGCACTTTGCTAATATCCTGCTTTGTCTAACTCCGATGCCGGTATTTCATCCCAAAATATCCCCCTGCACATCCCCTGGGAGCAGACTTTGTGGTGATTCTGCACATTCCCCAACGCCACACATGTGCCTGCATTAAAAGCTTAATAAAAATAGCTTGTTAAGGGGATGCGTTGCCATCACCAGTGGCTTCTGAGCTCGCTGCTGATCTCTGTGCCTCGAATGCAGCAAGGCCAAGCAATTACGGGATGGGGGCCGACAGGTCTCGACAGTCTAATTTCTATTAATTATAGTCCACATGCGATCCAGTCACAGCAGAGAGGGGAGCTGATAAATTGTTGCAGGGGAGGAACAAGAGATGCTGAAAGATACTGAGAAGTGGTACCCACTCTGCACCAGGGGCAGGTGAGGGGCAAGGAATGGGATGTGACTCTGGCCCCAAAGCGGGTGGATTATTTGGGTGGTTTGTAACTGGTGGAGAAGGAGGGCAATGTTTGTGTGCAGTGTGGAAAAGTATCCATGGTCCAAAGCGGGTGTATGGGAATTGAGGTGATGCTCAGAGCAGCTGTGGCCACCCCGGAGACTGGGCTGTCACCGCAGCTTGGGGCCAGATGTGAGCACGCAGAGGGGCTGGAGGGGAGCACATGGGCAGAGAGGTGCTGCCTGGCTGCCAACACCCCCTAACTGTGGAGGGTGGGCAAGGAGGAGACCAGATCAGACCTGCAGTCCTGCTCCTCCACTGGCTCTGGCGATTTCCTACTGCTTTAGGAGCCAATTAAAAGCTCAAAGTCAACGTCCCTGCTTTCCCCATGACAGGCAGGGCTCCCATTCAATGCACAGCACAATCCTCACTGCCCAGTTGCCACGGTGGGGGACGTGGCTGGGGCTGGGTTCATTCACCCTCTGCTTTTTGGAGCCCTTCCCTGCTTCTGGCAGCTGCCAGCACCCCTCGCGTGGCTCCCCTCGCTTCCCTTTCAGCTAATCAGAGCCTGTCTCTCAATAAGTCATTATAAATCCTGTTATGATCCCTTCTCCACTAGGTAATAACGGTGAGTGAGAGATGCATAGAATTCCATGATTCTGTATTCAGGGACGTGGCATTGGCATAAAGCCACCCATGCCAGGATTTGTCTGTGCTAGCAGTGGGATGGACAAGTTGGGCATCAGACTCTCGCCAATCCATCCCCCAAAACTGTCCAAGGATGAGGTGGATAAGCCAGATGTGTAAGGAAAAAACCCCACAGCATCCAAAAAAGGGGTGCACTGCAGGCTGGCACGTGCACATCTCTGCACTGGTGGTACTTGAGCCTCTTCAGGAGATGTTCCTGCTGGGGATGGACAGTCTGGAGCCCACAGCCTTGAACTCCTGCTAGGAATATTGCCACAGGGAAATACTGCGAGAGGGACAGAAGCTGGGTATGGCTGAGCAGTGACAGTGTCTGACAAGGATGTGCTGGGGAAAGGCTGGGGGATGCTCTGAGGGCATTGTCTGGCTGCTGGGACAGCGACATCTATTTTTTTGAGCTGCTGAGTCAGCAGAAATGGAGGGATGTGGGATAGCCGCAGGGTTCATGCCCGCTGGCTCACAGGGCACAGGAAGGGTTTGCTTTGGGCACTGCCATCTGCCTTTGAAAGCAATCCCACTCCCTGTGCAGTGAGCAAGCATCCCTTCCTCCCTCTCCCAGTCTGCCAGCATCCTTCTGGGACTGGGCACCCTGTGCAAACTGGCCTTGGGGGACCAGACACAGCTTTTGGGAATGAAGCACTGCTCACTGATGCTCAGCTGGGCTATTCTTAAAATCCACAGCCCATCCCAAAAGGAAAATCTCTGACAGATGACTGAGCTCCTGCAAAAGGACCTATGGGAAGCTGAGGAGGGCCTTGCTGCCCTTCCAAGCACTGTCCCACAGGACTAAGGGGCTGTAGCATCGACGATGCCGCAGCCCTGGTACCAGGGCACTGATGCCTAAGTCCTGGTATCCAGGATGCCAGTGCCAAGGTCCCGGTACCCAAGGTGCTGATGCCAAGGTCCTGGTAACCAGGATGCCAGTTCCAGGGTCCTGATGCCTATGATGCCAAGGTCCTGGTACAAGGGTGTTGATGTCAAGGTCTTAGTACCAGGGTAACAATGCCAAGGCCCTGGTACCAGAGTGCTGATGCTAACGGTCCTGGTACCAGGGGACCAATGCCAAGGTCCTGGCTGCAAGCACATGGTGACAAGCTGGCAGCAGCAGAAATGTCCAGCCCAGCTGCAGCAGGAAGGTATTTATTGGCAAGAAGCAACAGGCCAGGCTGTACAGAGTGACAGGGATGTTTCACTCTTGGTCTCCTCACGTCGTGGGGCTTAAATGCACGTTTTGCAAAGTTGAAACAAACTGCAAACAGCAGAAATCTGTTTTTTTGAGGGGAAAGAAAAAAAGAAGGAAGAACTTGGCAGAAGGATAAAGGAAGGCAACTGAAATGCTCATTAAAACTCAGGGGCTCCATTTCCCTGTCCAAGTGGCCACGTCTTCTCTGGAGGCTCCCAGATGCTTTGAAATGCCTTGTCAGACAAAGTCTTTCATCCTACCCGATTCTGGCTAAATTCATGGACCCAGACATTTTAGCTGGAAATGGGAAAGAGGGAGCAACTCCGTTCTGACTTTTCACTTCCCATCTGATCGCTGTTGATACAATTTATTCCTATGACAGCATCTGCTGCTTTCATGGGTTTTTTCATTCTGAAGTACAACTCGTCTTTGTTAGTCCCATTTTGGGGCCTTTCATCATTTGAGTCACAACATAAAAGGCATTTAAACATTCCTGCTTGGAAACGAGGCTGGGGGAGATGGTGGGAGCGGGGAGACACCACATTTCCCCAGCCCCCTCTGATGTGGGACAGGGTGTCCCAGTGTGCCACAGGCCCACTGCACTTTCCCCACGCCTCCTGCTGAGGATGGCGGCGATGGGGACGTCATATTTCCATTTTAGGGCAATGCTGTGAAATTCGGATGTGGTTTTTAGGTGCAGCTTCAGGCAGAGCCCTGCGCCCTGCATCTCTGCTGGGAAAGCATCGCTCCTGGCCTCCACCAACCCTCCAAGTGACCCCAGGGGCTCTGTACCATCCTATGGAATGGGTTGGGTTGGAAGGAACATTAAAGCCAATCCTGTTCCAACCTCCTGCCATGGGCAGGGACACCTCCCTCTGGATCAAGGGGCTCAAAGCCCCATCCAACCTGGCCTTGAACACCTCCAGGGATGGGGCAGCCACCACTTCTCTGGGCAAGTGCCCAGGCCTCCCCACCCTCACAAGAAAACATTTCTTCCTAAGATCTCATCTCAATCTCCCTCTTTCAGCTGAAAACTGTTCCCCCTCATCCTATCCCTGCACTCCTTGATCAAGACCCCCTCCCTCTCATTAGACAACAAATTGCCTTTTGCCGCTGCAGCTCTAGTCAGGCTGTGGTGTTCGGATCCCCTTGTCCCCATGCCAAGGGGGCTTTGCTGCTCCTCATTGCCACCCACAGCCCATCTGAGCTCACTGAGGTTTCTTATTCCCACCAGTGCTGGCAGATCCCCCTCTGCCCTGGCATCTGCCAAGCTACTGGAGGCATCAGGGAGTTCACAGCTACCCACAGAGACCTACCGGATTCTAATAATAGCGCCGTGGTGTCGCACCAGCGGAGAGCTGGAACGGCTGTGTCTGGCATGGAGAGGCCACTGCTGGCTGCCTCTGCCTGCCAGGGCTCCTGCCTGCTCAGCTGGAAGAGAAATGCTTTTCCCAGGAACCTCTGCCCTGCCCAGCTCCTCTCCAGCCTGGTTCCCATCTCTGCTCCATCCTGCTCTTGCAGGTTTCCCTGCCAAAAGCAGCCTGGCTCACAGTGCTCCCCAAAACCCTCCCCATGCAAACGCAGAGGGCATCCTTCCTGCAGCACAGAGGAGCCACCAGGGCCACAGAACGGGCAGCACCCACCTCGCCATGCTGCCCACTTGGCACTGGCGTGAGCATCCTCGAGGTGCAGTGCTCTGTCCCACTCCTGCTTTGATTCTCCTGCCGTATTTTTCACTCCAGTAAGTGCTGAGCTTCTGCCAGCCTCTGACTGGCTTCCTTTGGGGCACTTACAAAGAAAACCCTGCCAAATTTTCCCGTGCTGTTGCTCTCCCAGCAAGGACACAGAGCATCCCCCACGTGCTGCAGGTGTTGCTGAAGTCTGAGCATCCTCAAGCGACATCCCTTATCCTGCTCACCCCTCCCTGTATCTTTTCTCTCATCCCCCAGCTCCCAGGAAAGTGAGCGCAGCTGCAAGCTGTGCTACTGCTTAATGGAATAACCTTTCAGGTTTCATTTAGCACCACTGGCTTTCCCACCCCACCTTCCCATCGTCAGCACTTTACTAATTGCAACTTTTAACTCATTGTGCCCAAGAAGCCCAAGAGCAGCTGCTGCCGTAAGGGCATGAAGTTCCTCTGCTCTCCATCACTGCTCCCTCCCCAAGATGAGGGACCAGCAGCCTCATGATGAGATGAACACCACACCAACCACAGCACATACAGTCTCTCTCCTGCCTCCAGCTCAACCCCACAAGTTTTCCACTTTGGGAGAAGCACAATACATCCCGGCAGACCGAAACTCCCAGGTGAGATCCAAGCTGTCACCTGGGAGCATAAATCAGTGCATTGCTGGGCAGGGAGGAGGCAAGAGATCCCGACGGCTATCTGAGCACACTGTCTGCCTGAGACTTATTAAATTATGGCTCTCAAGTTCAGCATCTGAGCCCGGCGCAGCAGGGACCGTGCCGGGAGGGAGACGGGTTACAGCCCCTAATTCGATCAAGAAGCAGAGGCAATGGTGCAGCCGGTGGGGGAGAAGAGCAATCACTCTTGATATGGAGAAAATGAGGCTTCGGCAGCCTTCCAGACCAGCTCTGCCCCTTGGCTACTCATGGAGCTCCTGGCTGTGCTTCCTAATACACCAGGAATGGCTCCGTTAAGGGCTGAGGGTGCGATGAAGCTTCTACTTGCCACTCGTATAGCCAGTGAATGATGAGGCTGGTGTAGTCACAGTTCCCATAAGGGGAGTGGGGCATCAGTGCTACCACATGGGGTTTGCACTGATCAAAACCACTTGCACGGAAAGGTGCACCACACAAACAGACTGAGAAATCACTATTGCAGGAGAGCTTGAGGTGGTTTTTACATAAGTCCGAGAAGCAGGGAACAAGGAAGATGAAGTCTCATTTCACAACTGACACCATGAACTGGTGAGCACAACTAAAAGCTGTGGAGGATTCGTGTAATGGGGAGGGTTCACACAATAGGGAGGGTTTGCGTAATGGGGATGCGCACTTCTGCGCTGCCCAGTGGTCCAGGTACCATGGTGATGAGCACAGCATCAAAACTTTGACAGCCACTCAGGCAGATGAGGACAGAGGGACACAATCAGGTGAGAAAGAGAAGAGAGGGAGCTGGGAAGGCAAACGCTTTCCCTGAAAGCATTTACAAGGTCAACGATTCAAAGTGGAGCAGAGTGAGGATTTGGCTGAGGCGAGGGAGTCAAACCGCACTGGGATGCTCAGCAGGAGGAAGGCAAACGCCCGGCTCCCAAGCCAGCACTGAATTACCCAGCCAAGGGCTAAGTGAGATACAGAGACAAGGTCGTGGTCCCACCGGAGCAGCAAGGGAGCTCTGGCTGGGCCGGCTCCTGCCTCCGCGGCAGCAAATTCAATCGTGGCGAATAACGGAGTGGAACAAAATCCAGCAATGCAATAAAATCGCCTGGCATCTAGTTTGCCTGAAGCTGAGCGAGCGCAACGAGCTGAGGTTTGTGCAGCATTGTGCGTGTGGAGCCCAGCCCATTTTGAGTGGCCTTTTGGGTGCTTTCCATGGATGCCAGGTCACCCCGCTGCCACTGAGGTTCCCAGAAACTCTGCTGGATTTCTGATTGAGGCAGAGATGCTGATTCCTTAGGAAACTGGGAGGTGAAATCCAATTGAGCAGCATCTGCAGCTGCCATTAACCTGTCTGTGTACTCCCACGGCTACCCATTCCTCTCCGCCTGATGGCCGGTGCTGCCTGTCACACACTGCCCCGGCTGCCCGGGGATTTGTTTCTGCCTGCTGCAATGCCACAACCTGTTCAGCTGTGCCACAGGCATTTCTCTGGTGCTTTGCTCTGCTTCCAAAATAGAGAGCACGCTGAACATCCTCCTGTGAGCCAGGGAGTCAAAGCAGGGGCTACCAGAATGGGAGAAACAGTGGCAGCACCTGCTGGGTCGCTGCAGGAAGAGCTGCCGAACAAACCACAGCTTCATTCCCCAAACATGAGGCCAGAGAACAAAATGGCATTGGAGGGAGCTCAAAGGAGAGTCCTTGGGATAGCTGGCATTTGGCTTGGAGCATCATCTCCAGCCAGCACAGCCCGGCTCACACACACAGCAGGGCTCCAAACCCTCACTCGACGGCAGCTTGTGCCACTGTTTTTGGACATACGGGTGGGTTTGTGCCAGGGTAATGCGTTACTGAAGGAGGTGGCCAGATGGGCATTAGAGGGGCCTCCTCTGCAGCTGCCAGGGGTGGAAGGTGGCATCTGGATCCACATCACTCAGGCCCACACTTGCTCCAGACCGTGGAGAGGCTGAAAGAAAACTACAAACCTCCAGGAAAGCTGGGGAGCGCTCTTGGTCAGGGAGTGCAGGGACAGGATGAGGGGGAACGGTTTTCAGCTGGAAGAGGGGAGACTGAGATGAGATCTTAGGAAGAAATGTTTTCCTGTGAGGGTGGGGAGGCCCTGGCCCAGGCTGCCCAGAGAAGCTGTGGCGGAGTCCAAGACCAGGTTGGATGGGGCTTTGAGCCCCCGATCCAGTGGGAGGTGTCCCTGCCCATGGCAGGCGGTTGGAACTGGATGGGCTTTGAGGGGCCTTCCAACCCAAACCATTCCATGATTCTATGATTCTACAATTCTATGACTCTATGATTCTGTGATTCTATGAAATCAAGCTGATGGAGAGGGCAGGAGAGGGGAAGGGAGAGGAGAGGTGGGAAGCAGAGAGGAAGCACAGCCAGCCCCACCAACCACCTCGCCTCTCTGCATCCCAGCTCCATTTGCAGATTTATTAAATCGAGAGCCAATTTCGACATCATTTCTTTCAAGCAGCTCCACCTCGCAGGTGTGCGGAATTTATTTGAGATAAAGAAAACCATTACAGAAAGACAGCAATCTTCAAAGACCACCTCGGAGACCTGAGAGAAATAAAAACACTAGCCCGTGCAAATGTGCAATTAAGTTTCAAAATACTCATGCTCCATGAAAAGCTCCGTCCCTGCAGAGAACAAGCCTTTAAGGCAATTTTCCCAAACCCTATTCAGCATTCACTCAAAAATGCCTCTTAAAAACAACATGTGATTTTTTTTTTCCCTCCCTGCCTTGCTCCTCCTTCCCCCTACGCTTGCTCCATCACTCTCAGGTGGGACACAGACAGCTCCAGTGGGGATGTGGTCCCTCTCTGTGAAGGACATGGAGTACGGGGGGTCCCGTCCACGCAGGCACAGCTTCACCTCATCTGGAAATTTTAGAGCCAGGTTTGTTTTTCAAGGGGAGTCCCACACAGGCACAGCTCTGCTTGGGGACAGTTTGCCAACTATTCCCAACTAGGGGAGCTTTGCATCCCTTATTCATGGGTCACTCTCTGTTGGGTGATTAATTAAAAATGCATAATTAACCTGTGGAACGCACTGCCATGAGGTATCGGGGAGACCAGGAGCTTAGTGGGATTCGGGGGAGGATTATGTATTTAAATGGATAATGAGAACATCTGCTGATACATTAGCGGGGATCAAGTAGAATTAGGGAGAAGAGCCTGGCTCACGGGCACCCCTGAGGTCAGCTGGAGGGGGGCACCACCAGTCCGGCCCCTTGACCATGGCAGAGATGCCAACACACACATGCATGCTTGGGGAGCGAGATTTCGGGGTCAAGTGGGTGTGCATGGGGACAGAGCAGTGGCAGCACTGCCACTGTGGGGCTGGTTGCCTTCGGGAGGTGGCCACCCATGATGGATGAGGGTCACCACACCTGCAGCTCCTTGCCAGAGTCCCCAACCCAGCAGACACCTCCTGTATCCAGAGGCTGGTGAGTTTCCAGGTGCTAATCCTGACACCCGAGGACACCCCAACTGCTCATCCACAGCATCCTTCAAGCCCTAGGAGAGCATCCATCAGCTCCTCCTGTGGACAACACCACACTTGTATGCAAGGAGGAAGTCTTTGCAGCCCATCCACACCATTGCCAGTGATCTCTAAAGTTACTGTACAGGATCAAGAAGCCAAGGAAGGTGCATGAGACACAAGACCAAGCCTCAGCAGAGCTGACCACACAGTGTAGCACAGCTCCAGGGCACACAGCCCGTGCCAGGGGCACTTGCTGGAGGTCTCCATCCTCCAGACACTATGTGCTGAGCCTGCCAAGGACCCTTCTGCTTGTGGCAGCATCCCCCACACACCCCGGGCTTCACACCAGTACACAGATACCTCTCACCATCCCTCCTTGCACAGGTGGCACAGACCACTTGCTTTGCTTCATTTTTCCATCCCAGTCACAGAAGTTTTCTTAGCAAAGCCTGGCAGATGAGCCAGCAACTGCAGACCAAACTCTGGGCCAATGGAAGATGATTATAATGCCATCCACAATCCTTTCGAAGTTCAAGTGGCTGCTCTTCTGCATCGTAAATCTGCTGTTCCATCATTAGCACTAACTGATGGTTGTGCAAGGCCTGGGAATCATGACATCTGGGAGAGCAGAAGCACTGAGGACTCTCAGCAACATCCCCGTGACCTGGGGGTATCCCCAGTCCTTCATCTAGGAGCACCACTTGGGCAATGGCTCCAGCTTAGCAGCAGCTTGGAGCAAGAAGGGGGAGATGCTGGAGGCCAGGGGATGCTCAGCCATCCCAGCAGGATTCAGGATGTTCCCGCTCTCCCTTCACAGCATTTTGGAGGTGACACCACAGATCGGGTGACCAGAGGTATTTTGGGTGCCACAGCCCTCCCAACTCCACTACCCGTCCCCTGGGATGAGGTGGCTGCAGCGCATCGTGCTCAGCCTGCCGAGCATGGCAGGGCCTGCCGGGCTGGGGTTAATCTTGTTGTCACACCTTCCCTCCTTCTTGCTGGCTCGGCGCGCTTTGACCCGCTGTGAAATTGTGGCCAACAGCACTGAATATTTTAAGAGCAGCAATGCAGTCATGGCCGCGCGGCGGAGCAGCAAGGCAGGCCGGGAGCAGGGCTGGGCCCTTGCCTGCCCCCCCGCCACTAACAACCCATTAGCACAGTTCAGGGAAACCTAAAAAATTCAAAAGACACTGAAATATGCAGCATTTTGCTCTCTCTGGAAATGACGCGCTTCGCTACCCAGATGCTTCCAAGTAGGAGGTTGTAAATAAGCAGCTTTATGGCACGGGGGGTGCTGCTGATGGGGCTGCTGCAGAGCCTAGATTGTCACCTCAGTCCCTTGATGGGGACACATCCATGGGGTAAGAACAGCCCCATTCCAGCCAGGCACTGGTGCCTATGCTAACGAGCGTGGTGTGGAGATACTGGTCATTAAAGACCCTTCACCCCTCTGTCCTCAGCCTTTGCCAGCTGCTCTCTGCCCCGTTCATTCCCCTTGGGACATCCCCTCGCCGCATCCCTTCTCCCCTTGGCTGGGCGGCCGGCTGGGACGCGGGTGCCGCAGGACCTGACGCAAACGCCTGTCCTCAGCACTTCTGCTATCTGGGGCACAGCGGAGCAGCAGCAAGGAATTAAAAAAAAAAAAGCCCTATTTGCATAAACCTCCCAAAAAGAGGAGCTGGAGCCTGAGCTCGGAGAGCCAGGGCAGGTGCGAGCACCAGCCAGGGACCACCAGAGCCGACAGTGAGTGCAATAAGTGATAGGGGAGCATCGCCTGGACCAGGGCACACTTTGCCACCGGGTCCTTGCATGTTCCCAGAGCTCTGCCCTGGGGCTCAACATCCCATCCAGGAGTGACATTGGGACACTTTTGCATTCAGGTCTTAAGAGGGCAGATTAATCGCCGTGTGCTGGAACTGTCATGCGCCGGGATATATATTCTTCTTGGAATTTACAAGTAGTTCTGTCTGAGAAATAAACAACCAGAGATAAAAATTACATTGTCACCGTGCAAGTGTGATCGATGGAAGAGACAAGCCCTCGGAACACCAGCGAGGTGCCACCAGCACAACCTGCCTGGGGAGCGCCAGCCCCCGAGATGCCTGGGAGATCATAGAATCACAGAATCTTAGAACAGTTTGGGTTGGAAAGGACCCTTAAAGACCATCCAGTCCAAACCCCTTGCAACGAGCAGGGACATCTTCTACCGGGTCAGGCTGCTCAGAGCCCCATCCAACCTGCCCTTGAATGTTTCCAGGGATGGGACAGCCACCACCTTTCTGGGGAACCTGTGCCAGTGCCTCACCACACTCATTGTAAAATATTTCTTCCTTTGATGCCTAAAGGACTTTGAGACAGGTGGCAGGGTGTGCTCTACTGACCCCAGCCCATCATATTCCTGGTGTGGATGGCCATTCCCAAATGGGGAAGATGCTGAGACCTGGCAAAAACAATGCTGGTGATGGGTGACCATGAGAAGCACCCACAAAGCAGCTGTGGGGAGGATGCCTGGGGCAGAGCAATCAGTAGCAGAGGGACTGCAGCCTCCAGGTCAGCTCCTTGTAAAACCCTCTTGGGCTCTGTCTCAAGCCCCCAGCCCTCCCCTCCAGCACATTTCCAAGATCAGTAACAGGCAGAAGTCAGAACCAGGCAGGCAGTTGTCACAGTCCCTGGAGACCAAGGTGTGAAAAGGATTAATGCAGTTTACACCAGGCTCCTTTCTAGTTTGCTTCTCCTTAATCTTTCTCTGCTTCCAATGGCTGCAGGGGCTTTGGCCTGGCTTGCTGTTGAGCACAGTGCTTGTCCAGGTCACTGGGGAGGGATGGACATCAGCTCCTTCATGCCTTAAATCTGAAGTCACCCTGAAAGTTGTAAAAAAGCTCTGTGTGGATCCTCTGCTCACCCTTTAGCATCCCAAGGAGCCAGGACCTGGCTCAATCTGCCGGGATGGAGATCCCCAAAGCAGCTAGGGCAGCCGGTCCTACAAGTGCCTTCAGTCTATTAATAAATGCGGAGCAGCTGGTGGAGCCTTTGCCGAGCCGGTCCTCGGGATTTATCCACATTGCTCTGCCTTATCAGCCATGCTTTCCACAAGCACTTAAATTCAGGAGGAAAAGGAAAAAGTGAAATCAGATAGAAATGCAGGTCTGTTTGCTGTTTTCTCCAATGAAATGGTTCTGGGTAAACAGCAGACGCCTTTGATGAAATCCCAGCAGGCTTAAACAATAAAGCTGGTTACAAACTCAATCTGGCGCAGATATCAGATCTGAAATTGTTTCAAAAAACATGTCAACATTTTCTAATGCTGCTGCAAAACTTCCTCGGCACCTTGCCATAAGGCTGCGCCTGTGACGCAGGACCCACGCCACTGTCCGGGCTCGTACCGCTCCTGCTGTACTTCCTGTAGGAAGCCCTGTTCCGGCACCTCTGTGAGCTCCCGCCTGCCTGGAGAACACCAAGCTGCAGGAAGATGCTTGATACACCTTGGAGACATGGGATTTTCCCCAAGCCACCAGGGAAGAACCTTTCCTGCTCCACGCTTGGGGTGCACCAAGATGTTTGCCAGCTGTAAATCCAGTTGCCATCCCCAAATGCAGCCTGGCTGGGGCTTCATGTCGCTCCACGCTGCATCTTCTGCACTCGCCACGTCTCCTGGTGGGACTGAAGGTCTGGCCAGCTTGGGCAAGGGTTATTGGGCAGGGCAGCTGTTCCTCTTGTCCCACCCCAGGGACAGCACTAAGGCCAGGTTCATGCTGGCTACCACCAAGAACAATTGGCTTCTACACAGAAGAACACTTTGCAAAGTGCCAGCTGTGGCAGAGAAGCACAGCCAGATGCTCCTCTTGAGTTTTTCCCTCCAGGCTGCCACCTCTGTATCCCATTAGGAAACCAGCTAAAGCCTGGGGCAAGATAAGACTGTGCGGTGATGATGGGTTCATCCAATGCAAAGCCTGCTGAGGCCACGGCCCAGCCCCTCTCCTAAAACCACAGCACAGGCTGGGGGGCTTGATGGGGACTTTATCCAGCAGAGGTTGGTTGTGTCAGAACAAGAGGCGATTTGGCAGCTTCCATTAACGACTCCCCTTCTGTCGGTATTGCTGTCAGAGCAATGGAGACCATCTGAACTCGAAAAACACATGGAGCTGGAGCAGAATGAGATAGGTCCCGTGTTGGCATCACCAGGATGAGTCTGCCAGCTGTCTGGCACCAGCACTTTCCAAACAGCATCAGCACCTAGGGGACACCAGAGGACACAGGACCCCACTGTGGACAGAGGTGAAGCGGCAAGAGGCTCTGAGGAGGTGGCAGAGGAAGGTCTGGTCCCACCATGAGCAGGGACAGCATCTTGGCACTGATTAGGAAGCTGGAGCCAGCAATGAGTGTGTCTGGGGTCCCCGTGGGCTCCACACCTCCATCCATGAGGAGCTGAGTGTACTTTACACACACCCCATCCGACATCCCTTTTAAAGCCCCCAGCTGGGAGCTGATGCCCAATACAGCTCATGTCCTTTGTGGCAGCAGGACAAGGGATGGCTGGGCTGGAGCAGCAGAGCCCTTGTCCTTCCCAGGAGCCAGAGAGGACAAAGGGGACATAGAAGAGGAAAAGCAAGAGGAGGAAGAGGGCAGGCAGCCCTGGGGGGTGCAGGGGGCCGAGCCCCAGCTCCAGCACAGCACGGGTAGGGGGGATGTGGCAGACTTGACCCCTCTGCGGAGGTTGCCTTCACCATCGATCCCTCTGCACTCAGGCTCATTAGGGCCGAGGAGCTGCTGCGAGCGGCTGGCGGAGGAGACAGACGGGGGGAGCGCTCGCCGTGGCTCCCTGGATCGTATTAAATATTTACTTTGTTTTGTTTTGTTTTTTTCCCAGCTATATTGATCAGAGGATGGGGGGGAAGGAGCGGTCGGATGCTGGGAGGGAAGAGCAGAGGCAACGGCTGAGCTGCAAAATGGGGACAGACCCTGCCAGGGTCCTCCCAAATGCTTCACCCGCTCTCCCTGGGGCACCCAGTGCTGTGCGTCCCTCCTCCCTCCAGAGTCCTTCATATCCCCCCCCATCACTGGGACCAGCATCAACAGCACAGAGGGGCTGCATGAGGCAGCTCCCAATCCCCATCCCACACCAGCCCCATCTCAAGGGATGCAGGATCGGAGGATGCCCAACACGACGGCACATTTTGGCAGGTGGTGTCCCCCACCCCAGGGCGAGAGGTGGCCCCATGACCAGGCTGGGCCCTAGGAGCATCCGTGCAGCCAGTGCTGTTTCTATTTCAAGCAGAGCTCTACTGGAAAAGGAACAAAAGCCAAGTGATGCTATAAATAGCCACCTCCTTCACACCAGCGCCTCCTCCGCCCCAGCGTCCTGCGGCCGGGCGGGGGGGGTCCTGCAGCCTGCCCTGTCACCAAACTCCCCCTCTTTGTTTTCAGGCCAGCAACGCCATCCAAAAACCAGAGGGAATAAAGCGCTGGGGAATATCTGCTGCTGGAGCATAACTGGCTCTGAACAGCGGCTTGCCAAGTTGCCTGGTATCTCTGCCCGGCTGCAGAGCAGCTCCCTGGGGGATTTGCCGCTGCCCAGCCAGGTTTAACAGCTACAACTACCCGATGGGGCTAGATTCAGCTGCCCCAGGATGCTATTCTTGCCCCAGCACAGCCCTCCTTGGCCCAGGCTGTGGCTGGCAGGGAGCAGGGAGAGCCGAGTGGCTCAGGCAGACCTACTTTCAAGGCTTTAATCCTTTTTGCTTAAAGGATCTTTTTTTTTTCTCCCTTCTCTTTTTTTTCCCCCTCTCTTTTTTTTTTCCCCTTTTTTTCTTTCTGCACGGCAAAGATGGGGTCTGATCAGAGAAGAGACGCAGGGAGCTGACAAGCTGCGGAGTACGGAGAGAAAGGAGAAAGAAATACATATTTATTACCCTCAATTATTAAAAAATAGATAGCAGCAGATCTTAGGCCCTGGCAGAGGCACTGCAGAGTCGTTTGTCTGAGGACTATTTTGTTTTTTAAATTCCATTGAAATTATAATACGCTAGGCTTGTTAGCACAAACACCCCGGCACATCCCCGCCGAGGGGGGATCATCCCAGCCCCTTGCCTGACTCCTGTGTGCTGCCTGGAGGGGGTCTGCAGCCAGAACCCCATGGGCTGCTGAATTTGCAAGCAGAGGCAGAGCAGCTCAGGGTGGGGGGCAGGAGCTGGCAGTAGAAAGCAGTGGATGCAGGCGGCAGCCTTTGCCCCTCTCTGCCTTCACATGGGGAGATCAGAGGGACTCTGCTCCATGCAAGTGCATTCCCCATGCCCAGATGCTCATTGATGCCAGGCAAAGGTCTCAGGGATGAGAGCTTATTCCAGCCACCGTGTGCAAATCACAGGGCCAAAAAGCACCACGATATTCTCCAAGCATGGGGATGGGCTTTGTACCCCTTGGATGGCATCGTGGGTGTCCCATGGCCACGGAAACAGGGCTTCCCCAAGCAAACCAGTGCAAACACTGGTGCAAACGCAGCTGGAATTAAAAAAAAGCGGTTCCCAAGTGCCGCACACGGGGCTGGCGGAGCTTCTGGCACCTCCCCTCTGCCTGCAGGGCTGCCTCCGTAAGAAGCCCTGCCAGCGCAGCAGCCAAATTCCCTCCTGCCACTGCTCTGTGGTAAACAACGGCCGCAGCCTCGTCGTGCCTTGGTGATACTGGGACTTGGGGTACACACGGAGCATTTCCGATGCCTTCTGGCTCCGGTGCCCCGCTCTCCCCTTGGCCAGGCACCATCAGGACGCAGTGGAACTCTTCAGGGCCAAAATCTGCTGCCATCCTGTCCTGCTGGCCCTAAGCTGAGGAGAGACATGGCTCCAAGTTCAATTGACTTTTGGCACTGGGATTCTCTGGGATGGTCACAGCACTACCAACCCAAACAGGAACATCGCAAAAAGCCACTCACCAAAGCTGGGCTGGCTCAAAGCCACCGTGCCAGCAATCACCAGGAAGCAAGCAGCCGGCAGGCACATGTGCTATTAAAGAGGAAAAGGAGCTTTCTACACCAAATGGAGTATTTTCTGCTTAATAACCCCCCCCAATCCTAATCTGCGTAAAGAAGATTGCCCCCCTCATCTCCCCATCCTGCATCTGCTGCTCGCTGCTGCCCACACTTAACACGCGGGCAGCACCATGGCTGCTGGATCGGCACATGGATCGGCACACGGCCCTTGGCAAGCCATGCCCTGTCCTCGGCAAAATGAGCAGAAGAAAGACCACCACGCGATACCTGGCACCAGGCGCAGGCGTTGCCTCCGTCAGTGCTCAGCCTCCATCATTTGTCATCAGTAAAAATAATATTCCTAAAAGTGTCCCACTTGATTGCTGGGCGGCAGGCACAGGGCTGCGGGTTTCCATGGCGATGCTGTTCCGCAGGGATGGTACAGGGGATCGGCGCTTCCTCAGTTTGGGAGATGGGACACAAGCACCCACATCCAGAGCAGGGACAGAATGTGCTGGCAGAGGGACCCAGGGCAGACCTTCCCTCCTCGGGCTCAGTCACCCAAAATAGTGGGGAAGGAGCACCCTTTCTTGAGAGGATGCGCCTGCATCCCAGTGATGCCCCCGGGGCCATGTCCTGCACCCTCCACCCACGTCAGCACATGGACCCCCCCAGCTCCTCCTCGCTGACCCCCACAGCTCTCCTCACTGCCTCCCAGCTTCTCACTTGTTGCCTACAGTCCTAAATCAGACGCCAATCTCCTTTGATGGGTGCAGCACCTCACCCGTCCCGCCCCACAGGGGACCCACACAACAACCATGACTGCTTGCGTGCTGGCACCTGGCCTGCCTGCTTGCTGCTCCACCAAAGTCCTTCTAAGGACATCATCTGCAGTCAACAACCAGAGTTTACACCACATGCAGCTGGGATTGCACTTTGCAAACAAAACTCGAGTTTCGAAGCTCCCTAGGGTGGAGAGGGGGAGCAGTGTCACCTAGGGGTGCCCCACCATGGGGTAGAGTGTGATGGGTGGCTGACACCCAGGACACAAGGCTGAAGGAGCTGCAAGGGGAGTTTTGCTTCTGTGCTGCTCTGGGGCTGGTAAAGGGCACTGCTGGGAGTGGGGAAGACCCCAAGGGAGTCCCCCAGGCACATCCTGATAGGGGTCAAGGTCACCACCAAGTATGTCCCTCCAGGCTCCCACGCTTCCCTGCCTGTTTTTTGCCTCCAAATAAGGTTTTGTCCCTTGCTGCCAAAATTCATCAGTGCACATGTCCAGCAGTCTGAGAACCTGCCCAGCTCCAGGGTAACAGCAGCCCACCCGTGGCCTCAAGCTTCAAACCACAGGGATCCACTGTGCCACTGGCTCTGGCACCACCAGGTGCCTTGATGGGTGTGAAATCACGCTGGAAAAATGCCTATTTTTACATTTCCCCAGCAGGTTCATGGGTGTTTTTAGGGCAGCGCTTTGAGGCCACCTGGAGTGTCACCTGCAGCCTCGGGCACGTGGATGACACCATGGTTGCAGCACTTTAGGCAAAAGGTGGGAATATCATTCATCCGAGTCCGGCTGCATCTCTGGCTCTGCTGGGCTCCATCAGCTTGGGTCACCAAGCAGTGACAGCTCCTTCGTATCCTGGTCCAGGTCTAGGCAGGTCTCGCCTGTCTGAGCCCCCCTCGTCTTCTCCCCCCCTCCCTGGGCACCTCCACAGGGACAGCCTGGGCCACATCCTGACCTCCCCCTCAGCCACCTCCCTTGCTTCAACGGGCACAGAGAGCTTGTGGCTTCCTCTCAGCTCTTTAGGAAATTAAACTTTTATAAGCAGAAAGGTTTCTGGGCTCTTGGCTCTTCGGCACAGGAACCGCAGCCCAGCCTGTGCCCACACCCTGCCCAGCAGCTGCTCCCTTGCAGGCAGGGACAGGGCTGGATGCCTCCTCAAAGGGCGGAGTGATGGTGGGGACAGGGATGTGGCTGCCTATGACCTTGGTGTCATCCTTGACCTGGAAATCTCCTTCTCCTGCCTCGCCAGTGTTGCACTGGTGCAACACCAGCCTCACCAACACCCTCACCCTGGCTGTAGCTACGCCCCGTGCTGTCACCAGCTGTGCTGTCACCAGCTGCCACACCACCAGTGACATCCCAGTGCTCAAAATCCACCTCGGGTCCCAGTGGGGTTGCCCATCGCCTGTGTGGCTGGAGCTCACAGGATGCAGGAGGCCCAAAATGCTCTGGGCATCACAGAGATGGTTTGGGTTGGAAAGGACCTTTAAGATCATTTAGTAGGTGTCCCAGCTACATCACCACTATCCCTCCGCAAATGTCTTCTTTCCACATGGCACTGCATGCCCAGTCATTCCCCAGGGATGTCACCTCAGCTCCTGCTGCTCCAAGCCCTGCCATGTCCCCCAGCCCAACCCCAGTCCCCAGCAGTGGGACAGGGAAGGCAGTGGCAGTGCTATCAGCCTGTGCGGCCTCTCACCAGCACAGCATCCCACTGATACCTCCCTCAATAAAACCAGCTACTCCCCAAGCCCCACGGAGGGATTTGGCCCCAGCCCTGCATCCTGACAGCCACTCTCCCCGTCTCCCAGCCATGGGGTCCCCTCCACACTCCGCCTGGAGTAAACACTGGGGACCAGGACCCCCCATATGAGGTGTTCCCTCCACATCCTGCTTGGGGCTAACACCAGGCACCAGAACCCTCCATCCAGGGTGTCCCATCTGCATTTCACTTGGGGCAAGCACTGGGGACCAGGACCCCCTACCCAGGGACACCTGGCCATGGTGAGACAGGGAGGGGCGAGCCTCTCGGCGGGATAGAGGCCTCTTCTAACTGCCTGTTGAATTATTCAGGAATGGCATTAACTTATAAATGAGTGTGTTTGACTGATTTTGTGGTTGATGTACAGATAAATTCTAATGAAAGACAGCTACAAGATTTTAAATTATTAATTAGACTGCCACTTAACAAAGCCTATTTGGCACTCTATTTCCTTGCTTAACAAGACAAAAACTTTAAGAATAGGTTTTGCATTAGCCCACAGGCTCTTCAATTTGCATTTTGTTTTTCTAGCTCCAGAAATGAAAGCTGTAGATCTTGACCTTAACAGGCAACCCCTGGTGGGATGCAACCCTGCCAGCAGCCCTGCTGCCTGCCTTCACCTCAGGCTCCCGGTTTTCCAGCCTGGATGATGCTTTTCCTCCAGCTGGCAGCACCGGAGATGGGAAGCGGAGCTGGGAAAGCGGGGTTTGGGGTTTATTCTCAAGGTTGGGTTAATTCACCAAACAAAGCCAAGTGGGAGCTGCAGAGAGGAGCATCCAAGCGCGAGGCCCCGCAGCCGCAAGGTGACATTCCCTCCTGGTGGGAAAAAGCATCCCTGGGGTGGCAGTGGGGGCTCTGCCCAGCCTGAGGGTCAGGACCCCAATGCAGGGGGCTGTGGGTGCAGCACTGGCACCTTGTTCTACTGCCAGAGCCTCGCCTGCGAGGGGCATGTGGTGGTGATGGTGGTGGTGGCGGTGGCAAGGGTTGGGCCTGGGGCTGCGCAGCTGCCCCCTTTCTGGGATGTGGGATGGAAGCAGGGGGGTCCAGCTGGGGTCCCCCCGCACAGCACCAGTGTTCCCAGCATCTCCCCAGGACTGGCCCAGGCACAGCAGGACTGGGGTCCTGTCCCTCCCACCCTGGACCCCCCAAAGGGGGTTGCCATCTCCCCTTGCTGTGATGTCAAAAATCTCCCCTATGATGTCCCAAGCAGTTGCCATGGAAATACCGTGATGTCACAGCGGAGCAAATCTTCTCAGGGGGTGCAGAATGGGACAGCTCACCCCAACTTCCCCACCGAAGCCCTTGCGTCCTCCCCTGAGGCCCGTTACCACTTCCCACATCCTGAGGGATGCAAACCGAACCCCCCGGCACTCAACGTGCCCCCATTGCCTCGGGACCCGCCGTGTCCCCGTGTCCCCCCTCCCCTCCTCGATACAGCTCCACTCCCTCCGGGACCTGCCGTGTCCCGGTTCTTCAGTGTCCCCTCCACCGCAGCTCCACTCCCTTCGGGACTCGGCATCCCCCGGTGCCTCAGGACCCACCGGTGCCACCTGGTGTCCCCCCCGCCGCGTCCCCGTTCCCGCGGGACCCGCCGCTTTCCATGCTCCCCACCCTGCTTTTCCCGGCCCTCCCCCCACGTCAATGCCTCGAGACCCGGGGTACCTCGGGACCCACTGTGACCCCCCAACACATTCCCGGTCCCGTGGGACCCGCCGCTTTCCGTCCCCCTGTCCCGTCCCCAGTGCCTCTGGGACCCTCCGGTGCCTCGGGACCCACCGTGTCCGGGTCCCTACCCGCCGCATCCCTGGCGCCTCGGGACCCGCCGCTTTCCATGCCCCCCACCCTCTTCCCCCGGTCTCCCTCAGTCCCCAGTGGCGGCACCGGTAACCGGGCGGCGGCGGGGGGCGCGCAGCGGCGCGGCCCCAACTTCGGCGGGGAGACACAAAACTTCGGGGCCGGTCACGGTGCCCCCCCGTCCTCGGTGCCCCCCCAGTTCTCGGTGCCCCCCCGGCGCGGCGCTCACCTTGGCGGAGCATCTTGGAAACGGGGCGGGCGCGGCTCTCCCGGCGGCGGCGGCGGCGCTCAAAGCCGCGGGCGCGGCGGCGGCGAGCGGTAACGGCAGCGGCGGGGGCTGCTGCTGCTGCACCGGGAGCGCGGGGCCCGGGGGGGCATGGCGGGACGAGCCGCAGCGGCACCGGGTAGCGCCGGTACCGGGAAGCGTCGGGGAGCGCTAGTATCGGGGAGCACCGGTACCGGGCAGCACCGGCTCCGGAGCACCAGGGACCGCCGGCACAGAGCAGCACCGGTACCGAGGACCACCGGGGAGCTCCGGTACCGGGGAGCACCGGCTCCGGAGCACCGGGCAACGCTGGTATCGGGGCGCACCGGCCCCGGAGCACCGGTACCGGGCAGCACCGGCCCCGGAGCAGCGGAAAGCGCCGGTACCGGAGAGCACCGGGGAACTCCGGTACCGGGATGCACCGGCCCCGGAGCACGGGTACCAGAGTACCGGGAATGCGCCGGTACCGGGGAGCACTGGCTTCGTAGCAGCGGACAGCGCCGGTACCGGGCAACACCGGCCCCGGATCACCGGGAAGCACCGGTACCGGGGAGCGGCGGCTGAGCCTGTGCCCGCCGCCCGTCCCGCCGCTCGCTTTTAGGGGGGGAGACGCCCCCTCGGGGCTGGGGCTGCCACCGCCCCCCACCCCCTCGGGCCGAGCCTATCGACGGCTGCCGGTACCGGTGCCGGTGCCAGTGCGGCGCTGCCTGCAGCGGCGGGCAGGGCTGGGCAGGGCGGGGCGGGGCCGCGACGGGGCGGGCAGGGCTGGGCTGGGCTGGGCTGGGCGAGCCCGGCCGGGCCCCCCTCCTCCTCGTCCTCCGCCGCCACCGCCTCTCCCGCCTCCCGTGGACACTGCGTGAAAGTGCCGCTGCTGCCGCCCCCCGCCGCACCGGGGGCACGGCACGGCTTCCCCCCCCCCCCCCCGCGGGGCTCTGCTGTCACCCCCCGGGACCCGCTGTCACCCCACGGTACCCCCGTATCCCACCGGGGCTCTGCGTCCCCACCGTGTACCACCGGCATCCCGCTGTACCGTCGGGATACCCGTGTTCCACTGGGGCTCTGCGGTCCCCCGGGGATGTGTTGTCACCCCGCGGGATCCCACCGGAGTTCTGCGGTCCCCCAGCATCCGCTGTGACCCCCGATATCCCCATATCCCACCGGGGCTCTGCGTCCCCTCCGGGACCCCTGTCACCCCGCGGCATCCGTTGTCACCCCCTGGCGCCCCGGTGTCCTGGTCCCCATCGGGGCTTTACTGTCACCCCCTGGCGCCCCGTATCCCACCGGAGCTCTGTGTCCCCCTCGGTGTCCCACTGAGACTCTGCAGTTTCCCCGGACCCGCTGTCACCCCCCTGTGGCCCTGTATGCCACCGGGGCTCTGTCCCCCCTGCCCGCACCACCGGGGTCCTGATGTCCCACCCGGGATCTGCTGTCAGCCTCCGGGATCTGTTGTCATCCCCCGGTGTCCACGTATCCCACTGGGGTTCTGCCTTCCCCCAGGGATCCGCTCTCACCCCCGTCTCGCGGTGCTCCGTTGTGCCCCCGGCTACTGCTGTCACTCCTCGGTGCCCCGGTATCCCACAGGGGCTCTGTGTGCCCTCCGCCCCGTGCCTCCGGGGTCCCAGTTCTCCACGCCTGTCCGATTTGCCCAGCACCGTCCCTGCCGCCCCCACCGTTCCCTATCGCCCCCTCCGCCGCTCAGTATCCCACCGGGGTTCTGTCCGCCCCCTTCCGCCGGGGTCCTTGTGTCCCCGCTTTCCCCTCCGCCCCGGCACCGTCCCTGCCGCATTCCCCCGTCCCCCCTCCGCCCCGGTGCCCCCCGCCCCTTTTCGTCCCCTGCGCTTTACCGGAACCCCCCTGTCTCACCAGGGGTCCCGTTACCCCGCCGGGGTCTCTGCTGTCCCCAGGGGCCCAATTGCCCCGCCGGTGTCCCAGCTGTCCCCGAAGGATCCCCACTGTTCCCGGGAGTCCCCATTGTTCCCGGGAGTCTCCAGGGTCCCTAGAGGTCCCAACTGCCCCGCCGGGGTCCCCGCTGTTCCTGGAAGTCCCCGCTGCCCCGTCGGGGTCCTCGCTGTCCCCAAGGGGTTTCCACTGCCCCGGGAAGTCTCCACTACCTCTCCGGTCTCCTGCCGCCCCCAGGTGTCCCGACTGTCCCCAGGGGTCACCATTGCCCCATTGGAGTCCCCGCTGCCCCCGGAGGGTCCCCGCTGTCTCCGGAGGGGGGGTCCCCACTAGCTCTCCTGTCCCCTCCCGCCGCGGGGGGTCCTTGCTTCCCCTGTGTTCCTCCTGCCCACGCTTCGCAGGCTTCTTACACGGGGCGGGGGGACATAGATTCACCACTACGACAACGGCCCCGGTGCCCTCGCTTTAAAGTGGGACCGGGGCTGTAAACACCGGGAGGAGGGGGCTGCTGCGGGACCACAGCCCCGACGTGAGAAAACGCTTGTCACATCTTATCATATCTTGTCGCACCTTGTCACCTTGTCATACCCCTCTGCCCACCCAGACACCGCCCCCGTGCTCCCACCCTCCCCGCCCCCATCCCACCACCCGCCCCGTCGGCACCCTCGCCGCGCTCGATCTTTCGGCCAGCCACTGCTCTGGCCTAGCGCGGGGCTCGCCTAGTGTTGCCTGTCCGCCCGCACGTGCCGCACAGCCATGGCGGCCTCCATGAGCGCCGGTGGCGCCGCTCCGGTCCCCGCTGCAGGTGGGCCCTTACCGGGTCACCCTGTGATGGAGAAGGCCGGGAGGGCGGTGGGGGAGGCCGGGACGGTGACCTCTGCCACCGTCCCAGCCTCCCCCGCCGCCCTCGTGGCCTCCTACGCCATCGTTCCGGCCCAGCTGTCCGTTTACCGTGGGCCGCGGTGGCTCATGAGTGCCGGGGTTGGGCTGGAAAGAGTGAATAATCCCCCCCTCCCCTGCTGCTGTCACTCCCCCGCCGCTTGCCGGTTTTACTGAGCTGTAAGGGGGGCGGTTGCTGGCGGGGGTGGAGGCTGGCTTCACCCCGTTGCTGTTGCCTTTTTACCGGTGGGATAACGGGAGGGGGTAGGAAGGACCCTAAGGTTGTTGGAGAATGAGGCGTGAGGGGTTGTGCTTAGGGTTTCACTGGTTTGCAGGCAGTGAGCCCCTTTGTGTGGTTTCATATAGCTACAGCGGTGGTTTCTGGGCTAAAAAAAAGCTATTTTCTACCCAGAAATGCAGGGCAGAAAGGACCCTCGGGGTGCTTGGGGATGAGACATGGGGAGTTGTGCTCGAGGTCTTGCTGGTTTAAAGCAAGTGAGTCCCAGTTGTGTGGTGTCTGGGCTAAAAAAAGGTGGTTTCCACCCAAAAATACAGGGCAGGAAGGACCCTTGAGGTGCTTGGGGATGAACCCTCCGGGGCTCCCTGGTCTGCAGGGAGCGAGCCCTGGTTTGTGTGGTTTTATGTAGCTATAGTGGTGATTTCTAGGCTAAAAAAAAGGTGTTTTCTACCCAAAATTGCCAGCAACCTGACCCCAGCATGAATATATCAGAAACTCACCTTCTTCTCCTGTCCTCTTGTCCCTGGGAATGGCATGAGGGCAGCGAGGATGGAGGTGGCCCGTGGGCTATGGGGTGCACTGCCCTCCTCATCACTAGCCACCCAGTTTGTCCCACAGCCCGAGGCCCCACGCGGCGAGCAGCGCAGCAGATCCCTGAAGAGATCCTTGGGAACGCGGAGCTGCGGGAGGCAGCAGAGGCTCTGCCCCGAAACTACAACTTTGAGATCCCCAAGACCATCTGGCGGATCCGGCACACTCAGGCCAAGAAAGGTGAGCACTGGCCCTGGGATGGAGGGGTTTTGGGGTGCAGCCTGGCAGGTCGGTGCCACTGAGCTCCCCAGCAGCCAGGGCACCCACTTGGAACAGGGCATGGGGCCAGTGCTGCTGAGGCAGGAATGGTGCTGAGCTGCCTGGTGTGCCCCAGCATGTTTAGGCTCTGCCTTGACGAGCTTTCTTCCCCTCGAGATGGGTTAATAGATCTGTATCTCTGGATTATAATCACATCGGACAAGACAGGTTGAGCTGCGTGGACCTGTCAGCCTGTGAGATATGTCTGGGATGCTGGCCAGGTCCCTGCTGCTTTCTCTCCTCTCTCCCTGCACTTTCCTGCCACACTGCCAGGGCCGAGCAGGGGGAGCCCCACAACACCCATCTCTGGGGGACTGACAGGGAGCTGCACCCTGGTCTGAACCTTACTCGGGGTCCATGGGGTGTTGCTGTGGACCTGGAAGGAGGGCAAGTGGGCATGGTGGCCCCAGATCAGGTGCTAGGTTACTGTGGAGTGGTGCCAGGGTTGTCCCTTCTCCCTGGCTTGTACATCCCAGCTGGTTCTCCGCGTCCAATCGGCTATGGACACCAGGGCATGGAGCCTCCCTGTCTGTCCCTGGGTGTCACCAATGTCCCCACCATCACTTCACATGCGGGCAGGGGCTGCTCACAGGGTTATGCAGTGCGGGGGCTTCGAGCAGAGCCAGATTTGAAGTGCTGTGTCAACCTGGGAGTGTCTCTCATGGTTGACACCATGCTGGCAGGCATCACGGAGGATGCTCTGGGATCTGCTGCCTGGTCCAGCCCGGCTGTGGTGCGGGAGACAGAACTTGGAGAGGCCGCCCAGCCGTGCCTCTCCAGCTTTCGTTGCTGTGTTTTGCTGCCTGGTGCTGCCTAATTAAATGTAAATATGCGGCTGGGATTTAGGCTTCAGAGCTGGGAGCAGAGCCCATCAGCCAGCCAGCCGTGTTGGGATTTAAAAATCTGTGCGTGCAGAGCCCAGCTAGGGGCTTGTTGCTGGGGGAACGCAGCCTCCCTGCCTGTGCCCTGACTGCTGTGGGGTTTGGGGAGGGACTGGCCTGTCACCCCCTGTCCCCTTGGCACTGTGCCAGCTGAGAGCAACCCAGCTGCTTCCTGCCAACCCCTTGCTGTGTGCAGCTCTGTTTTTGGGCATTAGTCCATGGCAGAGAGCAGTCCTGAATGGTCCCAAGCTGTCTGAGGATGCCAGGACCTGGAGCTGTGTGGCCCTGCCAGGTCAGGTAGGAGCAGACAGGGCACGCACAGCGTTCCTCAAACCCCGTGAGTCAGAGCAGGGTGAGATAAGCCTGTTTTGGGCCAGGTTTTATGCAACTCCCTGTTGGCCAGCAGGCTGGGCTTGGCAGTGCAGGGAATTCTGTTGGATATGGAGAAGATATTTGGATGGATATCCCTGGAGCTGGGTTGTCGGTGGGATCAGAAGGTGAAACAACAACAGGATTGATGAGTCCTTCTCTATTCATCTCACCAGGCATGGTCTGTACTCCTTCCCATCACCCTGGAGCAGCCTGGGGAGACCCAGAGAAGGCTCCTGGCTGGATCCCAGGAGCGGGAGGCCCAGCTGGGCTGCAGAGGCAGAGAGATTTTTCCCATCTGTGAAGAGCGAGCAAACTGGGAAAGATTATTCACTAATGAATAAATTCCTGCTAGGCACAATGCTGTGGTCTTGCTGACCACCCTCCCGAAACAGAGAGAGAAGCAGGGAGGGGAGGCCAGGAGAAGGGCAGCGAGGACGATCAAAGGTTTGGAACAGCTTCTGTACAAGGAGAGATTAAATAGATTTAGATCCTTTAGCTGAAAAAGAGATGAATGAAGGGGGCTGTGATAGAGGGATATAGGATTGTGAAGGATGTGGAGAGGCTGAGTAGGGGATGATTATTCACTCTTTGTACAGGTGAACCAGGGGCATGCGCTTACATTATTAGGAGCAGATTTAAAATAAACAGAAGAAGGTACCTTTTCCTATGCAGCACATAATTGAAATTTGGAATTCATTACAATGGGAAACAGGAGTGACCAGCAGTGTCAGTGTGTTTAAAAAGAGATGAGGTGTGTGCACAGGGGCTGGGTGCGAGCAGGGAGAATGGATGCAGCCCGAGGCAGGACCACGTGCACCCCGGCTGCTGGAGACACTGGGAACTTTGGCCATTTTCTGACTGATTTGGGGAGGGTCATCCCTGCTGCTCAAGCTGGGTGTGTTGGTGCTGGTGGCTGGTGCCCAGGTCCCTGTTTCAGGGCGTCCCCTCCAGCTCATCCTAACCCTGGGGCTGTTTCTCTTCCCAGTGGCCCTGCAGATGCCAGAAGGGCTCCTCATGTTCGCCTGCACCATCGCAGACATCATTGAGCGGTAAGACGATGGCTTTTCCATGTTTCCCTACTTTGATCTGGGGGCTGGTGAGGGTCTGGGGGCTGCTGCCAGGAATGGGGTGGCCATTGGAAAGGACTACCCAGGCAGGATGAGGCCCAGGGAGGAGCAAGGGGTCCTGGTACAGCTGCCATTGCAGGGACACGTTGGCCGCACAGGAGATGCCGCTGCCCTGTGGCCGGTTGCAGTGACCCACTGGCAGCCCTGGGAACAGGGACTGGCACTGCACCAGCCTGGCCCTTCCTTGCTGCTTGGCTTTTCCTGCCCTCACTGCTCTGGGGGAGCTGCTGACAGGAGTCAGAGCCCTTGCTGGGCTGGTGGAGCTGGGAAGCAGCCACATTAACAACCAGCTGACCCAGCTTGGTGCCTCTGTGCTTGCTGAGGCCCTGCACCCAGTGAGGGGAGGGCTGGCAGGAGGTCCCCTGCCCTCCTCCCTGATGGCCCCATCCTGTTCCCACAGCCGTGGTCTGGCTGTGCCACTCCTTGGTGCAGCACCGAGATGCTCGGTGCAGCCCTTCACTGTCAGGGAAGACCCAAATCCACGATCATGGCCTGGAGGAGGTGACTGCAAGCATCTCCTGCTGGACAACCCCTTCCCTGCGGCGCCTCTCCTGATTTCCTGTGCCACCTGGGAGGTGAGATCAGAGACACGGAGAGGAGCTGGGCTTTGCAGCAGCAATGGATGGAGGGACCTTGCAAAAACTGGCCATGATCTCCTTACTGTTGAGCGCACCTCCTCCCTCCCTGCCTGCTGGCTTTCTCCTGCTGTGGCTGCCCCCTCCCCAGCCCCTCTCTGTTTTCTCACAGTGAATTAATGCTAAGAGCACCGTGTGCCATGTCTGCCATCAGGGTTGTGGCTCTCATTAGTAAAAGCTGCCTTCCCAGGGTGAGCAAGTTCATCTCCACACCATCACCAGCCAAGCAGCCACGTTCTGGGTGGGGAGGCAGCAGTGCCTGTGGGCTTTGTCCCTGTTTTACCATCATCATTTCCCCCGTGGGTCCGTGGCAGCCCCACGCTCGGGCTGGTGAAGGAGTGGTGAGAAGGTGGGTGTGGGCAGGGGACGGGTGTGGGGGGCAGAGGCGATGGGTGCGAGTGCGGGCGGCTCCGTGTGGGTTTGTCCCTTTAAGCGGAGCTGCCTCCTCTCCAGCTTTGGCACCCAGCCGCTTTCATGTCTCTGACTTCAAAGGCAGCGGATTAAGGGGCTCTTTTATCTGAATGAAAACTTAAGCCCCACTTCCCGGTGGATGCCTGGATGCCTGGGTGCTGGCATCCCTGATGGACTTTCCCTCCCTGCTAGGGGTGAGGGGGGTTACTGGGTGCTGGGACGAGGGGTGCTGGTGGGAGATGGGTGCTGCTTGAGGAGAGGTGCCTGGCCAAGAGCAGGAATGTGGCAGCATCAGTGGCTGTTGTTTGCATGGGGGATGGCTTTGAGGCCGAGCAGAAGGGCCATATCCTTCCCTCACTGTCACTGCGCTGCACCCAGAGACACCCCATTTCTGGTCCCTTGCTGAGAGCGTTGGGTGCCATCTGTGATTCTGGCCAGGGCCATGGCCGTGCTGGGTGCCAACACTACCGACTGGAGGACTGCGGCTGCAGTCAGAGCGAGCCCAGCTCTGTCCCTGCTCTCTCAGGGATGCGCCTGGGACCCAATTGCGGTGCTGTAGGTAAGGTGTGAATCGGCAGGTGGCCTCGTTAGTGCCTGCCTCTTCCCACTATTAATATTCATCACTGGTATTAATGTGAAGTCGCAGCTCGGCCGCCGCTCCTGCTGGCCCTCCTCACCTGGTGCTGGGGCTGGATGAGGCTCCGACGTGACGGGAATCGCTGCAGCCGTGTACTCTGACAGTGGCTGCTGCAGCCAGGCTGGGGATGGGAGTTCGAGGTGCTGTCGGCCCTGGGGTTGATGTCCCTTTCCTGCTGGGGACAGAGGGGATGCAAAGGCTGAGCATGCCAGGGGTGCCTGCACCTATGGGGGATGTTGCCTAGCGAGCAGCGCCCCCACCCCAGACCACCCCTGGGATCTCCTACCCCTCCTTGCTGGGGGGAACTGGGGTTTGGGGGTGCCAGCGAGTTTCCCCCTCGTCTATGTGCTCTGAGAGTGGCTGCAGACCCGTGCCTGTGGCTGGTGCCCCTGTGGCAACAGTGCCCATCCCTACATGTTCTGCTGCTGCTCAACCAGAATATTTATCCCTTCTGCTGGAGTTGCCTTTTAATAAAATATTTGTACTGTGGCCTGGCGGTGGTGGGGGTGGCCGAGAGTGGGGATGTAGCCTTGCTCTGCTGCAGCTCGTGGAGGACACGGTGCTGTCTGTGTGTCCGTCTGTCCCTGTGCATGGCAATGGCAGTGTCACCATGTCCCCCACTGCAATGTGGCAGTGAGCAGGCTCCCAGGGAGACACAGTGAGGGCAAGTAAAGGAGGGGGCTGTGGGGTGGGGACCACCCACACCTCATCCTGGCTCCTTCGTGTTGTACAGACACTCGCCAAGCCATGAGGGGCTGCAAGGATGAAGATGTAGCCAAAGTGTCACAGCCACTGCCTCGGGAAGGGCCAGGGGGGTTCTCAGCCTGGAGCCTTTGAAATCAAGAGTGCACTTACAGCATTGACCAGTGTGAGGCTCTGTTAATTAGCGTTAATAGGTTTGTCATTATCGAACCTGTGCTGGGGCGGGCGGCAGGGCAGGGGTCCGCTGAGCTGGCGGGGCTGGCACAACCACATCACGACGCTCTCGCGGCACCTTCCAAATTGGCTCCGTTTGTCACGGCTGATGTAACTCGGCAGAGGGGAACTCGTGCTGGGGGGAGGCTGCATGGAGCGGCGCGTGGGGGGGCTCGGACCGCGGCTCGGCGAGGGGGGCAGCCCCCATCCAACCCACCTGCCATCGTGCCAGGGAGGTGGCAGCTGTACCCTCTGCACTTGGCAGGGGGACGAAGCCATGAGCAGACCCCTCCTCTTTCCCCCACTGGGGCTGGAGCAGACGGATCAGCTGGGCTCTCAGCTGGGCTTTTGATTCCTTGTTAATAAAGTCGGCTGTCAGGCTTCGCAGCTGCTAATCCCTCTGTCTGCCTGCGCCAGGATGGGGCAAGCGGCTCCTGCTAATCAGCTGTGCCTCGGCAGCAGGGATGAGCGATCAGGGGGGAACCAGGGCTGTCCTGATGCCCACGCAGGCTGCCCTGCCACAGCCTTGACACCTCCCAATGGCCCGATGGCCTTGGAGCATCTGTGGGAGGCAGTGGTGGGGCTGCACAGAGCATCCTGTTGGCTGTGCTGAGCTGTGCCCAGCAGCGTGTGAGGGTGTTTCAGAGTGACAGGGGCTCTTGAATCATCTCTGATTGAGCAGCAGAGAGTTAAACATTGTGCACACAGCCCAGCAGCTCTGGCATGGCTTGAAATGCCCTGCTATGGTCCTGTTATGGCCCACAACTGTGCTAGTGAGGACAAAAAGGCCCCTGAGGGCTGCTGTCACAGGCAGGTTCCCTATGCCATCCAGGCTGTCCCCTCCTGAGGTCAAGGGCACCAGGTCCCCTGCGCAGGCAGATTTGTGATGTGCCACCAAGCAATGTGGCACTGAGTGCCATGGCGAAGCCAATGGCATCATCATGAGGACCCAAAGGGTTGTCCTGGGGTGCTCACCCAGGTCAGGATCTGGCCCTGATGGTCCAGTGCCCTAGCTCCACCAGTCAGTGCTGCCTTCCCTTCTCCCCTTGTCCTTTAAGCGCAGCCTGGAGACACTTGCAGGGGAATTTAATTGCCGTCATTAACCACACAACAGCATCATTAGGGAGAATGAAGTTCTCACTTCACTGGAGATGTTTAAAACCTCAGTCTGGGTGGTGACAGTGTGGGGGGAACTGGGCAGGAGGGTCTGTAGGGCTGTCCCCTTCCAGGGCTGGGAGGTACCAGCACAGGTGCAGTGCCCACCACCATGTGCTCTGTGCCGTCTCCTTGTGTTCTGCCCAGGGAACTGGCACTGATGGGCAGCACCATGGCAGGCATTGCAGGATGGCTTTGAGCCCCCTGATCCCGTGGGAGGTGTCCCTGCCCATGGCAGGAGGTTGGAACTGGATGGGCTTTAAGGTCCCTTCCAACCCAAACCATTCCATGATTCTATGAGCTCTGGGCCCTTGATTTACCTGACTTTGGTTTCTTTGCAGCTACAAAGCCAACAAAGCTGGAGTGCTCCTGGGACGTGTTTCCTGGGAGGACAGGGCTGGCCCTGACTCCCCATTTGAGGACAGAGGGGTGCCACATCCATCCCCTCGGAGTATGGGACCCCACCAGGAATGGCTGCACCTCTCCCCGTCCTGTCCCACTTGCAGATGCTCCGCAGGCCCCGTGCTGCTCGTGAGCACTGATTGCCCAGCTGCAATGGGGCTCTCCCAGTGCTGTTCGCAAGGCAAATTGCAAACTCATTATTTTAATTATGTGCAGTCTTCCTGTGCTAATGAAGTTGGGAGTCTGGTAATGGGGCTTGGTGATGGGTTTCTCTGCTAATTAAGCTCATTGTTCTTGGATGGGGCTGTGCTCATCCCCCCCCTGTGCTGTGGGACAGTGGCACCCACTGGCATCACTCCCTGGCATGGGCTGGGGTGCTGTGGGGCAGGCAGTGGGTGTAGGGTTTGTGGAGTGCTTGTGGGGCTCTGCTGAGTGTGGGGTGTTTGCTGAGCATCACCCTCCCACTTATCCCCAGGTGTTTCTCAGCAGGGAGGTGACACTGCACCAGTGTGACTGTGCTGTGGAGGCCCACACACAGGTGAAACAGGTGACTGTGGAGCAAGGAGAAGCCCACTCTGCATCATGCAGGTGCCTCTCAGTGTCGGCTCCAGCAGCCCCGCAGTGCCAGAGCCAACCACTCTCAGCCCAGTCCCCTCCCCACCAAGGACTGCTGGATCCAGGCACAACAGATGTGCTGGGGTTGAGGACTCCGCTCTGCTGGGGAGAGCGGCTCTAGTTCACAGGATAAGCACCAGCTCGATATCACTCACACAATGCCACAGTGTCAGGAGACCTCGCGCTCTTACCAGCAGCAAACACTCTCATTTAACTGTCGAGGGGCCAAGATAAAACAGGGCTGCTCCAGCCCACGCTTGGGTAATGGAGACTGGCCATCCCATACTTGGTGACATGCTGGCCCTGTGTGTGCCTGTCGCTATCCCAGCATTTTCAGCCCCCAAACTTGTTCCTGGGCTGTTATCACTTCTATCCTGCAACAGGGAATAGTGAGGCTAGGAGGGTCCAGGGGTCCCAGGAGCCAGAATCAGGGCTGGGACTAGCCCGCCCGGGCATGTGTCCTGCCAGTGCTGAGCATGGCACTTTATAAATGGGATTTTGGGAGCCATCTGTTTAAAGGAGGATATAATGAATTAGGGGGAGATGAGAAAAATGCTAAGGCCAGGCGGTTTTTCAGAATGAGCCGGGGTTTGTGGGACGTAGAAGATGAATAACCTCCCCATGTGTTCAATATTCATGAGCTCCCAGCTGTAGTGAGCGGCTCGGCGCTGGGTGGAGACAGCCCTGTCACCGTGTCCTCCCTGCTGGCACAGGACCTATCCGTAGTTGTGATGAGTTGCGGGGACCTGAAACGCCTGCAAGGATGCTCTCATGGCCACCCCTTGCCCACATCCCGGTCCTGTCTGCTTGGTGAGCAGCTCCTTGGCCCACGTCAGAGGCAGGTGGCTGCTAATTGACGTTTCCTTCCTCTGTAGTTTGATGAAAGGCTCCAGTGACACCGAACTGATTAAAACATCAAGGGGAGGCCCCAAGCTTGCCTTTGATTTGTCTTGGGAGATGATTGCTGCTCCGCTCCACCGTCCAGCCCGACCAGTGCGGGTGACCATGGTGCATGCTGTCCTGGTGCCTCTGCACCTCTTCTTGCACCTTCCAGCCTCACTGGTCGTGTTGGCGACACCACTGGGCTCCTTCCTCACTGGGCATCGTCCTGTAGCCTCTTTGCTCCTTGCTCAGTCGTGGCTCCGCTCCCCGCACCTGGAGCAGGATGGTTCCCCATGGTCGAGCTCTCTCCCCCTGCCTGTGGGCTGGTGGCCACGTGCCACCGGCAGCAGCCCCATACGCCGTGCAGGGGCCACAGACACCTCTGCCAGCCTCTGCCCCCCTCCCTCTGCTGTTGCTATTTCACTTTCTTGCTCTTCACCCCCAGGGACTTTCTCTGGGGTTTGGGCCAATTTGCATACATTTTAATCTATAAAAAATTAAGCGGCGCTGGCTGCCGCTCTGAGTCAGACCTCCCCGTCCTGAATCTTAAGGAGCTGAATAATTTTCCACTTTTGCTGGGATGTGTGGAGTCTGATTCATGTTCATCTCATCACCTCTCATTAGAGGAGGGGCTGGGGGCTCAGAGGGGTGGGGAAGAACTTCTCGAACCTTCGCTGGCAGCCCCCAACCCCACCACATAACCGTGCAGGCAGCAGAGAAGACGTCCTCCCATCCAGAGCACGCAAGGCACCACAGGATTTGGGTGCTGGGAAGGATCTGGTCTGTGTTCTTATGGTGCTCCCATCCTCAGTCCTTGGAATACTGCAGGGAGCTGGAGGTGACCAGGCTGGACCTGGAAGATGGGGATGGCTTTGCCCCATCTCCAGGGATGCTCCAGCAGAGTCACTCCCCTGTCCCCCTCCTCAGGCGCTGATGGATGGGCCGGAGCTGTTAATATTCAGCACGCTCCACCATTTCTCCACCTTCTGCCATCTGCCCAGCTCTGCCCACCATTTCTATTCTTGCTGCCGACGTAACACTCCCTGCCTGGCGCTCAGGGGGGAGCGCGCGGGACCCTGGCCCCCAGCCAGCACCGGGTGCCGGTGAGGGGTGACGCTGTGCTGGGGCTCCTGCCTCCCCTGGCCCTGCACCAGCAGCTGGGGGGACCCCACTGGGACCAAGCTATGGAACTACGGCTGCGGGTGCAACCTCAGCATAAATAAGGATTTAGCATCTGGTTTAAGCAGCCCCTCCAAGCACCGGGTTTTGTCATCTCAATACCTTGCTCTCATCCGTAAACTACCACGGCAGCTCCCTGGGAAGGCAGCCAAGCTAATGATCCCCCGAAACGATGCAATAAAATACTCACAGAGGTGGGGCCTTTAAATCATGCCAGAGCCCCGGCTTTGGCATCTGGTGCTGTGTGTGCCCCTCTGCTGGTGGGTGGTGGGTGGGCTTGGGCTGGAGCACTGGGATGCTGGAACAGGGATGGGGGCCAGTGCCAGTGTTCCCTACGTGTTTTTCCTCGCCACCTAAGCACCAGCTGCTCCTGGAGCACATCCAGCTTGGCCAAAACAGCACCCGTGGGTGCAAGCTGGGGTGCATTGGCTTGTGCAGTGTCCAGACACAGTGGGACAGTGGCTCTAGGGGATGCCAGGACGGCTGTTCTGCCCATCCCATTGGCTCTCGTCCCTGGGGCTGGCTGGCAGGAGCAGTGGCACCACGCTGCGCTGGGTCTCCCTCTGCTCCTCTCCCCGCTGGAGCATTAGGAAGCTGGCAGCGTATTGTTTGATGAGCGGATAATCCGCTGAATTGCAAACAGCTTTACCCAATTGAAGAGGCGGATTACCGCTCTCCAGCTTAATCATGTTGACATCTCGGAGAGTAGCCAGTGCTCGTCCTCTTTGGCGCGTGGCAAGGGGCTCAGTGGCAGCACGGGGTCTCCCAGTGGTGGTGTGCTGCGGGAGCTGGGGGGCAGGATGTTGGTGACGGGGGCCAGCCGTGACCCTCACAGTTGTGCCTCCCCACAGGTTCACCGATGCGGAGGCAGTGGTGATGGGCGACGTGACCTACGGTGCGTGTTGCGTGGACGACTACACGGCCCGGGCCCTGGGCGCTGACTTCTTGGTGCACTACGGACACAGCTGCCTGAGTAGGTGACACTTGGCCCCCGGGTGCTGCCGAGGCAGCCGTGCGTGGCACTGCGGATGCTGTGCTGCTGCCGCCGTGCCGCGGCGAGCGGCTCCCCGCTCCGCTCGACGCCAGCTCGGAGACTTAGTGCCAAGGGCTAATCCCTTCCCAAAGGGATTTCTGTTCTCCAGCCTCAGCTGCTGGCTTTGGACAGGGCTGGGCTGGCTGGGCGGCTGCCTGCGGGCAGGATTTCGGGGGCAGCAGGGCGTGCTCATCCTGCTTGGCCGTGTGCTGCCACAGCATCCGAATCGCAGCCCCAAGAGCAGAGCAGTGGGGCTGTGGCTTGGCAGGACCCCACTCGTCTGGGAGGGATGGGGAGGGGGTTGCTCTCTTCCCTCCCCCACATCTGCAGGCGTTGGGGGAAAGTCAGGAGCAAGAATCTGGGGGTCCCACTTGCCCGGGGGCCAGTGTGGGGCCAGGGAAGACGGCTTTGTGGGTACAGTGTAGGCTGGGCGGGGAAGGGAGGAGGAGGCTGTGTGCTCCCCAGGCGGACGGTACTCTGGATCCAGTTGCCATGGAAACTGCGCTGCTGTCCCAGATGCTGCTAACTTTGAAGTCCACCCAGGATGGAATCAGCCCAAAAATAACAATAAGACGCTCTGGGTTTTAAGGTGGTTCGGCAGAATTGCCGTAGTGAGCAGCAAGCGCGTGCATCCCTTCTTCTGCCGTGCTCCCAGCACCCAGCAGCCCTTCCGGACGTTTATGGGGCGATATAAATGGGTTTGAAGAATTGCATCGGGCTCCATATGAAATACTGACTCCCTGCTTGAGAACTCTGTCCTGAAAGCTACGTTGGCGAGAACGTTTGTGGTGATAAATAACTATGTTAGGTGCTTTGTTGCGGAAAGAGGGTTATGGGCACCATTGGAACAGGGAATATAAAACTCCTAGTTTGTAGCCTGCTATTACATAAATGAACAGTGGGAAGGGGAGGAAGGGACCGCATCCAATGGTGCTCAGGAGCGCGCCTGTGCAAGACCTGGGCTGCTCTGCGTGACAGGAGTCACATCTGGAGCCGCTCCCTGCAGGGACAGATGGGCGCTGCCAGACTGCCTGTCCCCAGCCCAGCCACTGTTTGCTTCCCATGGCCGTGTGCTCCCTGCCTGCACGATGCTGGATGGCTCGTAGGGCATCCTGGGGTGCCCACAGTGTGCTGAGAGGGTGCTGGGCTCCTTTCAGGCTGCCTGTGGTGATCCTGACCCTGACTCAGTGCAGCCATTCTTGCAGAGAGCACCATGCCTGGTGGAAGGATGTGTCCACATACAGCACACAGGCACTTGCCCTCTCCATCCCAGCCCCACGTGCCCCATGGGAGGGAGTAATTTGCACTTAATTGTGATCAGTTGAAGAGCACCAAAATGGGAAGTGAATGCCGAGCTGTGAATCGATATGGACTCTGTGTACTTTAATTATTCACTTAATCGTGGTGACACAGGCTTCTTAGCACCGGGGGTAATTAGATTTGTGTTCATTGATTCCCCAGGCTGCCATTATCCAGAGAGAAACTAGTGGGTGCTCTCTGCGGCTCCTATCTGTACACTGTGGCCATGGTGCCAGCGTGGGCAGAGGGATGGCACAGCCTACCCTGCACTGGGGCTTCACAGGAGCCCCACCAATCTGCTTTATCCCCTGGCTGGGGGCTGGGGGCTCGCTGGAGCCCTGAGTGTACCTCACACTCACACCCTCTCTCTTTCCTCTCCCCAGTTCCCATTGATGCAACGCAGGGGCTGAAGATGCTTTATGTCTTTGTGGACATAAAGATTGACACGTCCCATTTCCTTGAGACCATTCACTTCAACTTCACAGCGGGCACCTCCCTGGCTCTTGTCAGCACCATCCAGTTTGTCTCCACGGTGCAGGTGAGATGGGGACCCACCCCAGTGCAGGAGCTGGCTCCATCCCTCCCTGCCCCAGCCCCAGGGCTGGAGCTGCTGCCTCAGGGTGCTGGTGGTGGTGGTTCCCCTCTGACGAGTCGCTGTGATAATATGCTGCTGCTGTAATGTTGATGAAGTACTTTATAATAACTCTGATCAATGTTTCATGGCAGCACCCCTCCCTGGCTCCCCTGGGAGCTGCTCTGTAAATGTCAGGGCAGGCGGTGGAGCACTTGGCATTTTGATGCAGTGCCGGGAGCAGCAGGGAAGCTCCGGCGGGTCTGCCTGCCTGCCCCTGAACGGCCGGCTGGGCAGGACGGGAGGAGATGAATGAGCCTCTTGAGCCATGTCTATCTAAACACGGGGCTATCGAAGCGTTAAGCATTTCCCCTTGTCTTTTAATTGATACGTTGCCTGAGCTTTGCTGAGCATCTTGGCTGTATGGGGCTGTTACCTGCCCCAAGCAGCCCAACTCCCCTCCGCTGCTGCTGTGCTAGGGCAAAACAGCTGGGACTGCCAGGGCTGGGGTGTCCCCAAGAGTCCCCAGCAGTGCTGAGGAACACTGGTCTCAGCCACACTCTGTACCGTGATCTCTCCCGGCTGACCCCATGTCTCCCACAGGCAGCGTTGCAGGAGCTGCGCTCCCGGTACAAGGTGTGTGTGCCCCAATGCAAGCCACTGTCCCCAGGGGAGATCCTGGGCTGCACGTCGCCCCGGCTCGCTCAGGACACAGATGCCATCGTGTAAGTACCTGGGTTCCTCCAGCACCCTCCTGTCTGGCTCTGCCTGTACCCCCTGCCTGGCCGTGGGGTGGTTTTGGGGGACAGTGGGGGCACATCCGTGGGCTGGGACAGGCCTGCTCCAGCTCCCCGCGCTGCTTGGAGTGGCGTGTGCTCGTAGCACAGAGGAGATAATTGAGTCGTATATCAGAATAGATAATAGATGGAAGGGCGGGTGGATAATTGGAAAAGACAAATGGCCGGGGCCCAACATCACAGCAACATTAATTTTATTTAAGGACAGCAAATTAGAGGGAGCACTTCGCTTCCTATCACCTAATTATTTTAGGTAATGGAAATGCTTAATGTACTGTGAATACAGTGCGCTGCAGAATAAATAAATACAAGGACCCCACCCTTGGGGGGAGCCTTGGAGCATGGGTGTGGGTTCAAGTCATGCTGAGCCTCTTCTCACTCACCATACCGGGAGCCAATGGCACTGGCACCTCTCCAAGCACGGCTGTGCTGGGAGCCAGGCTTGTGATTGCTGGGGCAAGGGGTCAGTGGGGGCTCTGGCTTCACCCTGGGGGTGAGGCGCTGTTTCCTGTCTCTCCCCAAGGGTATCAGGAGAGCAGGCAGGGGTGGCCTGGCTAGCACAACATCCATGAAAGTGGATCCTTCTCACTGCTGAAGGAGCCATGCTATGGGACCGACCGGCCGTGCAGGTGCACGCAGTCGGTGTACCTGCATCTTCCTTGCATTATTATTTTCTTCTTTTGCCCGTCTCTGGGGCTAACTTTTGCAGACAAATTAGCTTTGATCTCCCAAAATGTCATTCTCCAATTAAGGGCAAAATCTAGTCAAGTTTTACGTCTGAATTCATTTTCCAAGCTCTCACTCCATTAGGGCAGCTGAATGAAAGGCTTTGAAATGTAATTGCTGACTTGAAATCCGATTAGAAATGGAAGCAGCAACGTCTAGAACCAGCCGGTGAGATGGAGCAGCTCCTGGATGCCCCACGCTGGCGTGGGCATCCTTCCTCACCCTGAATGTGGCTGCATCTCCTGCCCTGATGTGCTGGGGGGCTGCATGGAGATGGGAAGCCCTGGCTATTCCTGCTGCTCCAGGTCCCAGTGCAGGAGCTCAGGCTTGTGAAATCAGTGGGGACATGGATATGCACTGCTGTTTCCCAGCTCTCCCTCCCCTCTCCACAGGTATTTGGGTGACGGGCGCTTCCACCTGGAGTCCATCATGATCGCCAACCCGGGGATACCTGCCTACAGGTACAGGCAAGCCTGCCAGCACACGCTTTGGTCCCCCACAGCGAGGACCACCCCACTGGGCCCTCCAGAAGCACCTCACACCCCAGGGCTGGGCAGGCAGCTGCCTGCAGTGGGCACAGGCAGGCAAGGGGCTGCGGGGCGAGCGACGAGGTGCAGCTGGGAGATGAACGCCAGCCATTTACTCCAGCTGAATATAAACATTTTGACAAGTACCTGTGAAAGCTTGTGGAGGTGCAGCCATTAAAGCCTGGCTGCTGCAGGCAGAGGCCATAAAGCGCGATGATGAGGCCGCTGAAAGCAGATGAAATATCAAGAGCGAAAGGCTGAGCCCATTTGGTGAAATCTGAATTTCTTAGTAGGTCGTTTGTTACTAACGGGAGGCGCGCGTCAGGTTTATGGCGCTGGGGAAGCTGCCGAAACCCGAGTGGGATTTGATTAAAATTCTCTTCGTCAAACAAAGCAACAAATCAAAGGTTTCTTCATAATTGATGAGCTGGAACGGGGTGCGGGGAGTCGAGCACTAAGCTGAGTGTGCAGCCCAGGCTGTGCTGGGTGTTGGGGGGCTGAGGTGGGACACCCCCCTTATCCCAGCCCTTGTCCCCTCTCCATGCCGTAACAAGCTGGCTGGGCCTTGTGTCATTGGGGATGAGAGATGCTGTGGGATGCAGTTAGTGCTAATGAGGGAGGGGCATCATTTTGTGGGGGCAGGGTGGTGGGACCCGTGTAGGCCTGCTGTTAGGAGGCCACAAAGATGATCTGAGGGTTGGTGCACCACATGTCTGTGAGGACAGGCTGAGAGAGTTGGGTTTATTCAGCCTGGAGAAGAGAAGGCTCCAGAGAGACCTTAAAGCAGCCTCCCTATCCTTAAAGGGGCTCCAGGAAAGCTGGGGAGGGGCTATTTAGCAAGGCCTGTTGTGACAGAAGAAGTAATGGTTTTAAACTAAAGGAGGGGAGATTTAGACTAGATGAAAGGAAGAATTTTTTTTTACAATGATGGTGGTGAAACATTGGCCGGGTTGCCCAGGGAGGTGGTAGAGGTCCCATCCCTGGAAATATTCAATGTCAGGTTGAATGGGGCTCTGAGCAACCTGATCAAGCTGAAGATGTCCCTGCTTTTGCAGGGGGATTGGACTGGATGACCTGTAAAAAAGTCCATTCCATCCCAAAGCATTTTATGATTCTGTCTCTGCTTTGCAGGTACGATCCCTACAGCAAGGTCTTCTCCAAGGAGCACTATGACCACGAGCGCATGTGCCGCACTCGACGGGCTGCCATCCACACCGCCGCCAGCGCCCGCTGCTGGGGCCTCATCTTGGGCACGCTGGGACGGCAGGGCTCCCTCAGCATCTTGCAGGTACCAGCCCCGTCCCCACGGCTCCTGTCTGGGCACCAGGAGTCGCTTCTTGGTGGGAAGAAGGACTGGCGTGAGCGATGGCGCCATTGATACCTTGGCCTTACTGCCAGGACGAGTGGACTCAGCACTACAGGCAGCCCATTGGTTGCCACTGGCCGGGGTCTGCGTGACCGTGAGCTGAGCAGGCAGGGCAATTAACAGCAGATGAGGGAGGTTGGAGCGGGGCTCATTAAATCTGCCCCTCACTGGGGAGAGCTAGCCAGTGTCAGAGACCCCCCCGCACGGGCAGCTCGGCAATTAATTCCCTGGGTTTGTTTTAATTGGATGAACTTCTGATCGGGTTCACCATCCCTGCTTGGCTGCCGCTTTCCACATCCAGCAAACGAGGGAAGCAGGACTGCGGTGTTCTGCCCCGTCAGAGTGGGGTGCTCTGAGCATAGCAGCACCCTCACACCTGGAAATCCTTGGGGAGCCGCAGGTGAGACTTGGGGCAGCGCTGGAACCAGTGGGCAGAGCAGGGTGGCAAGGTCCCAGCAGCCACTGTCCCACTGTGACCACAGGGAGTCGGGGACAAGGACAAGGACGTCCCTGGTCCCTCCTGGGCTCCTCTCCTCCGCCTACAGCCATTGGCTGCAGCCAGACGGACATCCCAGGGAGGGCAGCCACTAACGAGAACAGATTGTTGTCATTGAGCAGTAATTACTTCATTAGGCTGAGGCACGCGCAGGGGAGAGCCGGGAGCCATGGCCGCAGTCCCTGTCACTGCGACTGATGAGGGGACGTGGCCATGGAGCAGAGCTGGGACCCACAGAGCGTCTGATGGCCAGGAAGGGGCTATGGGCAGGGCCTGGGGGACTGTCTGGGGCCATCTGCCTGGGCTCCTCTAATCCCATTAGGTGCCTTTTCCCCTTGCAGCACCTGGAGTCACGTCTCCGTGCCCTGGGCCGGCCCTTCGTGCGGGTGCTGCTGTCCGAGATCTTCCCCAGCAAGCTGCGGCTCTTCCCTGACGTGGACGTGTGAGTCTTGCTGCCCCCCCCTCCTGCCCCCCACATTGGGGTCCCTGGCTGCCTCATCCCCATCCAAGTCTTTGATTTCCTGCAGGAAGCCATCCCTGCCACATCTGTCCTGCTGTCACCTGGACTGGCACTTTGCACCCGTGTCACAGGGCAGGAAGGAGACATGGCTGTCCTTGGCAGGGTGGCTTCAGCACAGAAGGGACCTCGCTCTCTGCCCTCTCCGCTCCCTTCTAGGGAAGCTGCTGCGGGGCTTCGCTGTGGCTTGTTCTTCCCAAACTGCTAATCCCCGTTTGTTGCCATGTTTTTCCCTTCCAGGTGGGTGCAGGTGGCCTGTCCCCGCCTCTCCATCGACTGGGGAGAAGCCTTTGGCAAGTCGCTGCTGACCCCCTATGAGGTGAGCGCCCACCTCCTGCTTTGAGGGGACCAGCCCTGGCCTGGGGGGACACACCAGAACCACAGTGAGCTGCCACGGTGGGGATATCTCTGTGGCTGGGCAGCGTCCCCTCCTCTTCTGATCTATGCCCAATCCAGGTGTGCCACTGGGATTTTCCATTTCTTGTAAAGCTGGTGGGATTCCTGGTGCCACAAGCTTACCTCTGGCACACTAAGCCATGGTGGGAACTCTCCCAGCACCACTGTCCCTGCCGTTGTGGGTGCCACTCACACTCTCAGCTTCTTATTCCCTCCACAGGCCGCGGTGGCTCTCCGGGATGTCAAGTGGCAGCAGCCGTACCCCATGGACTTCTATGCCAGCCAGTCCCTGGGGCCATGGACAGTGAACCATTCCGGCAGGCAGCCCCCACACCACAGCCGGCCGGCCCAGGTGGGCAGCAAGGCATCACCGGGGCACAGGGTGGCACTGGGGCAGGGAGTGACACCAGGGCAGGGGGTCCCTGCTCCATCCCTTCACTTCTGGTGGCTGTGCAGGGTGGAGGGGACAGGCAGTGGAAGCGTTGGCATGGGTTGAACGCCTGGTGCTGTACAGTGTGCGGTGCCATACCATGCCCAGTGCGTGTGCCCCAAGCGCCACCCTGTGGCTTCTTGCCTGGAGAACGGTAACGGGGCTGGCGCCTGCCCAGCTGCGAGAGACATGCCAAACCCCCCCAGCCCTGGCCGGGGTGGGCGCCCGCCTGGCTCCGCAGCTCCTCAGGAGGGGGGATCCGCCCCCCTGCACGCCGTGGGGTGCTGTCAGCTGAGCATGGGTGGGGCACCCCACGGCTTTGGCGGGAGCTAGGGACCCATCCTGACCTCCCCATCCAGATCCCCCCCCCCCGCATCCTGATTCCCCCCCCAGTCCTTATCCCCCTCCAGTCCTGATCCCTCAATCCTGTGTCGTCACCCCCCGACCCCTTCCCGCATCCTGATCCCCCCATTCTGACTTCCCCATCCTGACCCCCTCCATCCTGACACCCCCCCTCCATCCTGACCCCCCCGCATCCTGACCCCCCCCTCTCTGGTGCAGGAGGAGCCGTCCATGCTCCCCACCCCTACGGAGGGGCCGAGCACCGGGGGCCCAGCAGCCCCGTGAGCACAGCCTGAACCCCGTCCCGCTGCCGTCGCGCTCCGGGACCCGGCGAGGGCTCCGGCACTGCCCGCCCCTCAGAGGCTGAGCCCCGCCGGGACCCCAATACCGGCACCGGAATGAACGGATGAAAACACACCCCGTGCCTTGACAACAGCGTTCCCTCAAGGAGCGGCCCGGCTGCCCGGGGTGGGAAGGCTGCGCCGTACTACAGGCTCTGCCCGGGGGAGGCACCGGGGTCCCTTCACGTTCGTACCGGCAGGTGCCGGTGCGGGTCCTCCCGCCGCCTGGGGGTGCCTGAGCGATGCGGAGCGACGCTCTGCTCATGGTCGCCGCGTCTCCGTGGGAAGGAGCGTCCAACCGGAAGCAGCGCGCTCTGCTTGCGGCGGAGGAGGGAGTCATGTGCGAGGGGCGGCAGTTGCGGCTGCTGGCGCTGCACGGTTACCGGCAGAGCGAGCGCCGCTTTCGCCAGCGCACCGGAGCGCTGCGCAAGGCCCTGCGCGGCCGCGCAGAGCTGGTAGCGCTCAGCGCGCCACACGCCGTACCCGGTGCGGACGGGGACGCCGAGGACCCCCCACGCGGCTGGTGGTTCTCTAGGCCCGGCGCCTTCGACGCGGCCGAGGCGGCGGCGGCGCCCGCGGGGCTGGAGGAGTCGCTGTTGGCCGTAGCGGCGGCTCTGGCGGAGCAGGGGCCGTTCGACGGGCTGCTGGGCTTCAGCCAGGGCGCGGCGCTGGCCGCCATGGTGTGCGCGCTGCGGGCCCGCGGCGACCCGCGCTTCCAGCCCGTGGCCTTCGCCATCCTGGTGGCCGGCTTTGCCTCCCGCGCCCCGGCGCACGGACACTTCTACCGGGAGCCCATCGCTCTGCCCACACTGCACGTCGTGGGCGATGCCGACATCGTCATCGCGGCCCCTCTCAGCCTGGAGCTGGCCCAGTACTTCGTGGAGCCCGTTGTCCTCACACACCCCGGCGGGCACTTTGTCCCTGTGGCTGCACAACAGAAGAAGGCTTACCTGGACTTCTTGGAACGCTTCTGCCCCGGACAAGGCCAGGCTGAGCCCCTGGGCACTGGGGCCGTTTGAGAACAGTCTGTAATAAATAGGGCTCAGCAAGCCATGTGCAGCCTGCGATCTTGATACTGAAAATACAGGCAAATAAACTCTCTAAGACTCATTTTGGAGTTTTAGAAAGCAGCATCATTCATTTCAGCACTGGGCACATGAGGGAGTGACTTATTCAGAATGAGACAAAAATTGGGGTCAATAATATCCAAGTTACATGCATGTGTATAAATTCTCATACATATTCTACTACTTTCCAAGGACTAATCTTAATTTTATTGTGAACTTCACAACAGCCAAATCTCTGCTCGTTAGAGCTTTGAAGCCAACTCTGTCTGACCTTGTTTTTTTAGGTAAGGGAAGCAGTATTGTCTGGGAACAGCAGTATTTAAAAAAACGCACTGTCAGAAGGTCTGTATAACTCTCAAAAATACTGCCCCTTAGATATCGCTTAACTGAAATGAGTTCGAAAACCACTTCTAGATAAAACCAACTCTACTTAAGTCAATATAGTCCACTCTGCAATAAGAACCATTTATTGTATTAATCTTGATGAAACATTGCTATGTTTCCATATCCCCCCCCAGAGGGGCCACAGGATCCTCATCACTGCACTGTGCTGTTCTGCAGTGTTAACTCGGGGCAGGTCAAACTGGTCTTTGTTACCTCCCACTTTTTTGTAGCTTTGTTGTACACATGATGAGTGCGCAGGTATGATGATGAGTTTGGGGACAGGAGGATGACACTGCTGTGTGTGTGAGCTGCTTTTAGAGACTTGAAGTAATTCAAAATTAGGTTCCCACCTCAGCCACAGGAGTTGTCTACAGAGCACACAGCTCCTGAGCTCTTACACCCCAAAGATCTGTGGTTTCAGTGTTCTTGATGAAAGGAATTAAGCCAACCTTCCATCTGCTGGGTCTGGGAAATCCTCTTGTTTCTCTGGCAGTGCCAGAGCTGGTGTTTATTTCAGGAATTAAATGTCTGCGTGTGTTGGGAGGTCTTTTCCATCTTCCTCTGTACAAAGTGACTTTGTGAACAAGAAAAACTTGTTGCTATGTTTTTTAGCTCTGATGCTTTCCCAAAGCATACAGAAATCTTTATTATTGTTAAAATTACTTCACTGCTGCTGGGGCAGGCCAGGCTCTCCAGTTGGCATCCCAGGACCGTGTGTGCAGGGCATGTCAACCACAGCTTTCTGTGGGGCTGCAGTGTGGTAGAGTTGATAAAAGAGAGAAGTTGGGTGAAACTTCTTAATTTGCCCTCGCTTCTGCAGCGCTGGGAGCAGGGAACAGCCGAGTGGTGTGGTGCCAGCACTACAGGGGATAGTGGATGCTGCAATGCAGGAGCAGGCTCGGGGTCAGGGGACAGAACTGCTTTCCAGGAACAGGCCTGGTAGCTGCTGCAGGCTTAAACCAACCCGACAGGATCGCGTTGTTCTCAGGCCAGGGAGGTTTTTGCCCTCTGCTTTTTGCTGAGTGGGTGACAGCAGGATGGTGGTAGTGGCAAGGAGATCGGGGCTGGAGGGGCTCAGGCAGTGTCTGCATGCTTTGCCACCTGGTGGAGGGGCACCAGGAGGGGCTCTGTCAGATCTGATGTGAACACACAGAGTGTCCATCACTGCACCGGGGACACCAGAAGCATTTTTTTGGTGGGGAGGGCTGCAGCTCTGGGCTGCAGGACGGCAGCTCCAGAGAGCAAGGCTGAATGCCTCGGCCAGCATGACAAAGCACTGGGGCCTTTGTGTCCCCCCGTTTCCGCCACCGAAGCCCACCTGGGAAGAACAGCAGCAGACAGGGCTTCAACCAGCCCGCCGTGAGCTGTTTAATTATCGCAGAGCTACAGTTGGCCGTGGTGCTTTCCTGGCGCAGCAGCTCGGCCAGTCGGTGCGGAGGAGGCACTGCAGTCGCTGCCGAGCGGCGATGCCCGGCCGCCAGCCCGCACTGCGGCCCCGCAGCCGCTGACCAGTAGCTCCCAGGGGAGGCATCGCCGCAGCTCATGGGCCTGGGGAAGGGGGAAGGAGCCAGGCGTGCGGTGAGTGCACAGAACGGTCCCGGCTCCGTTGGGTGGCTTGTGGAGGGATGTTGAGGGATCGACAATCTGAGCTGGGCTGCGACAGCACCTGCAGCCTCTTCTTGGGGTGTGTAAAAGGGTGGATCCTGCCAGGCAGCTCCTGCACCAGTTAAAACAAATTAATAAAGCAAAAATCTGCAGGATGTGCCTCCATGAGCAGCGGGAAAAGGACATGTTCAGCCCTGGTGCAATGGGAGGAGAGAAGCATCTCCTGTGGGCATCCACTGCATGTCCTGGGAATTTTGCCCACTGCCTCATTTTCCACTGCCCAGACACCTTCATGCTGGTCCCTGCCCGCCTCTCTCAGGTCCAGGTTTTGTTCCCATGCTGCTGTTCCTGGGGTTAAGCTGTCCCTGTTAGCTGCCCGCAGACGTGAGCCTGGAAATAAGACTAACCGAGGGCCTTGGCCATTTGGGGTTTCCTCTCCCCCCACCCACCTGGCCCGGGGGGGCTGTTTTTCCCCAAAACCAGTGTGTGGTGGTTGCAGTACCTGAGTGAGTGGCACTGCTGGGAGGGTGATGGAGCCCAGGCTCCAGGTGGTAGGTGTGATGAGGATCTGGGAATGGCACTGGTGTCACTCAGAAGCCTGGGTGTTTCAGCAGGGATGGGTGACACCCTTCTGCTCCCCATCTGGGTCCTTTCCATCCCCCAGGAGTAAGAAGGGCCCTGCCTGGGGCTGTACTTGTGCTGTGGACAGGGTGTCTGGGCAGACCAGAGGCCCCAGCCCTCTCCCAGTGTCCCAGGGAGGACAGGAGAACACCTACAGGAACAGAGATGCTGCCAGCACTGCTGCCTGCTGCAGATGCCCACCGTCTCCCCCTCGCTCCCTGCCTCCTGTCCCCTTGCGCCACCACTGACTCAGGCCCTCCTCCGCTGCCCACTGTGCCAGCGTGGGGCTCACCAGGCACTGGTGCTCATGGGCAGCACTGGAAAATGTGACATCCCACCGAGCCTGGCATCAGGTGTGGATCTGGCTGGGGTTTGAGCCTTACTCATCTCACATTCTTCCTCCCCTGTTCCAGGAGCAGGACTTGGTGCAGGTGGACAGGCAGGGGGTGCTTTGGGAAGGTGACGTGTTCCACGGGTGCTTCTACACTGCAGATACCCTGAGCCAGCCCGGCTCTTGCATGTGAGGGCAGGAGAGAAACGGGGGCCATTCTTGCGCCCTGCTGCCAGAGCGGGACCGAGCCATAGGGAACAGCCCCCCCTCCCTGCTTCACCCGCAGAAGCTTCCAGTGGTGGCTGAGTCACTGCTGCTGTAACTCCTTCTCTCCTTGTTTTGGATGGAAGTTTTCCATGGAAACCCACGCTGGGCCAGGCCGCGGGCTGGGATAAACACGGCTGAATCACAAAAGGCCGCTTCACCAAGAGCACGTGGATGGCAACAGCAGTGCGTGTGGCTGCTCTGCGTCTCAGGGGGCTCAGCACTGTGCCCTGCAACCCTCACTCCCACCCCAAATTCCTGTGGTGCCAGCATGGTACAAATGCCCCTTGGCAAAGCCAGGAGCGGGTCATAGGCTTTGGAGAGAAGCTGGGTTTTGGAGCCGTGTGCTCTCCTAGGGATGCACAGAGAAATCCCAGCTGGGGAGAGCCCGTCAGTGATCCTCACTGCAGCTCAAGCCTCAGACGGGGAGCTTGGAGCGGGGCACGGCTGCTGGAGGGTCCCAGGGAAGAACCTTCCCACTGTCCTGGCTTAAGTGCTGCGAGCTGCAAGGCAAGGCAGTGTTTGTGCTGTGCTGGTGCTCCGCTGAGCACCATTCCACTGTTGGAATGGCAAGAAATGGCTCAGCCAGGGCAGGTGCAGTTTTCCACCCTGGCACCACCATGTTCCTCCCTGGCACCACCGTGTTCCTCCCTGGCACCACCGTGTTCCACCCTGGCACCAGCACATTCTTTCCCAGCATCACCACATTCCTCCCTGACACCACCACATTCTGCCCTGGCACTGCCCCGATCTCCATGCTGAGGAAGAGCACAGGAGCTGGATGGCCTCTGTCTCCTGCCGATTGCTGGCCCCAGGCACAGTGGCTTGGAAGCACCAATGGAAGCCCAGTCCTGGTGTCAAAAATCCCGGATATTTTTAAAGACTTGGAGGAAAACTTAATTCCATGGTGTCAGCAGGAGAGACTTTGCCTTCAAAACAACAACAGCATAGCCAGAGCCTTCCCAGGGCTGGAGCATGGGGTCTGCGGGGCTGTGATGCTGCCCACAGGATGTGTCCCCTCATCTGGAGATGAGCTGGAAGGGATGCAGATGCTACTGTGGCCTGGACATCTCTGTGCTGCCGATGCTGCTGCTCACCCCGGGCACGAACAAGGAGGGTTCTCCAGGGGATGGAGGGTGGTTTCTGTATCTGATGGCACCTTGACAATACTGGGCTTTACCGGGCAATGGCGGGACTGCCCAAACATCCCTTCCTGAAGGTGTTTGGTGTGTGGGCCATCGCCAGTGGGAAAAGCAGGAAGTAAGGGGGCTGTTGGGAGATGGGGCAACGCATGGTGGGGTCCAATTGCCTGTGATATCCCCTGCATGCTACAGCTCTGGGGACCTGGCAGTGGCTGTGGTGGCTGGGGCAAACACAGTGGTGGCTGGGGCAAACACTGGTGGTCAGGACAAGTGCAGAGGTGGTCAAGGTGAGTTAGTTCAGTGATGGTCCAGGTGAGGTGCTGCTGGGCCCAGATCCCAACTGGGCTACCCTGACCCAAAGAGGGGGAGCGTGGGCAGGGGTCCTGCCTGGCACAGCCCCACTCAGGTTTACGTGACCTGGGAACACCCATGGAAGTTACGCACACCCCATCCCAGGGTGTAAGTCCTTGTTCAGGGGCTTCAGGTCCTTGTTTGGGATGCATGACCCCGTCTTGCTGCTGCTGCTCTCACCTCATCTGTCCCATGTCCCCCCTCATTCCCGGTGTCCCCATCACACACAACCCCCCAGGATCAGAAACCTCCACCCTTTTGTTTCTCCACAGTCTCTCCTTCCAGTCCTCCACACCCCCAGGGCTCTGTGTCCCGGTGCCCCCTGCCCAGCCGGTACCCATGGCCACTGGTTGCCCAGGCTGTTGTGCCCAATCCCGGGGCAGCCCGGGTCAGTCTGACTTGACCACTCAGGAATCTCCTGGCCGCTCCAGACGGATTTTGCAACCCTTGGCTTCCCCGGCTTCCTGCCCCATCATCGGGCTGCACTACTGGTACTAGTACCAGACCACTGAGACCCTCACCAGCCCCAAGCACACTGGCGGTGGCGCGCGGGGGGGCGGGGGGGTGGATGGTGGTCCTGGACACGGGACCGTGGTTGCTGATGCTCCCCGGGACGTGGCAGGAGCAGGTGAGGGGCTGCGGGGTGTGAGTATGACGGGGGGGTCCAGCATGAGTTCCCCGCGGAAGGGAGGGTGAGTGGCTGTGGGGAGAGAGGGAGGGGCAGGATGGGGGGGGGGTGTCCCAGATGAGTTCCTACTGGGAGGGCAGGTGAGGATCTGGGGAGAGGAGACAGGATGGGGGGAGTCGAGAAGGAGTCCCCGCCGGGAGGGCAGGTGAGAGGCTGCGGAGGGGGGAGTAGGCCGGGAGGAGGGGAGGTCCCAAAAGAGGCCCCGCCGTTCCCACTGCCCCCGGAGAAGCCACTCGCTGCCCCGCCCTCCGAACCGGTAAGAGTTGATGCGCGGCGAGCTGCCCCCTGAGTGTGAGCTCTTGCTGCCCCTGCCGGCTCCCCCCGCCACCCCCGCCGCCTCCGGGACCCCGCGGGGTGAGGGGCGGTGCTGTCCTCGATGAGAGTGCGCCGGGCCCGGCGACCATGGCTGTAGACTGTTACCCCCCCAGCAGTACAGTAACAATCTAAAGCCACGGTCGCCCGAGCGGCGTCGGGGGAGGCAGGATTGGGGGGGGGCAGCCGGTACCTTGGCGACGGCGAGGAGGCGGCCCCGCCACCGCAGAGGGGCCCGACCCCCGCGGGGGGGGGAGGCTCCTGCTGCTGCGGGGGCGGGGGGGGGACGGGACAGTAGCATCCTCCTCCCCCACCCCATGCTCCCCGCCCTCCCACGCGTGTCCCCTCCCGCCAGTGGGGCGACCCCCCGTACCTGGGTTGGGAGCATCGCCGTGGAGCGGTCGGTGTCTGCGGGGGCGGGAGGTGTCGGTAGCATCCTCCCCCCCGATCCCACTCTCCCCGCCCTCCCACTCGTGTCCGCCCCGCTGGTGGGGGGACCTCCCTGCCTGGGCCAGGGTGTCTGCCGTGAGGGGCTCGGTTTCTGCGGAGGGGGAAAGAAAGTGGAGTCAGGGGTGTGCACTGGAACACCCCCCCCCCCTCGCTGCACCGCCTCCATCGCCACCACCGCCCACTCACGGCGGGAAGCGCGCCCCGACGGCTTCAGCACCACGGACAGCTCCACCCCCCCGGCGCTGCGGCGGCGCCGGTACCGGTAGCGGGGCCGGGGCTGCTGTTGATGGCCCGGCTGGTACCGGGACCGGTGGTGGCACCGGGGCAGGTGCCGGGGCTGGCGGCGAAGCCGATATGAGTGATGGGATCGGCACAGGTGCCGGTGGCGGGGCCAGTACTTGTGGTGGGGCAGGGACAGGTTGGGGGGGGGAGGGGGGGCTGGCGCAGGTACCAGTGGTGGAGCCGCGAGAGGTTGCAGGGTCAGTCCCGGTAGCGGAGCCAGTGGCAGAGCCGGTACCGGTGGTGGGACCGATGCCGGGGCAGGTATCGGTGCCGGGGCCGGGACCGGTGGTGGGCCTGGTGCGAGGGTCGGTACCGGGGCCAATACCGGTGATGGGGCAGGGGCAGGTGGCAGGGTTGATTCCAGTATAAGGGCTGGTGCCGGTACCAGGGCCGGTGGTGGGGCCAGGGCAGGTGTCAATGACGGTGAGGGGGCTGGTGCCGGTGCCGATAGCGGGGACAGTGGACGGGCCGGTACCGGTGCCGAGGCCGGTGCCGGTGCGGGCGGTGGGTCATGCTTCAGTAGCCATGACTGTAGACTGTTACTGTCCTGTCCGTACGCAGCAGTAAGCAGTCTAGAGCCAAGGTGCCGATGCGCTGACTCGGACTCTCCTCGACGGGGTCTCCGAGCTCCTCCGACGCCCCCGGGGGGCGGCACCGGGGTGAAGGTGATCGACCCCCTCCCAACCCTGGTCTACGGGGCCGGTAGCACTGAGGTGGGGGGCAACCCGAGAGGGGGTGTCGGGGGGATATGCTGGGCACGGCGGCACCGCGGGATGGTGCTAGGGGGGGGAGTCCCGTCGGGGGTGGGTTTGGAGTTGGGACAGCGTGGGATGGGACACGGAGGACGGGACACGGGCACCGACCGAGCTTCTCCACCCCCTCACCCCCACCCCAAACCCCCGCAAGGTGCGAGGGCCCCTCCGTGCACCGCCCCCGCCGCCCCCCTGCACCGTCCCCGCCGCACGTGGGGCTGCGCCAAGCGGCCCCGCACCGCCCCCTCCCGCCGCACAGCACCCTGCAACACCCCCCCCCCTCCGTCTGTCTGTCTGTCCGTCTGTCCGTCCATCCATCCCTCCCTCCCCCTCATCCCCGGTGCAGCACCCGGTACCACGAGACTCCGGTGCCGCCCCCGCCCCGGGCTCCGTTCCCGCTTACCTGCGGGCCGGTGCCTTACCTGCTGCGGCCCCCGGTGCCCCTCCCCCGGCCCGGTACCGGGGCCCCGCGGCTGTCAGCGCCGGTGGCGGGTGCAGCGCTGTGCGCAGCGCGGGGCTTTTATAGCATCGGGCTCGTAGTAACGGGGATCTCGGCTCATTCATAGAAAAGCATCAACCTACACAATGACGTGAGCGCTACGTCAGCCAGGAAATTTAGGGAACGGGAAGACGCTACTATTTATATCGGCGCGGGGGGAGGACAGCGGCCCGGGGACGGGCAGGGGGTCCGAGCTGCACCGGGACCCTCGCCCCCCCCGCCGGTCCCAACGATCTCCAGCTCCTCACGGTGCGTGGAAGAACAGCATTCAGCACACCCTCCCCCCCCCCCCCGCCCCCCGCATCCTTCCTGCACCCCGCATCCCTCCTGCGCCCCGCATCCTTCCTGCACCCCGCACCCCTCCTGAACCCCACCTCACGGACTCCGCACACCCCCTGCACCCCGCAGCCGTCCTGCACCTCACACCTATCCCGCACCCTCCCATACACCTCCTGCACCCCTCCTCCTCCTCCTACCCCCAAACCCAGGGACCTCACCCCCTTCCTGTACCCCACACCCCTCCTGACTCTGCCCCAAACCCAGAGAACCCGCATCTACTGAGGCACAAGCAGAGGGGCCCACGGCCCCAGGAGCTGCGGTGTGGGGCACACCCTATCCCGAGGGGTCCATCCGTGGCACTCACAGGACCCGAGGGCTTCATGGGAAAGGGTTGCACAGGACCCCATGGGTGCCCACCTTGCACCTTCCACCCATGGCGATGTCCTGGGCAGCACCTCCTCCATGCCCCCAGTAGAAACCCCTGTCCCTCCAGTGCTGTAAGCACCCATGGGTGCCAGCCCAACGTAGGAGGATGGGGCAGCACAAAGTTGGGGAGGGGGGAACTTGGAGTATGAGGGGGGGCACCCTATTCCTGCACTGCGTTGCCTTGACCCCTCTGACCTCGCAGCAAAGACTGCCTTATGCTTTCCCGGGGGCTGAGTCCCCCCAAAACTCATCAGTGCCCCCCAAAAGCCAAACAGATTATGTTTTCACAGCTGAATTTATTTTGCCTCCCCATCCCAAGTGACAGCCTCTCCACCTCTCTAAGATGGGCTTAGAGCCGTGTCCGGGGAGGGGATACACGTGTGTGTGTGTGTGTCCTTCCACCCCCCCTAATGCATCTATCCATCCCCAGCACCCCATTCCTGCTGGAGCCTTCTGACCTCACTCTGCTCTGGCGAGGCATCATAGCGGTCGCCACAGCAACAGCGGCGTTGTCATTGACAGCAGCATCCGCGCCGACAGCATCCTCCGCTGCGCAAGGCCGCACGCTGCTACGGGGACCCATGTCCGCCCCCCCCCCCCCCCGCCCCGGATTCCTCACTTACACCCCCAAATACCTGCAGAGTGGCTTAAAAAAATGACCCCTTAAAAAAAAAACACCACCCTTATCCTACATCAATTACGCATTTTAGGGTGCTGCCCCTCCCCCCAAAAAACAACCGTAAACCCCTTTTATAGTGATGAGGGTGGGGGCCCTCCCTATTTTTCCCATGCCCGCCGGGGCTCCCCGGTTTCGGGAGCAGAAGAAGGGATGGAGTGGATGGGAAATCGCTGCCGCAGCGCTCCCCGCCGCAACCGTGACTCAGCCCCGGGATTAGTCAGCAACTGGGGCCGCCCCCCCGCAACGGGCTGCGCAGCTCCATCTCCACCCCCTCTTTCTTGGGGGGCCGTTTTCTCCCCAGCCCACGCCGCCCCGTGTCCCCCGACGCGACTCGGTGCGCATCGGGGGCCACGGGGCGGCGGGGGTGGATGGGGAAGGGTCCCCCCCAAAAAAAAGGAGGGGGGGGGTCGCAGTCCTTTGGAAAGCCCTTTGCTGCCATCTCGTGGGCTTTCCACCACCGGCTGCACCGTGTCTTCATCGGAGGGGGGCGGGTGTGTGGGTGGGTGGAGAGGGGGAGGTCACCTATGGGGTTTGCAGAAAGTGGGAAGGAGCTAAAGAGCGGGCGGAGGATGGAGTTGTCCTAGAAGGAAGGGGGGTCAGAGCTCCATATAATCATAGAACAGCTCGGTTGGAAAAGACTTTTGAGATCATCGAGTCCAACTGTACTACTGAATTAGATCCCTGGGCACCTCATTTACCGGTCTTTTGACTGAGCATCACCTGGAAGGGAAGGAGTCCCATCAGCCCACCAAGCATCCTTCCACATGGATGGGGTCTTCACCTGCCTGGGTATCACCCTATAGGGAAGGGGGGGTGTCTCATTGCTCCATCAAGCATCATCCCACAAGGAAGGGGTCCCATTGCCTCATGAAACATTGCTTTGCAGGGAAGGGTGCTGTTGTTTGACTGAGCACCGCTCCACGAGGAAGGACTCCTACTGCCCCATCAAGCATTGCCTGAAAGGAGAGGGGTCCCATCACCTCATCAAGCATCACCCCTCAAGGAAGGAGTCCTATCGCCCCATGAAATGTTGTTTTGCAGGCATGGGTGCCCTTGTCTGTACCAAGCGTCACTCCACAAGGAAGAGGTCCTACTGCTCCACAGATCACTGCCCAAAAGAGAAGGTGTCTCATCACCACCCTTGCCCCAAGTGTCTCCTCACTGGAAATTTTCCTCATCCACCTTGAGTATTGTCCTACAAGAAAGGGGTCCTACTGCTCCATGAAGCATCACACAGAAGGAAGTGGGGGGGGTCTCATCAGCCCACCAAGCATCACCTGAAAGGGAGGAGGTCCCATTAGCCCATTAAACATCATGTGAAAGGGAAGGGGTCCCATCAATTATCCTTTCACAGGGATCAGGTTTTCACCCATCTCAGTTCCCCTGGGTCCCATTGCCCCATCAAGCATTGCTCCACAGAGAAGGGACCCCCCCCCCATCCACCTGAGCATCACCCCACAAAGAAGAGGTCCCCTCACCCACTCCAGCCCTGTCCCCCAGAAAGTGCAGCACCCATGGCCTGCACTGCAGGGAGCAGGCACTTCACGAGGGTTCTCTCATGTTGGGGGGCACCCTGGGAGCCCCTGGGGGGGTCCTGTGCCCCCAACCTTGCTTTGCACCAGGCAGGGCTCAATGCAGGCATCCCCGGGATAACTCTGGGCAGGAGGTGGGCAGCACTGATCTGTGCCCAGCGTTATCATGAGTTTTCCGGCCTCAGCCCAGCACAGGCAATGTGCATCTCCCTGCGAGCGCAGAGAACATGGAGGTGGGAACATGAGGGCTGCTGTACCCCAGCACCACTGGGAAAATGAAGTGCGAGCTGCCAGCGGGGGCTGCAGGCTCCTGGCGGTGCCGGATGTGGCCCGGCTGGCCAACGTGCCATAATCGAAGACATGTGTGTGGGCTTTGGGGAGAGGCTGCGCTGGGAAACAGGGCCCTGTGGAGACCGGGGGGCTGTATCCTGTCCAAAAGCCCAGGTCCCACATGAAGCCAGGCATGCGAATGCGATCCAAACCACAGCTGGATTTGAACCGAATCTCCCAGCATCTGGGCTAATTTGCTGCAACTTTGATTGATCGTGGGGAGGGGGCATGGGCGGGAGACGCTCCAGCTCAGACCTCCCAACAGAGCCAATGACTTAACCAGAGCTGGTTCCAATCTGTTCAGCACATTGAGGCAAAAAAAAAATACCCTTTTCCCTGTGTGCTCCCTTTCGCTGCCTCTGCCCATGGCCCCGCAGCTTGGCTGTCTCCATCCCTTGGGTTTCAGTGTGCCCCGGGTCCCAGGTGGATTTTGGGCTCTCCAGGTGCAGGATGCAGCCAAAGAAGCTGTTAGGTGTTCAGGGGCTGGAGTCGCTCGAGAAGGCAGTGCAAGACAAGAGGGTTGATATTAGTGCATCTAACCCCCTCCACCTGCCCCAGCCCCCTGTGGGCATCAACCCATCCCTCTGCTCCCATGAGAGGTTGGGAATAGGAGAAGAGCTGCAAAAGTGGGTGGAAAATGTGAAGGATTTTCCATTCCCCCAACCTCGGTCACTGCCTTGGGGGTTTGGTGTCACTCAGCAGGTAGCAGGGCAGCCCGGGGTCCCGGGCAGCCCCGGGGGACACAGCTGTCGGGGAGCTGCTCGCTGCTGTGATTTATATTCCACAGCCCCATAAATTACTGGGACGGAGCCCGCGGGAGCCATCGCTCACAGCGACGTCCAGAGCTCGCTGCCAGAACCTGAAACACTTCCAACCGTTAATTGAAGAGAGGGGAAAAAAAAAAATAGAAAGGGAGTGGGTTGTTGGAAATTAGTGCCCGGGGAGTTGGGATTAAACTGTGGCTCTGTATCGAGGAGTCGCTTGCATCCCGCTCCCAGGATCCCGATGCTCCCTCTGGGCACGAGCCCAGCATGGGGAGCGGGAAGGGGGATTTCTGAGCCAGAGCTTGCGATGTGCTCACCACAGGTCCCCATGGGTGTCTCCCAGTAGTGAATGAGGCGCTTGGATCCGCTGGGAATTTGAGGATGAACTCCAGACGAGTGATGCTACAGCTATCACTGTCAGGCACCCTCCCTGCTAGCACCCACCCTCTTCTCCCAGATTCAGGCTGAGATACCCAGCAGGGCTGGCCAAATCCTGTGCCAGTGCTGGGGACAGGGGCTGGGATGTCACCATGGGGATCCCGCATGTCTGAGCATCTGCCACAGGTTCCTGGGGAGTCCCACACAGGTTTTGGGCTCTTTGGGTGTAGGATATCAGTGCTGAGAGACCTTCATGGTGCTGCCCCACCAGTGTCCCCAGGACCCTCATGCTGGCTCCCACTCACCCAGGTGCCAGAGTTGTGGGGTTACACCCCCCTCCCCGCCAAACACCCAGGGTGACCCCAGCTGGGAGGGACAGACAATGCTTGGGGTGCCTTGCTCAGGTCAGGGTGTGCCAGCGGGACCCCCCTGGGATTTGCAGGTGGCCTGGAGGTGCCCATCATGATGCTCTGCTCTACAAGGAGGTTGTGCAAGACACTGTGGCCGTGAGAACGGAGAAGCGAAAGTGCGAAGTGAGAGCCAGCTCCCTTTGCACCGCAGAGGGGACCCCACGCTGCACCCCCAGCACTGCAGCCTTTTCGGGGGCGCTGAAGCTGGGAGGAAAACTGGCTCTGCCGCCTCCTCCTCCCAAACCACCACAAGCCCACCTTGAACAACCACTCTTGCTCATCTGGGCTTTGCAAACCCCCTTCCTTTTGTCTCCTTTCCTTCTTTTTTGCCTCCCCCCTTTCTTTTTGCCCCCCCCCAAACCATATTAGAGCCATTTTCTCCTTCTATCCCCCCCAAAACCCACCCCGCCTTAGATCCCGCCTAAACACCCTTATACCAACAGCACCCACCCCACCTCTCCTGCCTCCTGGGTGCAGTTCCCCTCGCTCCATGGACCAGCAAACCCAGGAGCAGCATCCCTCCAGACCCTTTTTTACCCCCTCCCCACCGTTCGCCCCGTCGGGTCCCGCACCTGCACGGGGATGGAGCCGCTAGATGGCACTCGGTGAGCGTTACCGGGGCTCGTTGAGGGGGGGACATTTGTCCGGAGACACGGGGGGGGGGGGGGGGGGGCGGGAACCCCTTCGTGTCTCCCTGTTCCCCCTGGTATCTCCGGGATGAGGGATGCTCGAAGGATGGAGACCCCCCGAAAGGACGATTTAGGGGGGAGGAAGACGGGGGTGGAAAACGAGTTGGGAGAAGGAGGAGGAGACGAGGAGGTGGGGGGGCCCGGCTTTTCGGTGCCCCGCCCGGGGATGGGAGGAGGAAAACCTCCCGCCGTCCCTTTAACAGCCAGCGGCGCTGCTCGGAGTTCAGGCTGGGGTCAGGGGGAGTTCGCAGCCCGGCTTTCACCTCCGAGCTGGCGGCTGTTGGGAACCCCGAGGAGCTGCTGCTGCTTCGTCCATCCCTTCTTCTTCTTCTTCTACTTCTTCATCTTCCTCCTCCGGGAGTGCGGGGGATGGAGGAGCAGCAGCCGCAGAGGAGGAGGAGGATGGAGGGGAGCAGCAACCGTCGGCGGCCCCCCCGGGGCTAAGCCATGAGAGCCCACCGAGACCTCGGCTGGTTGGCGGAGGCCACCGGGCGCCCAGGTAAATGGGGGGGGATGTGGGAAGGGAAGGGGAGGGGAAGGGGGGGAGGGCGATACCCCCAAAAAACTTAAAAAGAGGGGAAAAAAGAGATTACCCCCACAAAAAAATTAAAAAGAGGGGGGAAAAAAATCACCCTAAAAAAAAACTTAGAAAAGGATGGGGGGAATCACATCCAAAAAAATTTTCAAAAGAGGGAAAAAAATCTCACCTCAAAAAAATCAGGCCTGGAGGCATTTGTCTTTGCCCACCTGGGTGGGGGGAGTGGAGGCGTGGAGAGGGGATTCTGTTCAACCCCCCCTTATTGTCACATCCCGGGAGGTGAGCGGACGGGGGAGGAAACGGGGGCGGGCGGCACTGGAGGGGCCTGGCTGGAGGGACCGGGGAGCATAAGAGGGGCGGCAGGGAGCAGGGCAGATACACTGGTGCCTGGGGGGCAGATGGAAAGATGGACAGAGGGACAGATGGGTGGGGGGCAGTGGCTTGATTCCCCCTGCTCCTGGCTTTCCTCCTGCAGGTGGGTGCAGGGTGCTAGGCCACCAGGATGCTGGGGTACCCGGGATGATGGGGAGCCGGGATGATGGGGGGCCAGGATGCTGGGTTGCTGGGAGTTTGGGGTCCTGGGGGACCAGGGTGCTTGGGGTCCTGGGTTGCTGTGGTGTCGGTGTTCTGGGAGGCCAGGGTGCTGGGTTGTTGGGGGTTCTGGGGGTCAGGGTGCGGCGCTGGCAGCAGCCCCAGGGTGATGTCACATTCTCCAAAAGCCCCCGGGGGGTTTCACCCCCCTCCCACCCCCGTCCCACCAAGGAGCGAGCCCCCATATAAGCGGTGGCACCAGTCAAGCGGCTGCGCAGAGCAGCCAGGACGCAGCAGCGTGCAAGGCTGAGCCCTGAACCCCCCCTTCCTCTGCCACCTCCCCACATGGGCTGAGCCACCCGACATGCAGGTCGAGCCCCCCACGCGTGGGCTGAGTGCGCGGGGCCATCTGCAGCGCTGACGGGGCGCTGTGTGTCGCAGGACGGCGGGCGAGGAGCGGGATGCTGGACGCCATGGAGGTGCCGAGCCACTCGCGGCAGCTACTGCTGCAGCTGAACACGCAGCGCACCAAGGGCTTCCTGTGCGACGTGATCATCGTGGTGCAGAACGCGCTCTTCCGCGCACACAAGAACATCCTGGCGGCCAGCAGCGCCTACCTCAAGTCATTGGTGGTGCACGACAACCTGCTCAACCTGGACCACGAGATGGTGAGCCCCGGCATCTTTCGACTCATCCTCGACTTCATCTACACCGGCCGCTTGGCCGAGTGCGAGCCGGGCAGCGAGCAGAGCCTGGGCGCTGTGCTGGCCGCCGCCAGCTACCTCCAGATCCCCGGCTTGGTGGCCCTTTGCAAGAAGAAGCTCAAACGCAGTGGCAAGTACTGCCACCTGCGTGGGGGCTATGCACCCTACAAGCTGGGCCGGGGGCTGCGCGCCGCCACGCCGGTCATCCAGGCGTGCTACTCGGGGACGCCGCGGCCCGTGGACCTGCCACCTGTGGAGCCTGCGGCGCCGCTCAACACGCAGTGCGGGGAGCTGTACGCCTCAGCCGCCCAGGGCGCCCCACTACACCCCCACGGGCTGTGCCCACCTGAACGCCACTGCTCGCCACCCTGTGGCCTTGACCTCTCCAAGAAGAGCCCCACCGGTCCCTCTGCCCAGCTCCTGCCCACTGACCGCTTGCTGCCTGGAGAGCCCCGAGAGCCCTCGCTGCCCCCGCGGCATGACAGCCCTCCAGTCAGCGCTGGCCTCCTGGCTGGCCATGCCGCTGCCTACAAGGACTCCCCACCGGGCAACGAACCAGGGGTGCACCCACACGCCCCCGACCCCTTCCGCAGCACGTCACCCTGCACTGAGCCCCCACTGCCCCGCGCCGACGGCCGTGAGCTGATGTACCGTTGGATGAAGCATGAGCCCCTGGGCCCCTACCTGGATGAGGGGGAGACTGAGAAGGACCTGGAGCGGGAGGACAAGGCTGAGTCGCCACCCGCAGCCCCGCAGCCCCGCTATCCCAGCGTGGAGAGCAATGACCTGGAGCCCGATAACAGCACAAGTGAGGAGACGGGCAGCAGCGAGGGCCCCTCGCCTGGTGACGCACTGGACCGCTACTGCAACCACCTGGGCTACGAGCCGGAGAGCCTGGGTGACAACCTGTACGTCTGCATCCCCTGTGGCAAGGGCTTCCCCAGCTCTGAGCAGCTCAACGCCCATGTGGAGGCTCACAATGAAGAGGAGCTCTACCACAAGGCAGCAGCCGAGCAGGCTGTGCCCTTCCTGGACAAGGGTGGCCCAGGGCTTGGGGACATCCTGCGGCCCTACCGCTGCTCCTCCTGTGACAAGTCCTACAAGGACCCGGCCACGCTGCGACAGCACGAGAAGACGCACTGGCTGACGCGCCCCTACCCCTGCACCATCTGCGGCAAGAAGTTCACGCAACGTGGCACCATGACTCGCCACATGCGCAGCCACCTCGGCCTCAAACCCTTCGCCTGCGATGCCTGCGGGATGCGCTTCACCCGCCAGTACCGCCTGACCGAGCACATGCGCATCCACTCGGGTGAGAAGCCCTATGAGTGCCAGGTGTGCGGTGGGAAGTTCGCCCAGCAGCGCAACCTCATCAGCCACATGAAGATGCATGCGGCCGGCCCCGATGGCAAAGCCAAGCTGGACTTTCCCGATAGCGTTTATGCCATGGCCCGGCTCACCGCCGACCAGCTGGGGCTCAAGCAGGAGAAGGCGGCCGAGCTGCTCTCCCACACCTCGCACTTCCTCAGCGACCCCAAGGCCATGGAGAGCCTCTACCCGTTGGCCAAGTTTACGGCTGAGCACCTGGGGCTGAGCCAGGACAAAGCAGCCGAGGTGCTAGCACAGGCTCCGCACCTCCACGCTGAGGCCGCCCGGACCATAGAACGCTACTCGCCGCCCTAGCGCCGGCCCACCCGGGGGGCTGGGGGGGCCACCGGGCTCCCCTTGCTGCCCCGCGTGGAGCTGAGGCGCGAGGCGGTGGGTGCTTATCCCCTGGTGCTGCCGCCGGTGCTGGAGAACTCTGAAGGTCCCACGAGCGGTGTCCCGGCATGGCTGGACGTTGCGTCCTGTGTTGAGCACCTGGCTTGCCTGGGAGAAGCCGATAATTCAGGGACTGACCTCGCAGTGTGACCCCATCCTCACAGCGGGGGCTGCCGGGACCCCAGCCCCGGGGTGAGAGCGAAGCTGGGTTGAGCTACGCCCCGAGGCACTGGAGGACACGAGCCCGCTCTGTACCTCAGGGTGCTGCGCCCCGGCCAAGGGAATGCCCACGTCACCCGCCATGGGACCCAGACTGTGCCACCACTGCTGCCTTGGGCGTGTGAGTAGTTTGTCCATGGTGGCTGGAGCGAGGCTGCTGAGCTGCCGTCCTGCGCGAGAGGCGAGCGTGGCCGGGCTGGGGCTGGGGGGCTCTGGCAGGAGCTGGGGGACTGACGGATAGAGGGGACAGGGGGGTCCAAGCAGTGGGCACAAGGTGGTGGGATGGTGCTTGGTCCATGCTGAGGGGCCGGGGAATCACAATGCCATGGAGCAAGCACTGACCTCCCAGCCCAAACCTGGCACTGCGTGTTTGCACCCCACGTTTGCACCCCATGTTTTCGGGAGGAGGGGCAGGGCCCATCCTAGACTGAGCCCCTGGGCTCTGCCCCAGTAGCCACCTCACCATCAGGAATGCCTGGGGGGCCCAGGGCCCTGACATTTTTGCCCTCTGGCTGCCACTTGCCTTGAGTTTTTATTTTTATTTTGCCAAAGATGCCCGTCCCCAGCATGGCCGGGCTGGGCCGGGGGGGCCACGACAAAGACAAAGCAGTGTGGTTTGTCAGCTTTGGGTGGGGGTGTCCTGGAGGGGTCAGAGCTGAGGGAGACATGGGGCTGCCCTGGGCTGCGGGGTCCAGACTGAAACCCCCACCCAAGGTGCCGTGCCTGCGGCTGCCTCCACACCCCCGTCTCCGGCCTTCGCTGGGAGCGGGCGAAGCCCCCCCAACCCGTGCCCTGACCCCTCTGCCTGGGGCTAATGTGAAGCTTCTCCCCTCCCCGTGCCCCCACCTCTCCTTTGCACACGAGGTTCTGGGGTGGCAGCCGCTGTCCCCGGCCTCGCAGCCACTGTGCCTTACCCTGAGCTGCCTGCTCTCCCCTGGGTGCCCCCATCACCCCCGTCCCAGGCACCCCAGGGCTGGCAGCATCGCTGCCGTGGGGTGAGCGGCGGCAGCACCCAAAGCACAGCTGGGCCGCCGGCCCCCTCTGTATCATGTCCGATTTGTACACGGGCTCCTTGCCCTTTGTTTTTTTTTCTATAGTCAAAACTGAACGAGCAATAAAGTGACATTAACACGCTTGGTCTCGCGTCCTTCTCTGGGGGGGGGCCTGGTCGGTGCAGGGTCAGTGTTGAGAGTTGACCCCAAGGATGCGCCGGAGGACACGGAGCTGTGAGATGGCAGGTGAGGGGCTCCAGTTCGCCTGGAACACCCTCAGTTGGGGGCGCAGCAGGGAATTAGAGCATCGTTATGGTTGGAAAGGACCTCTAAGATCATTCAGTTCAACCAGTGGCTGCAGGTGGGGCAGAGCTGCTGTCGTCCCTCCAAACACAACATGCCCGCTGCTGTCCCTCCCCAGTGCCCCCTGCACCCACCTCTGCCCCAACGTGCCTGCCGATGGCAAAGGAAGCGACACGCTGCACAGACAAGTGTTTAATACTAAAAATTATTAAAACCATCTTAAGAAAACAGCCCGATCGCGGCCACCTCCCCAAAACACAAGCTCCCTGCGGGGGCTCGGGGCGACAGCCTGGCACACGGATGGTCCCGGGCGCGGGGCACTCAAGCCAGTGAGGCCCCGCTCTGCTCGCCCTCATGCCAGCTGGTCTGGTGACCTCTGTCCCACGGCTGAGCCTGTGGCATGGCATGAGGGGCTGGAATCCTGCAGAGCTGGTGGGACACCGGGAAGGGCTTTGCAAAGCAGCCCTGGGGCAGCTCTGTTAGAAAACAAACATTTAAACACACTCTGCTGTGGAGGAGAGGGCAAAGTCTCTGCAGAGCTCACAGCCAGGACAACGCTGTGGGTGCTGTACTGGGGTGCGGGCGCTATGTGTGCCATGGGCTCCATGTGCCCTGCAGCAAGCGTCTGCACCCCAAAGTCTCTCCAACAGGCTGTGCCCCGCAACACAGCCCCTCCTCTGCTGCCCTGTGCGGTGCTGGGGTGTCCATATGGTGCAGGTGAGAGCACACAAACCTGTTTGGGTCCGTTGCTGAGTCCTGTGGCCGATAGCCGGGTGCTGCTGAGGCTCTGACCCTGGTGCAGGGATAACATGGGGCTTCATGATGCAGCCACCGGCCCAAGCCACCCACGCAGGAAAGGAAAACGCTGGGCTCCGTCCTACTGCTTCCTACACCACCTTTGCTGCTTCCCTCCCACGGCCACGGGACCGGGGATGACCTCGGGCTCACTCCCACCCTCTGCTCATAGGACCAGGACTTGACAGAGCTCCATCGGCTCTGGTTCATGTGGTTAATGCTCCCTCTTAAGCTTCTGGAACTGGTGTGGAACTGGGCTGGGGAAGGGGGAAGTGGTTGTGGGACAACGTGGTGTCTGGGGGCTCAGCAGCGCCCTGACCCAGCACTGGCTCCTGGTGCGGGATGACTGGGTGACCTGGCAGCAGGTCCCTTCACTGCTCCCTCCACGGCGAAGGGGCAACTGGAGAGGGGACCCTCCCAGCTGGGCAAGGGGCTGGAGGCCAGGCACTGCCCAGAAGCTGAATCCCATAAACAAGAGGAGCCCATGGTGCTGTGACGACACTCGGGACCTGTGGTCCCTGGGGACTCAGAGGGTTTTGTTAGTCTTGCACTGAGCCTTAGGTTGAAAATGTGTCTAAAGGTAAAGGAATGGGATTAAGGGAGGCGGGAAGGGGCAGGTAATGGCAGGGGAGCAGAACAGAAAGCAGCTGTTAGGGGCAACAGGGGGTGTTCAAAGCTTCCCCCAGCAAAGCAGGCAGGGCACATCCTGCAAACTAACCTACACCGAAATCTGAAATGAAAATGCCCGCATCAATGAGAGGCCGGGTGCCTCCACAAGCAGCACACCCGACACGTGGTGGGGAAGGGGCCTGGGACTGCTGGGGCCACGCAGGACAAACAGGCAGAAGGGAACCTGCCCTTTGCATCCACAGCCCCCTCTGAGGGGCACTAAATGATCCCAAAGTCTGGTGTGTCCCTGCTCTCTGCCCTAACGCAGCCTACAAACCCAAAGCGCCAGTGACTCAAAACCGGAGCTCTCTGCAACCAAGCAAACCAAGCAAAAGGCTGGTGATCCGGTACGGGCTCACCGAAAGCTTCCCTGGCCAGCGGGACTCGCCAGCTCCACTCTGGCACTGCCCAAAGGCTGGTGGGACCCTCAATGGCCCAGCCTCTGCATGAACCATCCACAAAAATGACCTTCCCAGCTGGTACGCCCTCCGGGTGGGGGGCCCTTGGCAGCACTGGGGTGGGTTGAAGATGTGGCATTTATTGTTCATGGTGGGCTGGAAGGCCGTGGCGGCGCACGGCGAGGGCTGCCGTGGAAGCTGGTTCTCCCACCGTAACGGGCTGCATGACTTGCTCAGGGGCTGTCAGCCCCGCTTGGCCCTTCAGCCCTCCTGGGCCCACTTGAGGAAAGTGGAGATGTCCCGCACTGGCACGTTGCGGGTCAGCGCTTTGACTCGCAGGTTCCGGTCGTCCGTCAGCAAAACCACTTCCCTCAGCAAACGGATGGGATCGTCTGCAAGGAGAGCAAGAGCACCGTGAGGCTCAGACCTCCCCGCTCCGCCCTTGCCCTTGCACCCATCCCACACCCTGCTGTCCCCATGCCGTGCCCTCTACCCAAAGGCATGGGCAGGGCCGCTTGCTGCTTCCGTCTCCCTGCCAAGGCTGCCTGGCATGGCTTGGAGACAAACACTTCATCTCAAAGGCTGCCTTCTCCTTCGACTCTGTGCAGGCTCAGGGATGATTTGCTCCCTGCCCACAGCCCTGGGGCCAGGAAGGCTGGTGAGCAGCACCAGGGTCCCCTGCTGCCCCTGTGGGGTGCTGTGCCCTGGCGCAGGCAGGGAAGAGAAGTTCCCTCTGCTTGACCCAGGCCAGGAAGACAGCCCATGACCCTGGCTCCAGCAGGAAGCTGGTGCTATTATTCTGGTGATCTCATTATAAGATCTAAAACCAACCCTTCGTGGTTTTTTTTTTTTTTTCACAAAGCTTTTTGGAGTCGCCACTGACACTGAGGCATTTCTGGCTGGGGCTCAGACAGCCAGAGTGAGCTGAAGCCTGAGAAATAACCGAAGGGATCTTGCCCCCAGATGGATGAGCTGCCCCGCACGCAACGTGCCGGGTTGGGATGTGGGAGCCACGCTTATGTGTGTGCGAAGCAGGGGAAGCATATGGGGTATGTGTAAGCAGCTGGGTCCTGTGACCAGAGAACTGTTCCTATGAGCACAGGAAACACAGTGTCTCCGAGCCAGGACGGGAATGGAAAAAACAGAGTTTATGGGAGCCCAACATGGGCCCAGATTGGCTGCGGAGGGAGCAGCAGGACGAGGGGAAGAGGAGGGTGGCCAGGAACGCGGGCTACGGTGACGGTGTTGGGGCTGAGGTTGGTGGGGTCAGCGCCCCGGCCTGGCTGCACCAGGAGGAAGGGGAGCAGGGCCTCGGCAGGAGGGCAGGCCTGGGGCCGAAGGCTGCCAAGAATGGGATCGGGAGGTTTTGTGCGGACACTTTAAGAAATGTCTAACAATAAACATCCTCTGCTCCGTGCTGGTGACGCGCCTCCTTGTTACAAACCAGAGGCTGTCAGCTTGTCAGGCCCCATTCCCCATAATCCGCATGATTTCAAAATTCAGCATCATTTGCACATAAACATTTGGTGACGGTTTCTCTGTGAATCTGACAAGTTAAGCTGCTAAGAATTCGCACTGACAAATGTGGCTTGATTTCTTGGGCAGCTGCTGATGCGATTCCCATCCCCACTGCCCTGGCAACAGCCTGGGGGCTGTCTGGTCTCAGCATGCGTGGCTGATGCCAACTGGGCACGGAGGCAAAAGGGCCCGGCCAGGAGACACCAGGCCTTGCCGAGAGGAGGTTCATTCTGGCCCTTCATCATCGCTCCTGGCACCATGGAATTGCTCCACGGACATTTACAGTGGGCTTCCCACTGGCTGGGGGCATCCCCCGTGCAGTGAGGTGCGCATTTGGCAAGGCTGTGAGAGGGCAACAGCCTGGGGCTGACCGGAGGCAGGAGGTGGCACCTTGGTGTTGAAAGAGGCAAAATGTGGGAGGGATCGGCTCCAAGGGCCATGAAAGAGAAACGAGAAGGGTCTGTGGGATGCAAGAGAATGGATAAGGAGGACAAAAGGTTGTTCTACCTTTGTTGGAGGGCATGAAATCCTTGGCCTTGTCATTGCAATAGTGGAGGCAGCAGGACAGGATCAGGTCATCGTTGTTCCCCTGGAAGAAAAGGGGTGACATTAATCCTGGCAAGGAAAAAACCCACAACCCCACCACCCTGATTTCTGCCCTGCCCTCAACACACTGCTGCAGCTCCATTTGGCTGAGCCAAAACACAAAAAGCCCGCAGGAGCCTGCAAAGGTGGGGACAGAGTTACCGCAGCTCAGAGCTTGTGGACCTCAGGGTTCCCGTTTTCGCCCAGGGAGGCAGTGGTGAAGAGCCTCCAGACCTCGGCAGTGCTGGTTCTGCGTCCTGTTCTGGGGTTGGGATGTCCCTTACCTGCTGGCCGGTGGTGTCTTCACTGCGGAAGGAGATGGACTCCAGCTCGTTGCCTCGGCTGGTCAGAGCCCTCAAGCAGTTGTCCCGGCTCTCGAATCGCTCCTCCAGGAACTCGATGGCCTTCCTGGCTCTCTCCTGCACTTGGCGGGCATAGCCTGCAGCCCGGTGCTCCATCTCTGGGCCCTTGGCCAGGCCATCCAGCTCGTTTATCACTTCAAACAGGAAAAGGAGGTTCAGTTACTATGGGACAAGGTGCTCCCATGACCTGCTGCTGGAGCATGCAAGTTGCCAAGGCCTTGGGGCCAGGGCACTGGGAGCTGGCTCAGGAAATCTGGGTTCAGCTGCCACAGTGTCCCTGCACTCCTGGACTTGGCTGCGGGTCTGGAAAAGCTTTGCTGCCTTCCACCTCTGTGGGTCACCTGGCTCGGCGCGCGGGTAACACTCCCTAAGGGCACCTCACTCTGCTCTGCAAAATGCCAGGACCACGGCCATGTCCCCTACCCATGTTCCTGCCTCGATGGCACCTCCGTGTGCTTGAAGGTGTCAGAAAACCACAGCCTGGTGCAGCCCAGCCTGCACCTCCACACAGCGATGGCCAGTGGCACCTCCTGCCCCACAATGGCACTGCCTGGCTTGGTGCCTCTCAGCTCCCTGTGCTTTCAGATCTAAGAAGCTGCTGCCCTCCTGCTGCAGGGCTGCTAGTGGGAACAGGGTCGTGTGTGGCAGCAGGCAGCTCCCACTCCAGCTCTGTTCCCCTGCCTCTATTTTCCCCACCTGAAGCCACTGCCCCAGGCTCTCTCCAACACCTCACCCACCTGGGTTTGCACATCCATCCTCACACAAACTGCTTGAGACACGCCTGAGCCTGGGATCAGGCAGATTCCTGACCCATTCACCTTAACTGGAGCATTTCCAGCCTTAGAGCCTCCTACACTACTGCCAAGAGGCCGGGAACCCCAGCTGCTCCAGCCCCCCCGAGCCCAGCAGAAGCTCAAGGAACCCAGTGGAGCTCCAGGAGAGACCCATCCTCTGGTGCTGGGGTTGCTGGAAGAGCTGCTCCATCACAGAGCGAGCACGTGTGCACAAGCAAGATGCCACCAAGGCCGGGCACCCATGCGTGTGGCCACATGTGAGCATGAGCACCTTCACCTGCGACCGTCTGCGGGGCTGCGGGTGCGCAGGGCCAGGAGTGCGCGAGAGCTGGTGTGCACGTGTGGACGAGGGAGCCTCTGCCGCGCACACTGTGTGTGTTTTAGCCATGGCTTCATTTCTGAAGATTGTTTCCGAGCCTGGAGCCAAGTCCTGAGTTCAAGTGGGAACTATGCATTCCTTGGGGGTTCGGGGAAAGAGCTCGGGGTCTGAGGCCTCTCCCCAGTGCTGTGAATCACTGCCCGGGGAGCCTGCGTGATCGCTCTGTTCCATGGTGAGACTGGCACTCACTGTCTGGGTATTCAAATTAAAGCTGCATGGAGCTGCTTTGCTCTTTGCTGGCCGGCGACTCTTCTTGCTACCGACCTGATGCTGCCATTTCCACACAATGCACGGCTGGGCCCGGGGTGGGGGGAGCCATGCAAGAACGGAACATCAAACAGGAAAAGCTGGTATTCCCTCCCGAAATCTGCCTTCCTGCTTCCAAGCTAAACAGGCTTCAAAGGGGAGGCTTGTTTGTGCTTCTGCACCAGGCCTGGCTTCTCCATGGTGGGGTCAGCCTCAAGGAGCACGGAGCAGGTTAAAGAGCAAGAGAAACAAACCCAACACGAAGCTGCACGCTTAACCCCTTGCTGCATCCCCGGCAGGAGCGGGGAGGAGTGCCCTGTGCTGGGGGAAGGGCACCACATGTCTCCAGTCTGGTGATGGGGCACAGCACCAAGGCCTCTGCACACAGCAGCTGCATGCCCCGGATTATCCCAGGGGATGGGTTCCTCCTGCCTGCACCCAGGGCTCAGCACTGATGGCTTTCCTGGGGGATGAAGGGGAATTCGACCAACATCTGCCGTAGAGAGTGAGTCACTGGCTCCAGGGTGTTCCAGGGTGCAGGGGAAGCTGGTGGCAGGCAGCAAGGAATGTGTTGCTCTGTCCCTGCTGCGATGGGCTGTATGGGGAGGCAGCAGGATAGGAGATCACTGAGGGTGCTCAGTCACTGCTGCTCCTCCTGTCCACAGCAGAACTCCTTCTGCAGGTCGAGGGTATCTTGGACAGGGACAGGGTTTTCGGCTGTAACTGCCGCCCCTGGCTGGGGTTCGGATGGAGAAGCACACACCAACCACAGGAGCATAGCAGGGGGCAGAGCCACAGCTCCAGGCACGTCCCAGCTCTCCCAGGTGTTCACACAGCTCCGCAGCCCCCAGGGCTGCCTGGGCTCTGCCGGAGCTGCCGGCTCCCTTCCCATCACTTCCACACAAAGCCCTGGCACTGCGATGCCGAGCCATGGAGCATCTGTGCAGCCTCTGTGCTGACCTGGGCTGGCAGCCAGGCCTTCTGTCCCCATCCAGGGGTCCAGTCCCAGCCCCAGGAATCTCTCCAGGTTGTGCAGCCCTTGGCAAAGGGCATCAACTGGGCCTTGGCTGCCCAGGCTTGGAGAGCAGAAATCCCTCTGTGTTGCAGGCCAGGAGATCAGCAGGAGCATACAGCTCACTGCATGGACACGGAGATGCCCATGGGGCAGAACTGCCCCCCTGCCTCCCAGGGCTGTGGCTGGGATGGGGCAGCGTGTGGGCTCTGCAAGTCTTGCCCCAGTCCTGCCCCGGCCTCTCCTGCTGCCCTCAGGGATCCTCGGAATGCCAGGTTGGCACCAGGATGCGCTGGGCGCCGGAGCGCCACTGGCTGGAGGAATGCTACCTCCAACCCGGAGCACGATCAAACAATCAGAGCAAAGGCATCTACCCAAATCCTCCCGCCACCCTGGGAGACCACCCAGCAGCACAGCCGTTATCTGCCAGGGTAAGTGTTTACCAATAACGGGAACCAGCTTGCTGTTTTACTGCGAGCTTTATAAGGATAAAAAGAAGGGCTGGGCTTGAGCAGCTCGAAGACGCTGGGACACAAGCTGGCCATTTGCTCAGGCTGCCTAAGACCCAGCTCAGCTGGGATAAGCTATCTGCTCTGATTGTTTAACAATTCCTCCTCCTTGCTCCCTCCAAAATTCCCTCCAAATCCCATTTAACACCCGCCTGCCTCTCCCAGCCTCTGGCACTCCCCAATGCACCGGGAGGAAAGGAGTTTGCTGAGTGCTGTGGGCATAAAGCTGGCAGGACGGGAGAAGGGCGACACGAGTCGAAGGATGAGACAGGGCAGGAGGAGGCCAGTCTGGCACGAGCCGACCGCTTCCAAACCACACAGGCACTGTGGGCACGTAGGGCATGGGGAGAGGGAGCTGGCACAGAGGGACAGCACACGCTGCAGGGAGAGGGGAAGCCCCTGCTGAAGCACCGGTGCTACTCACCGATCAGGGGCACCACCAGGATGAACTTCCTGCAGTCCAGCAGCGTCCTCAGGCTGCCAAGGTGATCGATGAAACCATTGGTGTCTGGGACCAGGAAAACGGGTCTGATCTCCAGCTCCATTTGCCTCATTTGACTCTGGTCTTTCAGCACAGCCTGGAGGAGAAGGACACACGATGAGTAGGACGTCAACCCTGTGACCTATGGATCCTGAGAGCAGAAGATAAGCCTGGCTGGCACGTGCACCTCCCGTAGTCATCCCACCTCAAACACCAACTCTTGCAGGTCCGCAGCTCACCCTTTGGGTAGGATGGCAAAAGCTTCCGAGAGAGCTCTCTCCTAGGAAACCAGCCCTGTCCAGGCTCTGGGAGAACTGACACCAGCCTTGGAAATGGACATGATCTGGGGATTGTCCCAGTTGTGGGACTGGCTGTTATCAGGAGAATCTGCACCAGTGCCATGAGACCAACCCAACAGAAAGCAGCAGGGAGAAAAAAGGGGCTGGAGAAAGGGGGTTCTGGGGCTCCAGATGAAAACAGCTCAACGTGACAACAGCAAAAGCAACTCAGTTTGGGACCCACAAGTCCTGCCAATGGCACCTTAACCAGGGATCCAGAGCAGGAAGTCCTGCCCTGTGGGGCAGGGATACTTGGCTGAGTCTCTCTTCAATGTCCCACCAGCTCCTGCATGTGCCTTGCATTTTCCAATTACATCCAGCTGGGAAACCAGGTGGGTTCCAGCCCTGAAAAGCCACAGCACTATCCTTGGCTGAGCCCTTCACACCCACTGGAGCCCAGAGGTGCTCACACATATGTGGGAAGGGTCTGCTGGGTCTTGCTAACAATGCTGTGGGCTTGCATCTGGACCTCTGGACAATGCCAGTTGCCAAAACGGGACTCGAGAGCTCATGTATTACTTTAGACGCTATCGAAGGACTTGGGCTCTTTAGTAAGTCACAGGCTTAAAAAACTCCGGATGCTATTCTAGTGCTTCCTCTGCTTAAAAATAGCTTCCCTGGACTCACTGATGTTTGTTGCCTCTAATAGGAACCGGTCACCCACAGAGCACAGCAGCACTACTGTGGAACACGTCCACCATGCAAACCCTTGTGACAGCGGGCTCACACCCACAAGATGCGCCGAGGGGACAGGAGGTGACCGCCAGCCTCGTTCTGCTCAATATTATGTGGAGCTCCTGCTGCCTGGGGTGTGGATCTGAACCCTCCTGCAGTCACACCAAAGCCTTGGAGGCACCCTGGAATGACGAGCCGCACGGGCCAGCAGTGGCCATGGAAAGAAGTGGTTTTTAATCCATTTCCAAGTGTTGTCATCTGGCTTTAAATCAAGGCAGCTTGATGCTGCCATCTCCCACAAGCGTCTCCAGGCAAGGCAGCAACCATAACCTCACCACGTGCTTCCCACCCACCTCCTGGCAGCACTGCTCCTGGGGTCTGAGGAGCGATGGGCAGAGTGGAGAGCACACCGGGTCCCGTCTGCCGCACAGCAGTGCTGAGCTGACACGCCAGGGCGAGGATATACATCCCCCACCATGCAGGGGCAGCCGCGATGGCACCAGCATCCCTTTACAGATATTGCCATGGCAGATAGGCACTGGATTCCATCCTTGTCTGCTTCCTGCCTTCACCCAGGGAGGTGTTCACACTCTTGGTGGCATGGGAAGAGCTGGAGGGACAACCTGGAACTGCTGCTGCCTCCTTGCTGTGAGGTGGTGGGGTTTGTCCCTATGGTTTGGGGGTGCAGGAGGACATGCTGGGAAGCATCAGACCCTGCTGAGCTCCACCAGGCTCCCCCTGCTATGGGGAGATGAAGAAGGGCCCTGTTGGCCAATGCAAAGACCCAGATGGAAGTGGCACAACTCTTGTGTGGTGGCCGAAGAGGTCGACAGCCCCAAACTTGCAGGAAAAGGGGTTGAAATCACACAGCCTCCGATGGGCGCTGACAGTCCTACGTGAACAAGGGCTGGTGGCAGAAGAGGACCCCCACGCTGCAACCCAACAAGGCTCCCCGACCCTGGGTCTCCGTCTCATCCGTGCAGGTGACCTCTGCGTGAGTGGGAAGCTCACCTCCCCCTCCAGCTGTGGGGCACGGGGGTGGTGGCAGCGGGGGGCGATACCCTTGTGTGTGGCTTTCGCAGGATGTACCCAGGCCGATTCCTGGCAGCTGCGAGCAACGCCTGTGCCGGCCGTCACGTCCCATTCCGCTCGCTGGGCCGCCCGGTGAGAGAAGGACACAGGATGCGCCGGGAGTGAAAGAGCGAGGTCGGCGGGGAGCGTGCCAAGTCCCCGCGCACAGCTCCGGGCCGCTCGGGGAGCCAGAGGGAAACTCGCCTTTGCAAGAGTTCAGAGGCCGGCAGCGAGATTTATTTTTGTTTGTGTGAGTAAAAGGCTGCAGAAGCCTCCAGCCAAGGGGTTTCGGGGGGGAGAGGAGTGGCCTGTGATTCATGCGGACACTGCCTGGCCTCTCGCCAGAGATGAAAGGGAGCCCATGTGCGGGGAACCAGGGAGGCGAGCGCTGCCTTAACCCTTCTGCGGATGCGTGGGGCACGGCCCCCGTGGGGAGGAAGGAGGGGTGTAGGGATGCGGGTTGGGATGCCTGCATTCAGACCCAGCTTCTACATCACCACCGTGGCTGGAACTGGTCCTGCCATGCCTCAGTTTTCCCAGTGGGAGGATGGGAAGATGGGGTTTGGAGGAGACCCTGGGGAGAGCAGCGTGGTTCCAACCACCCCAGCCCAACTACTTTAGGATAGCTGGATTTCAGCCAGTCCCACTGGGGTTAGCCACACTGCCAGGCTCCTCGGGAATGACCCTGCAGTGGTGCCCGTGGCAGGGACTCTTGAGGCCGGGGGCTCCCTGATCCCACTGGGACCAGGCAGCTCCTGCTCTCCTGCCTCCCGCACCTGCATGTTGTGCCCACCCAGAGCCCCCTGCCCCCAACTCCGGCCGTGGGGGCTTCTCCCTGAGCTGGGCTGGAGCTAGAGGTGGCTCCCTCCGCTGCCCCAGCTGGTGGCAGCACTGAGATCAGACACTCCTGTGCACACAGTCCCAAATTCCCAGCTCATCCATCAGCTGGGATCACCTGGGGGATTCCCCGGAAGCCTCTGAGGGCTTCCAGTGTGGACATGGACCCCTGAGAGTCACACCAGTGCTGGAGGGGGACCTGAGGGTATCCACTACAAGCATAGAATAGGAAGGAGATCTCCATGGACCCCGGAGCTCTTCTGCCCGCGATACTGGGCTGGCTGAGAGTCCAGGAGCCACAGCCTGGCACAGATGAGTGCCCTGCTGCCTCTGGGATGGGGTCATATGGGGTCACACCCCCCTGCCAGGACGGATGGGCCGTCACCATCCTGCCACCACCTCTTCTACTCCAAACCGCTCTCCAACCGTGGTGAAACCCTGTGCGCTCCGCGGGGATCGGATTTTCCAGGGCCGAGAACAATGCCTCTCTAAGTCTCTGCTCCAAGGGTTTCCTCCTCCCAAGGTTCATCTCCAGCGTCTTCCTCAGGAGTAAACGTGCCCCGTGCCTGGTAGCAAAGCGGGGCCGCCGCCGTGGCGGAGCCGCCATGGGTGGGTGTACGGCTTCCGCAGGCAGCAGGCACCCGCTCCCAGGCAGGTGCGTGTCAGCGCGTGTGCGCCCGCCGCATTGTTCCCGCGCGCCGCGCAGAGCGTGAATGGGATACGGCTAAATTTAGCCACTTACTCACACTACCGCCACAAAAGAGCGGCTGCATCTTAAGGGGGCGGCTGTTCCGTGGGCTCAGAAGGGACAGGAGAGTGGCTATTTTGGGAAGACATGTCATAATTGGCTGTCCCGGTTAAGCTGCTTCTGTAATGCTGAGCAAAACAATAGCAGCATCCAGAGGAAGAGCCTGTTATGTTTCAGGTGGGATGTTTTCAACCGGTCAGGAAACTTGACCGCTCCCAGCGCACAGCGGCGGCACAAAGGACAGGGGACGCTGAACAGCATGGACCAAGGGCCTGGCCAAGCGGTGGGGGCACGTGGTAGGAGCCAGAACTCTCTGCCAGAGAATGCTGCCTGCCCTGGCAGTGCCTCTGTCACCTCCTCTTGGCCACCTACCTGCCTGGCCTCTTGCCCCTTTAAATATCTGGGTGGCTTTGACTTCATCCTGACGCATCGCTGCTGTCAGCGTGGGGCTGCAGGCAGCTCCATCCAAGCCTGGATGAGTGGCGAGGGAAGGGGCAGACTGGCAGCAGAGCCAGGAGCAGCTGCCAACTCAACACCCAGGGCCAGGTAGCAAAGGGCTGTTCCTCACAATCAGGGCTGCCTCCTTGCAACCACAGCTGCTCCTCACAACTGAGTTGCCCCCTTACACCCAGGCTGCTCTTCGCAACCAGGGCTGCCCAGGGACAGCTTGTAACTTACTCCACTCTGACCTATCTGCTCCCCCTCAAGGTAATGGTTTTCAGGTTCAGTCTCATGTAGGGGGACAGGGCTGAGCTCTCCTGTTCCTCCCTGTAGCCACTCCTGTTTGCCATTCACCTTGACCTGGACTTCCCCAGCAGCTCAAGCCACCCTTCAGCACCCACCCAGCCAGGGCAGGGACCAAAGGAGTGCAGTGAAGTCCAGATTACCCTTGGGGTGTAAATGTGACCCCAGCACTGTAGCTGGGAGCTACAACAAGGACCTGTAGGGCAGGTACGCAGCAGCAGTGAGCTTGGGACAGGTGTTGGGTGGATGATTTTCACCAGCAGGAGAGGAGGGGAGCAAGGCAAAGGCAGCGATAATGCAAGAAAACCTGCTGGGGAGAAGGCAGAGAATTTAGCTGTGAGAAGCACAACTCTGCAAGACCCAGGTGAGGTCATAACACCATGCTACCATGGGGCACAGAAGGAAAAGGGATGGCAAAGCTTTGCCCTGCACCTTGGGTCCTGCACACACCATCACGGGTGGCAGAGGCAGCACCTCAGCTCTCTGAGCCGGCACAGCCACACGGCAGCTGAGGCTGTCAGCTGTGCTGAGACATGAGACACATCTGCTGGACTTGGATGACTTCATGGAGCTGTGGCTTGTCCCCAGGATAATGAAAAGAGGACTCAGAAACAGCCCATGTGTGAACTCCACAGGTGAGCAGTAAAGAGGAGAAACAGGCTGTGACCGGGAAGGCAGAATATCCCCAGGTCCCAAGAAAGACAAATTCTCTTGAGAAGATCAGAAAGGTCAAGGACCACAGACCAAGAGAGGGAAAGTAGAGGGGGTGGATGCTGAACTGGCTCTGAACTGCCCTCCCCAGGCAGCACTTTCCACCCGAGCTCCTCTGCTTCTCCGGCTCCAGCCGTGTGGTCAGTGCCAGGGCAGGGAGAGGAGCAGGGCAAGCACACGTTCTGCTCGGGGCTGTTCCCAGCTAGCTATGGGCTGGATGACTTTACTGAAGCCCCAAGGACTTCTCCTCCACCCCGTGCCTTCAGACTCCAACTGCACCTCAGCTCTCAGCTGTGCAGCCCCTGAAGCTGCCCACACCCTCATTTTGACCTCTCTCCGCCTGCGAGCATCGGCTGGGGAGGAAGGGAGGAGCACGCCGGGGGCAGAAAGCCCCTGACAACATCAGACAGCCCCCACTCTCCCCCTAGAATGGGCAGCGGCCATCCCAGGGGGACCCTGCTGCAGCTGGGCTCCTCGCTGGGGTCAGGATCGGCTGCGCTCTGCCCTCCCTGAACATGTGCAGTTCCTGTTTGCCGCGTATGTACAAGGCAGTGGGAAGTGGGGAATTTACTTACACCTCCCGCTTAACAACCCTGGGAGGCTGGAAGGCTTCAGGCCACTTTAATTTACAGCCCATCTCTTCAATCTCTCACTCATTCGCTGCTGCTTTCTTCCTCCCTGTATTAATGTGACCCAGGTACCTGCCAACAATAATGGACTCGCTTGCGGGGGTGGCTCCTCCCTCCCGGCGCAGCTTCTACCTTTGCCTTGATACGAATTGCTCAAAAATTCATATGAAAGAAGAAGGAGAAGAAAAAAAATAAAAAAAAAAAGAAGAAGAAAAAAGGCAAAAATCTGAAAGGTTGGGGTGGGTTTGGAAAAGCGAAGCGCAGTGGTTCTGGGCCCGGCGCCAGTAGCCCGAGGGTACACATGTGCACGCTCTCCCAGTAGGGCCTTCAGCAGCCCTGTTTTACAACCACCTCGGCACACACTGCAGAGTTCACGCATATGGCCAGACAGATGTGTCTGGCTTACGTTCAAGGCTGGAAAATGAAGAATTATGGAAGTGAAGGGCCCTGGGCATTAGAGAGGGCGGAGGTGAGGGGGAGGGGAGCCAGGGAGAATTTTTCCTCTGCTGAGAAATCCTCATCTGGGCTGCGAGGTTGGAGGAAGAGGGGTTGTGAGCGGTGAGACAGCCAACAGCCATGCATGTGAGACTGCTCTTAAAGCAACAGCGTGCACTGCCAGGCATCTGCTACCAGTCTAACCAGTTTACTTCACCTTCTCCCACTGGGAAACATGCTCAGCTCAGGCCAGGGCCAGGCCAGGATCACCTGTACCCTGCCTGTTTGCCCCCATAAAGATGGCAATGCTTTGCAAGCGCTGCTCTGGCTGCAGGAGCTGTTGGCAGGCTGTTTTTCCTGCTGCTGGCTCCCACATGAACTCTGCTGTTCACGTCCCACCCTCTCCCCTGTCTGCCTGTGCCCTGCTGCACAGAAAAGCTGATATCTCGATGAGCCTCACTGCCACAGTTCGGAGCAGGGGCACAGCTCACTGCCTGGCACGCACTGTCCTACAGCCACCGGCTATGGCACGACCCTGGCAGGGCTCCTGGGAGCACTGACAGCTCCGTGGAGAAGCTGTGTCTGGCTTCACGAGGGCCCCAGGAGTCCCCAAAACATTCATCTCAGGGCCTGGAAGGGAAGATCTTACCATGGGTGGGGGACAGCAACTTTGATCTGGCCCTTCCACCAAAAGCAATAACTTTTGCTGCTGGGTTTCCCAGAGGCAGTGCAGGGCACCTACATCGGGAGGCTCAAGGTGCTATGGGACATCCTGAGAGGCCACTGGCCCTGAAGTGAGCGAGAGAAACGGCTGCAAACCACCAGCACGGTGAGGCAGGACCAGCCCATGTATAAAAGAAAAGCAGCTTCTCAGCCAGCTCAGGTGCTGCAGCCACACAGCCCATCCTACCTGAATCTTGTCTTGACGACGTTGCTGCTCAGCCACTTTCCTGGCCAGCGCTTGCTTCCTGGCTCTCAGCTCCTTGATGTCCATCTCTCCTCCACTGCCTTCAGCCTCAGAATCATCTTCAAATGCCTCAATCCTCACATCATCTTCCTTCTTCCAGGAAATGCAGAGAGACAACAAAACAGGAGAGAAGTCAACTTAGGGGTGCTGGTGGCAGGGATCCTGTTCGTTCTGCTCTCCGCTTTCCATCAGACAAATCCCCACCAGGCATGGTCCATCACCACTTGCTGATGGGCAACTATTTCTAAACATCCAAAAGAAGTGAGCAAAATAAATAGAGTAGACGTGCAAGAAATGACAAAGTGAGACAGGAGGTAATGGAGCAGGGGCAGACCTGCTTAAAGCTCTGCTATAGAATCAAACCCTCGTCCTCATCTTGGAAAACCCTTCCCACAGCCTTGGGCTGGAACAGGCTGCCCAGGGAGGTGGTTGTGTCATCATCCCTGAATAGGCCAGAGAGACTCTTGCACCCACCCCAGAACTTCCAGCTGGGCTGGAAGAGATGTTTTAGAAAAGAGATGCTGAATCTGGAGTTTAAAGTTCCACATGATGGAGAATCCACTGCGTTTCGAGATCAGTCCTTTCCACAGTTAATTACTTCCTCTGTTAACATTTGTATCCTACTTCTGCTCCCGCTTTGCCACGCTTCTGCTGGCCAGGAAGCTTGTCTTTGCTGAACTGAAGGGTTCCTGATTCTGCAGTCTCCTGCCACACAGGCACTTCTGGACCATGTTGCATTTCCTCCCTCTCCCAGTGACCCTTCCCTGGCTCTTCCCACCAGCAGATATGCCAGCCCTTCCCAGTACGCCTGCGCTGACTCAACCGGAGACCCCAGAATGAGCCATGCTGTTCCTCCCCCAGGTGAAGGTCGAGCTGGCCTTTCCCTATGCACCCAAATCTCCAGGACACAGGAGGACGGGAAATGGTAGCTGGTGTCCCACTGAGGATCAGCTGCAACCCAGTTCCTCCCTCAGCTCCGTTGCTCTCCCCAGTGGGAAGACCCCAAGTCCCTGTTCCTCAGCACGTGTCCCACCAGGAGCTGCCTGCACATATGTACTGCCCAGCTCTGCCCCTGCATCCCACAGCCCCTTGTCTTGCACAGTCCCCACTGCAGTGACCACCGGCCTTTCCAAGCCTTGTTACCCATCTCTCCTCCTCTGCACAGAAACCAAGTGTTGTGATGGGGCTGGGAAGAGTTCCCAGGTGACATTCAGGCAGAAAGACCTGAGAGGGCTGCTGGGGATGGACCCCGCACAAGAGGAGCCCCCAGAGAGATAAGAGCATCCCCACACTCCCTACTCTGTGCCAGGGTAGGAGGGACGCGGGCAGGCGCTCACAGTCCTTATTTAGAACAACCCGAGTGCTGCACAGTTGTGTACTCAACCATTTCACCCAAACCACACACCCGCCTGGCCACAGGATCACATATTCTTCTCTCCTTGTGACTTTTTAGCCATGGGAAGGAGGAACACGGAGCCCTCAGGCTCACTTCCTTCTGCCAGGACAGCCTGGACCACAGGGGATGGGGGTGATGCTGCCAGAGGGACAGCAAAGGGCTTGGGGAAGAACATGTGTCAGATGCAGATCTGCTGTGTTGGGTCAGGATCTACTTGCCCAGTGGTCGCACTGGTGAGGTGGAAGCTCCCTTGTGATCAGAGCTCAAGGAGGAAGCTCCAGGGTTGCTCAACGAGTTCATGCAGAGGTTCTCACAGCCGAGCAGAGGCTGTGGGGATGGGGAAGGAGTGGGATATTTTCCATACTATGATTGCTTATGGCAGAAATTGGAGGGACTGACCCAACAAAACAGAGAATAGGACTGTCCCTGTCATGACACTAGGTAGAATCTGAGGATCCTCCCATATCACATGTTTTTGGTGGTGTCAATTTGAAGACTTCCTGCACCTTTTCCAGAAGGGGACAAGGGTCCAGGTCTCCAGGAGAAGACAAGGGTGCAGGTCTCTCACCTTAGAGAGCCATTTCCTGCTGCCAGGGGTTTTGCTCTGAGCCTCAGTGTGAAAAACATCACCTAAACCCTGTCCCCTGCTCAGCTGCAGCTGGCTGCTGTGGCAAGGAGGGTGCTGAGCCCATTCCTGCTCTGGGCTCCTCCGGCTGTCGGCCCCTGGGGTGCACGGGGCACCCTGCATCAGCAGAGGGAAGGTGCTGTTCCTGGCATGGGTGACATCCCTCTGGCTCTGCTGCAACTGGCACAAGGAGGGGACCTGGAGCGGGGCTGGGCAGTGCTAGGCCACCCAGCTCTCGGCTCCCCCAACGCCTCTGCCCCTCTCTCCTGTTTCCTTGGCCTTTCCAACTGCAAGATTAAACAGAAGAAAAGAGTCAACCTGCAGAGAGGTTGGCAGAGCCCTTAAACACACATACGGAGCCTGGAGTGAAGCAAGGCCTACAGGAACAAGCAAGGGCAGAAAAACAAGAGTTGAATTCCTTAATCACATCAGGATGTGAGAGGCAGGGGAGGGACGGGGCGCCAATGTCAGCTCTTCCTGTACGTGTGCTGGAGGCTGGAGCTCAGGCCTCCGCCGCAACGAGATCCACGGCTATAAACTTGATCCTGAAGCTGAACCTTGACACCCCCTCGCCCACCTTCTCTCCCGGGGCTGCGGAGCTGCACATTATTAAAGCTTCCCAACTCTTCGGGTCTGCAAAAGCAGCATCTGGAACTCATAGCAGCGTGCGAGATAGAGGCACGTGGGTTGGACTGGCAGCAAAGGGCACAAGTGAAGTACACTTGGGAGATGAGGGCTGCTCACAGTTTGCCCCCCTCCCCGCCTCCCCCCCATAAAATGCACACGCAGCTACACCAGCTATAAATAGCGGGAGCTGCAGGGCAGGCAGAGGCTGGGCCCCACAGGGGTGATTCTTCCTTCACCGAGGCGCGCTCTTCCCGCACGGTACCTGATCTTCCAGTTGTTTTCCCTCTTGGCTTCCCATTTCCTTTCCCATGGCGTCTGGGACGGGTGCCACTGACACATATTTTCCACCCTTGAATGCCAGCAAAGGCTCTTCTTGTCCACAAAGGGCTTCCAGGAAATACTTCAGAACTGTGACCCTCTTGCAGTCGGCTGCAATAACCTACGGGGTGAGGACGAGGGGGTTGGGGAGAGGGAAAGGAAAACAAAGTCAGTGCAAAGGGAAGGCGGATGGGCAGCAACTGGGGGAAGCGATTGGGGCTGGAAGGGATGCAGGTGGCACTGCCCAGCACTGCTGGGATGTGCAGGATGCCCCTCTTCTTTCCAACAGGGATGGCAGGGGTCCGCCCATGCCTTGAAGCCCGCTGTCTCCAGGGAAAAGGAGGCAGAGTCAGGACAGCCAGCACTGATCTGTCATGTCCTGCCCTGGGGAGCAGCCAGTCCCCTGCCCAGCCCCACCAAATTTGGGGTGTCCTGAAATGTGAGTGATGAATGACGGGGCCTTATCCTTACTGTTTCATTTTGGCTCCACCACCAGATTCCTTCCCCAGAAGCTGGGAAGGGATGCAGGTGTGAGGGGGGGCGGGTGGGAGCATTTGAGAAAAGCTGAGCCCCTCCTCGTCTGCAGCCCGACCCCGTCCCATGGGCCCATCTCACAAACCAACTGGGGAGCCCTGTCTGGGAGGCTGGGACAGATCTGGCCAGAAGGAAACTCAATAGCTTGGGTAATTATCCAATTTATGAGGCTCTCAAATGGAGTTTCCAGAGCATGGGAGCCTGGTGCCTTCGTGGCCCCATCCCATGTGGCACAGCCTGTGCTGGCGCCTCTGCCACGACTGGCAGTGGCTCAGACCTTGTCCCCTTGCACCTGCAGAGCTCTCCCCTGGGGCTTCCTGCTGACCCACATCACCCCTGGAGAGCAGCAGATTTATAGGGAGAAAGTCAGAAAACAGGGGCTAGGAGAGCTGCACGCTATGGAGACCAAGACCACAGTGATGCCTGACTTCCTCCTGTTCCCGCAAACCACGTTTTGCTCTGCTCTTACAGAGAAACGCAGCCTCAGAGAATCGCATCCCAAAAGGGTCCCTGCAAGCTCTCGGGACTGGGATCCCAAAGTGCGGGAGAGAACCAGAATAGTCCCTGTAGGCTCTCAGGATCCCAAAGCTGGGGAGAAAGCCACAACAGTCCCTGCAGGCTCTCAGGATCCAAAGCTGGGGGGAAAGCCACAATAGTCCCTGTAGGCTCTCAGGATCCCAAAGCTGGGGGGAAAGCTGGAATGGTCCCCATAGGCTCTCAAGGTCCCAAAGCTGGGGAGAGAGCCAGAAGGGTCCCCACAGGCTCTCAGGATCCTGAAGCCTGGGAAAGGGCAGACCTTGTACAGGTGGCTCAAGCAGGGACCTTGCTGCCCGTGCACGCCCATGCTGTGCCGTGCCAGTGGTGCGTGCCCGGGACAGAAGGCTGGCAGCAGCACGAGGCCCTGCTGCACCAGGCTGCCGTGAGAGGAAACTTCTGCTCTTCCACACCGCTGCCAGTTTCCTCTCCATGGGCTAATTTTAACCACTGTGTCGCTGTAGTGCATGTCAAAAACCTGACCCTGCTCTGACCTCCAACCTGCCACCCCAGCCTCACCCTCACCTCATCCTCTCCTTCCAGCTGCTCCCCCAGACCTTGTTCCCCCCCCACTACCTGCACTGACAGGAGGAGGCAGAGGAGAAACCCCTTCCTCCCGCAGGAGGCAGATGCTGCTGTAGAGAGGTGCTGTGAGTGGGTGATGGCAAGAAGGTAATATTTCAGGGAGCAAGGGACCCAAACCCACTGATTCTGCTCCTAAAAATCATGTCCTATGGGACAGAGGTGAGCAAAGGATGAGGTGATGCAGGCATGGCAGCCCCAGGAGCAGGGTTCTCCTTCCCAGGAGAGCCCTTTGCTGCCTGGGACATCCGGCCAGGAGTAATCCCGGCAAGTATCACTGCAGGAACATTCCCATCCTCCTGGCTCTGATTTAGGAATGATTCTGTGTAGGGGAAAGTCAGAAGGAAAGAGAATAAAAGCTAAATGGGAATGACTGTCATGGGAAACATCCCTCCTGAGAGCTCTGGGCTGCAACGGCCCTGGAGGAAGTGGTGGAAACCTCACAGCCTGCTTCACCTCCAGCTCAACGGGCAAACCTGCAGAAACCCAGCCTGACTCACACAGGGTGACTTTAGCCTGGTATCTGTCCTGGTATCTGCAGTTCCTTTGTGCCCAGGCTGCCAGGCAAGCACTGGCAGAGCTTCCGGGACATGGCAGCACCAGGGGCTGAGCCCCACTGCCGTAGGATGCCAGAATGCGGCCGGCTGCAGCAGCATCAGGAATAGGGATTCAAGAACTGTCTGGTTAGGTGGGAAAGAGATGGACACCCCATCCTGACACTGTTCCCTAGGGATTTCTCAAAACACCTCTAGAAATAAATCCATCACATCTAGTTTAGCAACCATGAGGTTTTCATGTATGCACGAATGGCTGGGCACCAACACAGCTGCAGCGCAGCCTTCCCTGCACAGTGAAGGCTTAAATCTTGCTGTCAAATCCCCCTGGATTGGGAATGATCAGGCATATTGCAGAATAACTCCTTTCACTCATGGCCAGGGCTCGGACAAGGGCAGGTGGATTCGCTCCTTTGTCTCCTGAAGAAGAAATGAGTAGGAAACACCGGATTTCTGCCAAGCCAGCACAGCCCATTGCTTAAATCCAGCGCATCTGCTGGGGAGAAAGGAGCCCAACTGAAGGCCCATGACATAATGCCACAGCAACTCGTCTCATGAACACATTTTTCCAGCCCACATGAATGAAAAACAGGGAAGGAGCAAATGCTCTGCACAGCCCCGTCACGTGCAGCCCTGCTCGAGGAGGACGCGGCAGAGCCCTGGGCTGTCGGCAGCCAGGCTGGCCCCTGCCACGGGGCAGCCCAGCCTCAGAGCTGCTGGGAAAGAAGTGACCTGTGACTGGCACCCAGGGCTCTCTCGAATGGCGCGATGGGACCTTGCGTGCCGCAGAGCAACCCGCTTTGGTCAGAAACTTCCCGTTTCGGAGTGGAAATGCGAGTGCCCACAGCGGCTGGGATGCCCCAGGTAGCGCGGATGGTGACAAAAAGTGCTCACCAGCTCATGTGGTGATTCCTCACTGCTGGAGTGCAGCACGATGAGAATGCTGGGAGCCATAACCATCCTTCCCAAAAGAATGGTCAAGTACCAAATGACACCGGTTGGATGTATTTGGTGATGTGGCAGCAGCCACCGTGGCCCCGGGGAGGAATCCAGCCGCCCCATGCACCCTTCCCCCTCAGCTCGTGCAGTGAGACAGCAGGAACTGAAAGCCTGTCTTCAAGTCATCGCTGGGTATCAAAATAGGGCTGAAACGCACGCAGCCGCTCGGAAAGGAAAACTGAAACAGAATTGCTGAAGTGGTCTGGTGCCCCCGACCATGACCTCAGCTCAGTTCCCCAGCAACGTGAGCAGCCGATGCATTGTCGAACCCCTCGGCACCGCGGTGCCTCGCAGCGACACGTGGCCAGGGCCCGGGGCAGAGGTGGCTTCTACCCGGACTGCCAGCCTGATCTCATCAGGCATGGAGAGGAGGGGTTTCTAATCTCCTGCTGCATCAGACACGGTAACCACCAGCTCCGAGCCCCAGCCGCCCACTGGTGGCTGCTGGGCAGGCTCATTAGCCCTCTGCCTGCTAATTCAGGGGTCACACATTCCCACAGTGATCACTGAGCAGGATGCAGGAGGACACGTATTAACACAACTGGCTGTGGAGCTGCACACTAACTGTCCCAGCTGCTGCATTCCCAAAGCCACTTCACAGCGCCAGTGCCACCAGGACCCTGCATGTGTCACCTGCCAGCGGCAAGCAGGGTCTCCACGTCTAACGAGGGGTCCCCAGCTCTAACGAAGCTGATTCCATCTATGCCCTTGGCTGTATTTTCCCCTGCAGATACAAACAGGAGGAAGGGAAAAGCTTACCACTGCTCTTTAACAAGAGGAGGGCAGAGGACTCCCCACACCCGGCCTGAAGGAGACACAGCCCCTACACCAGCATGTGTTCTCCAGGAGATTCAAGTGGCGTAAAGGCACTCGCTCTGAAAGACACAAGTGCTGTGCCCAGAGGGGACACCTGCACCCGGTGCTGGTGGAGTGACACCACCAGGAACCAGCCACACTCTCACATTGGGGCAGTGGCATGCGCGGAGCCAGGGTGGGGACACAGCCCCTGTGCCCCTGCTGCTCCGCACATGGTGCTCCCGCAGCTCCACCGGTCGCCATCACACCCACCGCCACCTTCAATCACCTTTTACAACTTGTTAATTTTACACAGCATCCTAAAGAGCAAATAACCAGGAGGCAGGAATGCAGACTCCTTCAGCTGGGCCAAAGACCCTCTGGCAGCCAAACCAGTTGGCCAGGGGAGCCCCACTTGGCTGTGGGGATTGACCACATCCTGGGGCAAAGCGGTCTGGAGAGGGCTGCTCTGTGCCCATGGCAGCCTCTGGCAATGCCAGCATTGTGTGGAGGGAGCTCTGCAGCTCCTCTCTCTGCAAAACCTTACACTCTGCAAGGAAACAGGAGGCAGCTTTAAAGCTGCCCTCCAGAACTCTGGAGAAGGGTCTGCTTGGAGGATGAGCTGCCATCGCGGCTCTGCATTCCTGTGTGCAAGGGGGAGACACTAGCACATCCTGACAGCTGGATTGAGAAGGGGAAAAGGACATGAGAAGATTGAGTCATAGCACGGAGAGATCCCATCCCAGAACCGGAGATGGGAACGGGACAGGCCTGGGAGCCAGAGCCAAGCTCCAGCCCGATCCAGCGTGGGGATAACACTGCTTTTGCTGCATCAGTTTAAACACAGCTCAGCTCAAGTAGTTGAACGATGCTGAAACCAAGGGAGCCCCAAACAATCTCAGCCATGTGGCGTCTGCATGGCCCAGCTGAAACATTTGCACTGACCCTACTCAAACATCCATGCAGGCCAGGGCTAAATGCCTCGCAGTGCCCTGTGCTGCCTCCTCCTGTCCCCAGGGAGCCAGCTCAGAGGGCGGCCCAGCCGAGCAGGGAGTGAGAAGCTCACTTTGGTCTCAGCCCTTCTGGGTTTTCATCTTCCAGGCTTGCACAAAAGCTGGGCTGGGTTTAATCCTGGGCTTATGCAGTCTGGCTTCTCCAGGCTCATTCTCCAAGCCAGGCTGCAGCTCACAAGCCCCTTGCCCTGCCCAGCCCCAAAGTTTGGAGGGGTTTGGCCACCTGGGGAGGGAGAACCAAAGCACTGGTCATGGCTGGGCAGCAGCGCTTGCAGTTGGATCACAACCCTGGTTTCTGCAGCTGAGAGCTGCCTTCAGCCACAGTTTCTCACAGAGAAACTGCAGATTTCAACTAATCCCACGCACAGGCTCGGTAGATGTGGCTCCCACCTGCCTGCAACTCTGAGTGTGACCTGAGACCAACTGTGGCTGCAACGGGGCCCAAATCAAGGCTGTGATGCATCTCGCTGCTGCCCTGGCTCTGCAGGACCCAGGGTCAGCACAGGCAGCACCTCACACCATCCAGAGCACATGCACGGGGAGAGGATCCACCACATCCATATCTGATGCTCCATCACCGCAGGGAGGTGCATCAGAAAGCACCCAGGGGAGACAGAGAAACTCTGAAGAACCCACTCCAGCTGCTCTTCCCCATTGCCACTGCTGGAGAACGACTTTTTCTGCAAAGCAAGGGCTCCTCAAAGAGACAGGGTAGCCATGTCTCAGTCAAACCTCTCCCCCAGCACCCTCCCTGCACAGGCACAGCTCCAGTGTCTGTGCTGGGGCACACGGTCTCAGACGAGTCATCGAAGCAGATGTGCTCTTGGTCTGGCAAATGTCTGTGTCTTTCCAACCTCAGCCTCACAGCTCAGCCACGACTGACCTTCAAAACTGGAAAGCAGCTTGGAAAGGGCACCAATTGCCCACCATAATTCCGGTTTGCCAGGCTAAGACCAACCTTGCTTGTCCACGCAGCGATGCAGAGAAGACACATGGGTGATGTAAAGCAATAGATCTGAGCTGAGACACCCAATTTTTGGGTCTCGAAGATCAGAAGAAGCCTGGACAGATTCCTACCATGAAGGTCCTCAAACTGCACCCAAGGCACTGGTACTCGGCAGCTGTAGGACACAAAGGGAAAATACAGTGATGCTGTAGCACAGCCTGACACTGCCCTACAAAACATCTCACAGCTCCTTCAGACTCTCAATGCACCCAGTTCCTCTTAGTAATTCCCTTCCTTGGTGATTGCTTACCATGAGGTTGGGGGAAAGTAGTTTGTCCACCTCAAAATACACCTGAGAGTGCTGCAGGTGCATGAGTTTAGGCTGGGTGAGAAGTCCCAGAGAACATGATGGGGTACAGGAGGTCTCCACAGAGTGATGGAGATGTTCATCTGGTTTGTGAGTGTGGCTCCTGCCTGGTTCTTGTCGCCTCAGGCATCGCTGCCAACAGCTCAGCAAGAGCTACAGGCTTCCCCATATGGCAAAACGTTGCCTCCAGTGAAATGCTGCAGGAATTTCCATTGCAGAAAGCATTTGCTTCCACCCCGGCTTAGTTGGAAAAGACCTTTGAGATCATCAAGTATACAAGAGACCAGCACTCACCTCGCTAAAACCTCCTTTTGCAGTGATGAGGTCTCAGCCTCCTCTTCTCCAGGCGAAACAACCCCAGTTCCCTCAGCTGCTCCTCATAACCCTTGTTCTCCAGCCCCTTCCCCAGCTCCGCTCCCCTTCTCTGGATGCACTCCAGCCCCTCACTGTCATTCTTGGAGTGAGGGGCAAGATCCAGAACCTCAGCAAAGCCACTATGGCACCAGCAGCAGCTATCACAGGGCACGGGCTGTTCTCCCTCCTCCAAGACTCTCCAGCTTTTTTCCTTTTCAGGGATTGGGGGAATTTATTTCCTCTGCCATTTCGGAGGATGCCTGCCTTGCCAGAGATTGTTTTTCAGAGTTAAGAAAGATAAGAAAGTGGTTAGCAGGCTCTTTGGTGGAGGAAGGGAGGATTGCTTTGTAAGGGAAAGGGGACCGCTCTGCTCTCAGCGGACACCCACTGCCCTTCCTCTGAGACCTCTGCTCCAGGAGATGCTGGCGCTGGGGATAACTTTGGTCCATCCTGGCACCTCTCCACCTCCAGTGTTTCTTGGGGACATCTGCTTGTGGGGCCACACTGCACTGGTGACCAGCAAAGCTGTTCCTGTGCCAGGGATTGCATCTGTTTCTCCTGGAATCTGGAAAATGCAGCTGATGAATGTTCAACCCAACATCTTGACTCCGAATCTCGGTGCGCTCTCGCAACATTGAGAGCCCTTTTTGTGGAAAACAAAAAAGGGCAGGAGTCAAGTCCAGGCTGCCCACGGCCTGGGGAAAACACTGCGGTTATCTGGTAAGCTCCCTGTTTCAGAAAGTGTCTCCTGAGCAGGGGCAGGAGGAAGCTGGTCTCGAAGCATTCGAACAGAGGAAGCCCTGAAGATGCACAATTTCTGCTGAGCACATCTGTCTCCAGCATGCCAATGCATCGCAGGGCTACGTGGAAGTCCACCTCAGCTCCTCTGGACCCTACCAGGCAGATAAAGGTGTTGGGCACCAAAGCCTTCCCTGGAGGTGTTCACGGTCAGGTTGGATGGGGCTTTGAGCCCCCTGATCCAGTGGGAGGTGTCCCTGCCCATGGCTGGGGTTTGGAATTGGATGGGCTTTTAAGGTCCCTTCCAACCCAAACCATCCATGATTCTACAAAGCAGGGCAGAGCCCACATTTTTGCTCTCACCGATACCACGAGCTCTTCCAGAAGGACTTCCCCATAGAGACAACTGGACAACCACCCCATGATTTGACCAACTGAGCAACTCATTGACTCCTGTCGCACAGGACCAGATGCCAGCGTCAGGGGTAGCAGAGGGCTGAGGTAGTGGGTGGTGGAAGGAAAAGAGTCACCACACAGGGATGAGGGAGTGGGGATGAGGATCTACCACACAAAATCAGACAAATATGGTGCAAACCAGAGCTCACTCTTCCAGCATCCACCTGCCCTGCCCGCAAAGTCTACCTCTCACCCAACCAGCATGACCTCTGCTACAGGCAGTGAGGAAACCACAGCATCTGCCGTTAACACCTATGACATGGTGGACTTCCACCCCTAGAGATGTTAATGGGCCATCATGTCTCTCACAAACCTGACTCCTGACCTCAGCAACAGAAGGGAGAGGAGAGGTGAGTGCTGGAATATTTTGCCTGGTCCTGGCAGGCAGTTGGGAAGCCGTTCCTGGGAGTTTACACAGCTTATACGTTCTCCATGCAGTTCCTGGACGCCTTCCATCACAGATGAGAGTTTTATGTCGAATTTTAAGTTTGACCACAAATATTTAAACTTCCTTGGACCGCAAATGCTGTATCTTCTTTGTGGTTTAGTTGGCACCAAATGAGTAGTTACAGATCCCTGTATGTCTGTCTGTCATTTAAATACCTCACAGAGGTGCCAAAGGTTTCAAAAGTGGAGGGGTTCCTCATGCAGAGCCCCTGATTCCCTCTCTCTGCCCTTGGCTCAGGCAAGGGAGAGCTGCAAGACCAAGCCCTCGCTGAGGGCACAGCCACCACTGCTCCAAGCATTTCACAATTGCACTCTATTAAGCCTTCTTTTCAGAGAACGTCATCCGAGATCCCACTCTAACTTCCACAGCTCCTTGCCCTGGTGGATATTTGAACTAGGATGAAAGTCTGGAATTTTCTCCTCTTCTTTTAGGAAACTTGGGATTTCTGAGTCTACAGGAGACAGAATGAGAAGCACTAAAAAACCCTAAAGCAGCGCAGTTCCAACCTGGCTGCTGCTCACAGCTGCCCCATGGGGGTTTTCGCTTCCTCCAACACAAGCAATTCTCAGAGGGTGACAATCCTGACCTGCTGAACTGGGATCCCACTCTAGGGAAACTGGTTAGTGTGGTTAGTCTCAGTGGTACAAGGATACCAAATTCCAGGAAGACCATTCAGCCAGGAAAACACAACCCAATAAACACCATAAAAGGTCCCTCCTAAGCACCCAAGCCAATGGAATTTGGAGTTGCCACTGCACAGACCCGGACTGGGAGCAGAGAGCTGAGGGTCCCTGAGCTGCCAACCAGCCAGGAGTAGTAGCCCCAAGTCTGAGTTCACGCACCCACGCCGGGTCAAGCAAGGTTGTGTTTCATTTCCTTCAGGCTTTTTAGTCTAGGACACATTTAGGACTCTTGTCCCCCTGATCTTGGGGGAAGTTTAGAGCATGTAGCAGTGTGGTAAATGTTGCCCCTGCACTGCTGCTTTCATCAGCCCAGGGACCTGAGCAACTGCTTGGCTGTGGCAGCACCCGGGGAGCTCACCCGCACGTCCCGCCAGCCCCTGGGAACCACAGAGCAATTGCGTGCCCGGGGCAAAAGCTGCAGTGAGGGCTGCCCACATCAGAGGAAAGAGCTACCTGACTCAGAGCAATGAGATGAGAAACCGCCGCCCTGCAAACCAGAAGCCAGACTGAGAACGTCAGCACTGAGCTGCCCCACTGCTGCTCCGCACGCCTCACCGGTCCCCGGAAGCTGCTGAGGAGCTCGGCGCATTCCGGCTCCCCTTGACTTTGGAAGCTGGAAGAGAAACAGCTTTGCTTGGAACTAAGAAGCAGGCAAAGCTCACGTGAAAGGGCTGCTAGCGGGGCTGGGGCTGCATGCAGGGAGGAGTTCCTCTGACCATTGGCTCCACTCTCAGGGCCGCTGCTGAATTCCCTTGAAAACAGAGGGTGGGGATACAGAAGACAATGTAATAACACCAGAAAAATGCCACCACAGCCCAGTCGGCTACACCACCACAGCCCCAAAGATATTAGCAACACTGGCATTTCCCCCCACCACAAGAACCGCACTGGCAGTGTGCTCCCGGCTCAGGGCAGGGCGGGAAGCAGCTCACACCGATTCCAGCAGCCACTTCAGGGAGGGACAAACGCTGTGTTTTGCTTTACAGCGAAATGCTGCCACTTAGGGGACTCCCGATGACGTTCTCGTGCCTGAGAGCCCACATCCTCTCCGAGGAGGGGCTGCTCCAAGCAAGACACGCTCTGCTAGCCTAACCCCAGAGAGGTAACTCCACACTGGACGCGAGCTCCAGCCCACACTGATCCTGCTCTGCCTCTAAGGAAGCAGCAAGTGCAGCTTTGCTACTTATACCCAACATGCAGCTCTTGGCAGGTGATTAGTGGCCCGAGCCTTGCAGTTACTCGCCTCCAGCCGGGCCAAGAGCTGCAAACACACCTAGGGAAGAGAAGGTGGAATTGGAAAGGCAGCTTGTCAGGGAGAGGAAAACTATTCGCCTCGTCTTTGTTTTCTGCAAAGCTCCTCCTCCCAGGATGGGGATGCTGAGCACAGAGCAGGGCCCCTGCCCCGAAATGGAGAAGCTGAACCAGAACAATAGGGTGGGGACTCTGGATGGGCCCCGACAAGTGGGGTGGGCTGGAGCCGGGGCACCGATCCATCCTTTTGACTTCATTCACACTTACAGCTGCATTAGAGACATTTCCTGAAAGCACAGTAGGAAGAGAGGGGTATTCACTCACCCCACCCTCCATCTCACACTGTCCTTGCTATCCAGCCATGCACCGAGAGCCAATTTTGGCCTCTGGCAGAGCTGCCGGCCAGACATTACAAGCGCTGGTGTGAGCAGCACAGGTCCCCACCCGATGAGCAGCGCGCAGACTTGGAGCAGAGAGGAGGGGTGCTGCAGCCAGCAGGAAAAAATCAATGCAGGGAAATGCAGAGTGCTTGAGCATGTCCAAGGTGGCCTTGAAGTGGTCAAGGAAGTGTCAAGAGTGGGACTGGCTTCACAACAAGGAAAGGTGTAGCCATCGGGCGCTGCTGCATGAAAAGAAGCAGAGCTCCTCTGGCAAAAGAAATGAGGGGAGCAATGAGAAACGAGTAGCTGTGCTGCGCAGGGGCCCGGAGGCAGGATCCGTGCTGCCACGCTCCCATCCTGCAGTGGATGATGCCCTGATGACGACACAAACTGCAACACGGAGCAGAGGATCGAAACCATCACAGCGAGCCCTGCGTCTGACTCACCATAGCCCGCGTGTCCCCGCCGCATCGTGATCCTCCGAGAGAAGCCTGAAAAACAACTTTTTTTTTCCCCCTTTAGTTTTTCTTTTGGCTAAAAAACAAATCATCAGCTGCCCTGCTCCAAATGTGGAGTTACTCAGCCTGACTCACAGCACAGCTCTCCTGGCTCTCCTGGTGTGGGCTGCACAGGCTGCGACGGTGCCACCGCCGTGCTGCTCACCTGCAGCAGCCACACTTCCCTGAGCGTCTGCAAACGAGCTTGTTGCAGCCAGGCTAATTATTTCCAGCCTCAAACTTCAACCATTTTTGGTGAATCCCCAAATAATAATAAAAAATAAATAAACGGAGAGTAGAACTTCTTTTTTTTTTTTTTTAACGGGAAAAGTATTCCTTTCATTCTCCCAGAACACGAATCCAGCAAACATGAAAAACATGAACCCAAACCAAAGCTCAGACATCACATCTGGGGAGAGATTGAGCATGGAAAATTTTAATCCAAAGGTTAATGTTTGGGAAGATCCGAGTGTGTGAAAAGAGGGGTTAGATGGGTGCTGCTCTGCGGCTTGAACAGTTGTTGCCGCCAAGTGGCGGCTTTCAATCTGTGCCTGCCTGCCCCAGCCCAGGCACTCGGGGTCAGGAGCTAAAATAGAAAACAACTGAAATCATTGCGAGCAAACAAACAGCTCAGATGCTGGAAAAGCCAAGCGAGGAAGGAGCCAGCAGCACAAAACGCAGCTTGAGCCCTGTGACTGCAAACAGTCCCCTCGCTTGCCCCAAACCACATGGCAGTGGTAGCCTTGGCCACCCTCTTCTGCTCCTCAGAGCTCTTCCACGACTTCTCCACAGCTTCAAGATCACTTGACAGCCCCGCGCTACTCCTGTCCCAACTGTCACCTCCTGTGCTCACTGCTCTGCAGGATCACACTCCAGTGGTCATCACCTCTTGAGGTTTTTTCCCACCCAGGAGCCTGAACCTTTAAACTTCTCACCCAAAACCATCTCCCACGCACAGATGCTCCCTCAACCCGATAACCTCCCTGCACCTGCCCGGAGCAGCATCTCTGCTGCCCTCCTGCTCACTCCTGCCTTGCCCCATGAGCTGCTGGGCTCCCATACCCCAACTCCTGCTGGAGATCTGTCCTCTGAGCTCATTATACCCCCCTTTTTCCCCACATCCTGCCTCCAAAATTCCTTTGTCTTCATCTTCTGCATTAAATTATGCCCTTGCCAGGCTGCTCCTTCCAGACACCAGAACCCTCTCTCCCCTAGCTCTAACAGAATAGGATCCTAATTGCCTTTGTTAGGGATGGGGCCACGCTTGTAAAGATGCCACGTCTGCTTGCAGGGCCGTATCTGCAGTAAAAACAGCTCAAAAGCTACACAAATTGTAGCATCAAGTCCTCCCACACTTAACTAAACACAAAGAGAAGGGACCATATGTGTGCAGAGGCAGCCACATCAGGTGGGTTGGAGCCCGGCTCCCCGGGGGTGGGAAGGGAAGGCACGGCACCAGCAGGCGTGAGAGCATCCGGCATAGCAGCACCGCTCGCTGCGGCTTATTTACAGCATCCAGAGGGATGGACACTTCCTGGGATCAGCCAGGGCAGAGCTGCTCCCTAAGGTACCAGAGATGTGCTTCAAAGAGCTGCCGCATCCCTGCCGGGCTCTTTTCCCAAAGGAGACGTGCCAGGAGAAGAGCTGGGCTGCTTCTCCCCTCGCCTTGCTGCACCCCGCCTGGCCTGGGAGGAATCCCAGCTCCCAGCCCGGCTGTATCTGAGTGAGTCCAGAGGAGGCCATGGGGATGATCCCCATATGAGGACAGACAGAGAGTTGGGGTTGTTCAGCCTGGAGAAGAAAAGGCTTCAGAGAGACTTTAGAGCAGTCTTCCAGTACTGAAAGGGGCTCTAGGAAAGCTGGGGAGGGACTCTTGATCAGGGAGTGCAGGGATAAGGTGGGGAGAAAAGTTTTGAGCTGAAAGAGGGGAGAATGAGATGAAATCTCAGGCAGAAATGTTTTGCTGTGAGGGTGGGGAGGTCCTGGCCCAGGTTGCCCAGGGAAGTGGTGGCTGCCCCATCCCTGGAGGTGTTCAAGGCCAGGCTGGATGGGGCTTTGAGCCCCCTGATCCAGTGGGAGGTGTCCCTGCCCATGGCAGCGGGCTGAAACTGGATAGGCTTTGATGTCCCTTCCAACCGAAACCATTCTATGATTCTATGAATTGTCAGTTGTTAGTAAAGAAACTTTTCAAAGATGGGACAGAAATGTAAATGATCCCTTAACAAACGATCAAATAATCCAGCTCCAGGCAGTTTTGGGCATATGGTGCCTTGTCTGGCTGAGACAGGACCCCAAAATCAAGGCACCTCTCATGTGGCTCCCCCACACTCCTCTTTCTGCAAGAAGAAACCTAAATCTGCTCATGACCAACTGCAGAAGCACGGGAATAAAGAAGAAAACACAAGTGAGGTTGAGTGAGACACGAGAAATCTCTGTAGATACTGAATCTTTCTATAAGCTCAGCCCAGAAAAAGGGTTTTGCAAAGAAAACAGCCAAAGCACCTTCGTCCGGGCTGGGGAGGGGATGCAGGGAAAGGGTCGATGGGAACAGCGATGCCAAGGGAAGCCCCTGCAGAGGAGCCAAAGGGAAATCGTGGCAGGGCACACCTGCACAGGCAGGGGAAGTGTGCAGTGAGAAACAGGAGCAGAATTGGTTGGCAAAGACCGGGCTCCCGCGGGGCTCCTGCTCATGGAAGCGTGTGCTGGCATGCTCTGAGGAGTCCTGACAAAGGACAGGCAGGCACGCTCCAGCTGCCCATGGACCAGAGCTCCTGCTCCTCAGCCCTCCAGCCAAGGGGGGAAATGTAATCAAAGAAATTTCTATTAGTGAGAATAGAAAGAGTTGGAACCTCTGGGCTGTCTCTTGACAACTAATTAATTACCTGGTAGCATCCCCCTTGAAGCTGCCAGCACAGCACGCACAAGTTCCAGCACGATTTAGGGAGAGAGATGAACTTTACAACAAACTCTAAAATTTTACTTCATCTCCCGCCACCATCTGAGATCCTGGGGGAACAGGAAAGGGTGGCAAGAGGCGAACTCTGAAGCCATCTGGGATCATCATTAACTCCTTCAATCGTGGCCTCTGAAACAAGACGCCGACAGTGCTGGGAGCAGCAGCTTCGAGCCAGATGAGAGCTCCTCGTATTCTACATTCCTTAAATGCTCTTCTGCCAGCTTTGTCAATCGGGTGCCCATCCCCTTGCAGACCCTTCACCCGTCTTGCAAGGCTTTGGCCATCAGGGCAGCCAGGTCTTTGAAAGTATTGAGAGCAGAAACTGGACTTCAAATGGCTTTAGGTGATCTATTCTTCACTAACAGTGAGAAAAAGGAGTGAGTGAAGAAGTGGGCCAAGAAAGCAGAGAAAAAAAGGAGGCAGCATGGCCCCAAACAACCATGTGGGAAGAAGGGAGTCTCCCTGCCCCAGACAACCAAACACTCTGCCATAAGCCTCTCCTCTCCTCTGTTCTCCGAGTCCAGGACTAAGGGATCAAAACCATGGATCAGCCCAGGATCATTCCCAGGAGGCCACGAAAGGGCAAAGGCCATCTGGGCTGTGGAGGTGGCTCAGGATACCTCTGACCACTGCCATGTGCCAGGCTTTGCCTCGACACCTCATCCAGGAAAAGGTAAGGAGAAACTACAGTTGAAGATGAATGCGTGAGCTGTTGGGGAGCTCTGGGCTTGAGCAGCCAGGTCAGAAGATCACAGAATCACAGAACCATTCAGGCTGGAAAAGACCTTTAAGATCGAGTCCAAGATGATTAAATGCAAGTCCTAAGGCATCACCATGGGGTCTGAACTGGAGACAAGGCATGAACTATGGGGACATTTGGGGATGGTCATCCTCATACTGCAGAATTTCTCAGGCTCTATAGACATAGGGAGATTAGAGATGCTGTTCAGGTTAGCACACGTGAACCAAGCTACCAGGGAACATCCCAGAGGGCTGGTTTAGTCTGTGCTCAGGGCGGTATGAGATGAACCATCAGCAGCATCCTGAACAGCCCATGGGGATAGTGCAAAGTTGGAGCACTGCCTTGAGTGATAACATTCCCACCTCACCACTTTAGACACCAGGACAGCCACTCGTCATCTCACTCAGGTGCAAATGTTCTAGGCTAAGCCAAAACATTTCTTTTCTTTCTTAGACTTACTTGATCTAAATCCAAAACCTGAGATGACATCAAAGAGCCCACTGAGTAGATCCCCTCCAGAAACAGGCAGGGACTTTACCTCCTCAGTAAAAACACGGTTCCCCTGCAGACTTCCTGGGAACAGCTGAAGCAGCATCGCACTTCAAAAACCAGCCTGCACATCACAGGGGTGGGGAGGAGTTCAGTTCTGGCCCAGGATTGTTGACAACCATTTCAAAGCCCATGCAGGATCACACACACAAATCGTCACAGCCCTAGGGGGGAACAAAACTATCCCTGTCCCCAGGAGATGGGCTGCAAAGGCAATGGCAGGGCAGGAGCTGTCACACAAAGCAGTCAAGACCTTATCACTGTCAAAAACTCCCTGAAATGAGGTTATAGTGAGGTGGGTTTTGGTCTCTTCTCCCAGGTGACAGGTGATGGGATAAGAGGAAATGGCCTCAAGTTGCACGAGGGGAGGTTCAGACTGGACATCAGGAAAAACTTCTTCACCATAAAGGGTGCTCAGGCACTGGCAGAGTCTGCCCAGGGAGGTGGTGCAGTCACCACCCCTGGAGGGGTTTAAAAGATGGGCAGATGAGGTGCTCAGGGATCTGGTTTAGCAGATGGACAGGTATGGTTGGGCTTGATGATCTCAAAGGTCTTTTCCAACCAAGCAATTCTATGATTCTAAGGAGGGTACGCGATCTGATTTAAAGGAGAGAGAGAAGATTTAGATGATGGGGCAATTTACCCCTCCTGGAACTGGTCAGTGATTGTTTCCCATGAGCTACAAAGAGAGACGTTGCCCTGAGATTTCAACCTGTGGCGAAAGAGTTCATCATCTTCTGAGAGATGGCAACTACCAGCAGCTCTGTCCCTGCTGCAGTCCCAGCTCGGGTCTGAGGTCACTTCCAGAGGGATGGAGGAGATCTGCAGGAGGCCAGGCTCAGCCAAGGCACAGAGTGACCATCAGGACACACACTGCTTCCTGGAAGAACTGGAACTGATGTGCAAATAATGAGAGAAAAATGTGGGGCGAGGGAGGGTTAAGAGCAGCTTAGTGTGGGGCACACACTGGGAGATACACAATGTGAAGTATGAGGGCAAAGGAAATGAAAACTGGAAACTCAAACATAGTCAAGAATCCTATCCCAGCCTGGGCAGGAAGTTTACACGCTGCTTCTAAATATACATGTTTTTAAATCAACAAGCTTTCTTGTTCCTCAGCTCTGCTCTGCAACCACGCAGGAGAATGAGCCGGATGAAGGCACTGCCAAGCCCTGCCTGGCACGGCTCGCTGTTCCCAGGTGACAAGGGATGGGTGACGGGAATCCCTTTTCCAGCAGGGATGCGATGCAGGATCCCGAAGAAGCTCTGGGAGGGCAGGATTCCTGGCTCCAAGCACGGCAACGCCCAGTCCCTCGCAGCCGGACTCTCCTGTGGTCTCCCAGTGCCACGAGAAGGAGAGGGAGCGATAACCTGGAGCAGGACTCAGCTCTGGTGCCTCTTTCCTTCCTGCTCTCTGGCCACCGTGTTCATGCTCAGCAGTCAGATAGTCCCATATTTTTTTAATTTGATATAATTATCTCCTAGAAATTACTGTACACAGCCTCGTGGGATCTAAAGCAATTAAGGGAAGATAAATTTCTTTCATGGAGCAAGCTGTCAAAGGATGAAGCAATTTCATTCCCCATTTGAAGTGGAAGCTTTGGGTCATGCATGGTTTATTTGAAACAATGCCATCACCTAAAGCTGCTGATCTTATCTGTCTCTCTCTGTCTCTCCATTTCAAACTGCTGAAGATGTGCAGCGTGGCACTGCCTGAAGTGATGACATCTGGCGCCCGGCCAGCTGCAGAAACAAGCTGCTCCTCCCCGAGCCTGAGTGCAAGAGGCCAAGCATTCCTATTAAAAAAGGGGAAACTGAGGTGAAATCTGGGAAGAGCTGAAAAGTGGGAATCCTGTCCAAGAGAACAGGAGACTCATAAGCTCCAGGAGGAGCAAGGTGCCTGCAGGATGGGGCGGCACTGCCCAAGATGGGATGGGAGCCTGTAGTGCATCTCTGAGGGGTGTCTACCAGGCTACCTCTTCATCACCAGATTGCCCCAGAGCCATCTAAACAGGCTTTGAGGGTTTCATCATGACCAGGAACAGCCCGTGCACTCCAGTGGATGAGGAGAGACATGGTAGGACAGAAATTATACCCAATAACACATTCATGCAAAGTCTCAGAAGTTCCAACTAATCCTCACCCGTCCTCACATTTCATCACATCAAGATGTTTCATTTTAGACCAAAACCCACATAAAATAACTCATCTAAATAAACCAGTCTCCAAAGTGGTGGTTTTAATCCTGGAAAGGGGATAAGAGATGGCCTGAGATTCTGTGGAGCAAAGAGTGGTCACGATGAGGGCTCAGCTGTCTCCACAGCGTAAGCGGTGAAGATGCTCAGATCCTCCCAGGAAAGAAGGCAGCTCCATATTGCACCCAAACCAAGCTTTGGGTCCTTCAGCAACCTAAAGGTTGTTCATTAATGCCTGGGAAATGCTTTGACTTAAATGACGATGAGAAAACAATAAATAAGACCGCTGTAAGACTATAAGGAACAAAATGTCAGAGGACACCAAGAAGAACAAATATGAACGGATCCTGAAGTCCTCCTGTGTATTGCTGACAGCAGACAAATCCCACTCAGGCCTCAAAAAGTCACCACACCCAGGAACACACCATGGGCAGGGAACACGGAAAGCAGTGGCTGCTCACAGAGAATCATTTAGGTTGGAAAAGATTAAGATCATTGAGTCCAACCATAAACCTATCACTGCCCAGGACAGATGCTGAACTAAAAAGGATATCGGTACTAGGGGAGCTAACGATGTCAGCTGGCACTGGGAACGAGCTCAAGAAGCATCTAGTTGGCTTACGAGAGCAAGCAGGATCTTCAAAAGGACTTCAGCACCAGGAATGTGGTATGGCACTGGCAGCTGGTAGGTGTCCAAAACCTACATCAGCAGCCATGACCCTGAGCTGCTCCACAGACACTTCTCCACAGGAAACATCATGCACGGACCAGGTGAACTGAACACAGCATTAGAAGGATGCAGCAAACTCCACTTTCTTCTGTCTACAGACATAAACCTCTTTCCTTCAGTAATAACGGATGCTACAATGAACACTCCATCACTAGTGCTTAAGGTAAATATTGAAATCAAAGTGAAAATCTGTTCTGTTGTTCACAAACCAAGCAGACAAGGCACCATATAACGTCTCAGACCTTAGAAAACACCTTTGTCTTCATACTAAGAGTTTGTGGTTACATGGGCACCTACCTCTGGCAAGGACAGTGACATTTGGGGACAGTGTTTTAATCAAGACAGTAACAAGAAGTATCTGCAATTATTGCCTCTTCATAATATATGAACTTAGTCAAATATTTACTCCGTGGTAGAGAAAATGCTTTATGTAAAATGCTGGCGGGCAAAATGTTACGGCACATTTTATTAATTTAACTAAATGATGGGGTTTACCATATGTTTAAGTAAATATATGCAAATATGTTATGGGGAAAAATGTGATTAAATTGTCTGGATTAAATATCCAGCATTTTTAGTGTCCCACCACAGATTCAGACCAGCAACAGCAACGCTGCTCACGCAAGGCCTGTGGTTGGGAAGGATTTTAATGCTTCCCCGTGAACCTTCCCTCAGTGCCCCCTCATCTTCCTCATGGACGTGGGCAGGCTGGGGCTGAGGCACTGCCTTCAAATCCTGGGTATCAGGGGTTTGTTCTCATCCTGGAGCTGAGGCTTCCTGTGGGACCTGGGTCAGTCCCTCAGGCTCGAGTACCTCTGTTGCCAATCTCTAACAAGGAAATTGTTTTTCCTTCTGGCAAAACGTGTTGTGGAGATACGTTCATTAATGCCTGGGAAGTGCTTTGACTTCAATGACGGCAAGAAGATAAAACAATAAATAAGACCATGATGGTGTCTTCTCTTTCTGCTTGGGGATGTGACAGCATGAGGACAGCTCCAGCCTGTCACTCTCCATCCTCACCCAGACTCAGCGCTGCACTGGCAGATTTGGCATCCACAAAAACAACGTGAGGTCCAGCTGGGAGCAGAAACGTGGGGAGCAGAATCTGAGCTCAATGACAGAGGTCACCTTCCGTCTCCCATAGAGACAGAGTAGATCCCCATCTGTTATTTGGGCTGACCACTCCCTGCATTCCACCCAGTCCATTTCTCTGGCAAGCTTCCCAGGACGTGGATCTTTCTTATTCAGGATAACAATGAGGAGTTATTAACTGGGGCTTTTTTCGGGTTTCCGGAGGTCCTTCCAATAGCTGCGTTGGTGGATACCACAGCCGTCGTCGTCTTCAGCACGGATGTTTTAAGCATTTCACTTGGTGAAAGACTAACTACGAGCAGTGCCGTGAAACAGGGTCACCCTGGAGCTGAGGCAGGGTCAGAGATGAAGAGGCAGTGCCAGAGTGCAGAGCCTGGTGGACCCATCAGGCAAAGCATGAGGCAAAGCTGCAGCCCTGAGTCCCAGGGCCCTCCTGCGTGATCAGAAGCGCCACATTAAGTCTTGAGCACCACAATGATTGTCCAAGGCGAGGCCATGCTTCATGCCCAGGGACCAGCTTGGCCAGCCAGAGAAGCCTTTCCACTTCCTCAAGGTTTCTCTGGGCAGCAATAAGAGATGGCTCATTGGGAAGAGATCCAGAGTTGATGGGGTTTTAACGAGGTCTTTCGATAGCAATTCCACGAGGTCTGGAGTCTACTATATCTTTCTGAGCACACTATTATCATGGTGAATACCTCTTTCATAGCAGAACCATGCACTACCTGGGCCTGATGTCCTGCCCAGATGTAGCAGGGTTTGTGCCAGCGTGGCCGAAGCGAGGTCGTTACCTGTTGAAAACCCCAAGGGAAGTGAAGGGTGCGTGTAGTGAACGCCAAGAGGTTACAATGGAGCCTGCATGGTCTGACTCTCCTGTCCCAGGTCACTCCACTGATGCCAACTCCAGTCAGCAAGTTTCTTGAACAGGACATTTCCCATTTCCCAAGGGTCCCTGTGGAACCTCTGGAGGCAGCTCTGAGCACAAAAGGACTGAACACAGAGAAGTTTTCCATCTCATTACATAAACCTGACTCGAGGGTGACAGAACCAAAGATGTTTGACGAGTGTCATCTGATCTGCATGAAAAGATCCAATGCTGCCTGACACCCTGTCAGCCTGTGCCTTGAGCTGATGGTCACATCATGCTTCCAGAAAACACTTTAGAAGAGTCTTTCGCTGACACCAGAGCCAAACTGGCTGTGGCTGAGGCAGGAACCACTCACGTGCTGGTACATGGGCACAGCACATGCCCTGATTCACTTGGAGCTGAAGCAGTGGCTCAAGCGCCCTGTCCAAGGCCTGCAGGAGAGGCAGAGGTGGAACCAAGGCTGGGGGAAGGCAAAGGAGGAAAGAGTGGAACCATCACAAGCCACTTCAGCAAATTCCCCTTGGCTCCCCCTGCACTGGGGTGTCGCTCGCTCCCTCCAGGTACCAGGAAAGAGGCATCTTAAGGGTAGGGAAGGTTGTTTCCACCAACTGCTGGTTCTCCTCTTCCCACTTCCCCCCCAGAAGATGGGGCTGCCTGGAAGGCATCACCTCGTACTTCCCTGTGAGCTGCATTCAGACCACAAAGCCACCCTCACAGTAAGAGAACACGTGTATCTGGATCTGAACACCCTGGCAGGTGGGTCCTCACCTTGTAGTGAGCCTGCAACTCTCACACACCAGCTCTTGGCTTCGGGACAGAGGCAAAGCAGCAGGACCCCAGCTCTGCAGAGGGGTGCTGGCTGGAGGTGCCGTTAGATCCGTTCCTCCTCACCGTCAGTGCCTGCCTGGACAGGGCTATGGGATCTGTTAAAGCTTGGCTGTGGCAAAGGAGCTGCACAGCTCTGAACTCCTGCTGCCTCGGTGCCACGGTCGTGCGTCATCAGGCAGGCAGTTGTCCTCAGCCTGAGCTCTGCACAGCTGGGACAGGAGGACGTGAAAAGCCAGAATGCCCCAGAGACTGCAGTGCACAGGATACAGAGTGGATTAAAATCTGGTCAACAGAGGTCTTAAAATGTCAGCGTAAACAGGAGGGCAGTGCTGGCGGGGAAGCTTGCCTGGGCTTATGCTGTTAACAATAGGTTCAGTGACCTGGACAAAGAAAACCTTGACTGATAAAGCCTGCAGATTAGACACTGTCTCCTGCCCTCCTGATCTTTGAAGAGACCAGTCCCCCAGCAGACCAAAACCTCAGCACTGCTCAGTCGCCTACTCACAAGCAAACACCACGGTGTTTCACATGCCTAAATGCAAGGTTATCCCTCTAGGAGAAAAGGCTGCAGGATCCTAGTGGAATCTGGTGGGTGTGGAGGAGAGCAGCAGAGCATTGAGATCTGGTGGGTGTGGAGGAGAGCAGCAGAGCAGAGAGGTCTGGTTGGGATGGAGGAGAGCAGTAAAGCAGAGAGGTCTGGTGGGAATGGAGGAGAGCAGCAGAGCAGAGAGGTCTGGTTGGGATGGAGGAGAGCAGTAAAGCAGAGAGGTCTGGTGGGAATGGAGGAGAGCAGCAGAGCACTGTGGTCAACTCCTCCTCAGAAGCCAGCGCAGTAAGTCACAGAGCAACACATCAAGCTTGGACAGCCACAGCTCAGAAGCACCATGAGAATGGCTCAGGGGTTCCAAACCATTCCCAAGAGACCATCACGTCTCTCGCTCCATCTATTCTGCTTATCAAAAGAGGATCGGAGGACTTGGGACACATTTTCATGTTGGGGGCAGCGCAGCAATAGAGAACTTCCCAACCTACAGCAAAATTCAATGCTGAAAGAACCCAAATTTAGCCTGGAAATGATGCATGCATTGAAATGCATTTGCTAAAGATCCCAACAGGTTCTCTTGAAACCAAGGCTCAGTGTTTTCTACAAGACCTGTTCTTATCCCCTTGGAAACTTCCCTGTAGTCTCCCAAGGCAGAAGAGACCAGAGGAGATGCCCGAGTTCCCCCAGCTTGCCAGTACCCGGGGCTCTCTTGGGCTGGATTCCCCACTTCCAGGACTGCTGCACACCACTGCGGGCTCATCTTTGCAGAGGTGGTTTCTGCCCTGTACATTGCTCCCAGTAGCTCCCTGATGTTTCAAGCCCTCGCTGACAGACAGGCAGGTGTGCCTGGGACACGGCCACCTCCCCAAGCCCGGCACGGGGAGCGTGGCCCCCCAAACGGAGCCCTCGGCAAAGTGCGGGGGAGGACTGTGAGCCCAGCTGTGACATTTCCTTTCACCTATACCTGTACAGCTGTTTCCTACAGGGCTGCAGCCTCAAGTGAGATGTGTGAGGCTTCTGTAGGTGCTTGGGAACAAGACGGAACAGAAACGCTTCACACCTGGCCCCCAAAATTACAGCAAGCTGGAAGGGGGCCAACATCAACTGGCAGAGTACCAGTTGCGATGGACATCAATTAAGCAGCCTGTCAGCCGCAGACTGCAGGGTTTGCTTTCTGCTCTCTGCATCCCTCCTTAAGCCTTCAGCAGCACCAGTGCTGGAGTTTTCCAGATGGGATCGTTTCCCTCAGATTCCACTCACTAGATTTATTGCAGTTGTTTTTTTTTTTCTTTTTAAAGCTCGTCCTTTTAAGAGCCTGAACTATTATTCCACATTGCGGATTTCTCCAGGGCTGTATTCAGTGTCCTTGTGTAGCGCTAACGCTTGTTTGCCCCAAGTTCCCTTTGCCTTCAGCTGGAGAAAGGCAGTTTTATGAATATGTTCCAAACTCTCTAAGCTTAAAAAGCAATTAAAAACCCAGTCTGAATGATAAGTGAGCAGAACCCCCCTGCCCTGCACAGCTCTAGGAGATGCAGCTGTTACTAGAACAGCACTCATGCCTGTTTCTATGCAGACATGTTCCGAACAGCCCAACAGACACCAGTGTCCCCTCCTCTGCTGTCCACACCTGGGAACAAAGACTTGGCTTGACAAACCGTGCTGGTGACACCCAGCAAAGAGAGGCCCCTGCGGTGTCCACGCAGTCCCTGGCACTCAAGGTGATGACAAGGACAGACGAGCACTTCAAAGCAGGTGACACTGCACCCTACCTTCGTGGTGGCACGAGCTCCAGCCTCTCCTCCATCACCCAGTGACATCACCTTCCAGCACGGCCCATAATTTAGCCTAATCGCCTTTTGCAATCCAAAGGCACCACATGAAAAGGAAGGTCGAGGCTGGGATGGAGTTCAGATAGTGGTCAGAAAATGTAAACATTTCTAACTCGGCCGCCTTTGGCTGCCAGCTCCTGCCAAGTCCCCACTCCGAGCAGACCTGCCTGCGGCAGGGATCTTTCGTTGCTTGTTTGGAAACCGAGGCAGGCAGGAATGGAAGGAGTTTTTCAAGGATGACTCCTCCTTGGACTCTCCTACTTAGGACTCCGATCTCTGCTCACAGTTTCCCTTTCCTCTCTGGACCAAACTCCAAGCTGGAAGCTCTCACTCTCCTGGGCTGAGTGCGTCTTCCTGCCAGCTGGAGGGAGATGCTCAAAGGCTATGGAACGGGAATATGGAAAGGATGCTGAGAAAACAGTTACATTTGCTCACTGGGGTTTTCTCTCTGCTTACAAAGAATTTATGCTCTCAGAGTCCTGGTCTTGCTACCCAAAATCACTGCAGTGTGGCCACTCTAGTCTGGATTTCATTCCTGGCATCCCAGGAGGCAAAAGGTCTCAGAAAGGACAAACCTTCTGGTGTTTAAAGGCATTGACAGAGCCTGGTCACTCTGACAGCTCTTTCTCCCGGGCTTCTAAACCTGGGGTTGCCTTTTCAAGAGTCATGAGACATGACCACACATCACCAAGAGGTATCTGCAAGTCTTAAAAAAGACTGAAATACCGTAAATAAGTGAAGTGATTAACAAGACAGGAGTAATTTTAGCCCAAGCCTACTCTGAAAGTCTCCTAAATTGCTAATTCAAAGGCTTCTAGAGTGAATCTAGAGCATGTTGAGAAACCAGAGAGGGTAAAATCTGGACTGGCCACCTGGGCTGGACAGTACAGAGAAGTCATAAAATGGTTTGGGTCAGAAGGGACCTCAAAGCTCAACCAGTTCCAGCCCCCCTGCCACAGGCAGGGACACCTCCCACTGGATCCGGGTGCTGGAAGGAGATCAGTGCTTTCTAAAAGGAACAAAGCTTGGATTTTAGGCTGTCTGCACTGACAGGTGAGTAGTGGGAATAGGAGCAAGCAAGTCCTTGTGAAACAAGAACCACACCAAGCACGGGAAGGTAACTGGCCACCCTGGAGTTGGAGGAGCCATGCGGCACCCAGTCTGGAGGTCCTGGGCAGTAAAACAGCGTTAGTTATTTTTCAGAGCCTCGAGTTTTAGGGCTCTCATTTGCCTGGTGAGGTGAGGCAAAGTTGAGCCTAGCTGAGTGGCGAGGATCTGAGACAGTCCACCCTGCACATGAGCGTGCACGAGGGGAAAAAAAAAAGTGCTTTTCTGTTTGAGAGGAGGGAACCACAGTGACTGGCCCTATAAGCATATGTATTAATCATGCACCGTCTGGTTTTAATCCACACACTGCTGATCCTGCGTCTCACTGTATTGTTATCAGGGGAAGGAGTATTTCTCCTCAATCTTTTTCACCAGCCAAAAGCCTGAAAATGCAAAAAACACATTTGTGAAGTGCCTTCGCAAGGACCCTGGGCCCCGGACCTGGTGAGCTGGGGCTGCTGCCTTTTTATTGGCGTCTAAAAACCTTTTATTAACGTGTGTCAGGGCTGGGGGAGGAGAAGGGGAGTTCAGGTTTCAGGACCCCCCATGCAGAGAGGTCTATTGTGCGAAGGGACATTAACACTTTCTCCTCCATATCTCCCAGGCTGGGGCGTGTGGCAGAGCACACAATGCAGGTACAGGCTTGGGTGATGTACATGGTGATTCCATGCAGAGCTTGCAGGGCCATGTGCGTCCAGAGAGGAGAAGGACTTCCCTGCTCCACTCCCTGCAGCCCTCTTCCAGCCCTGTCACCAGCACCTCGAATCTTGGGTTCAGTTTTGGACCCCTCACTACAAGAAGGATGTTGAGGGGCAGGAGCGCATCCAGAGAAAGGAACGAAGCTGGGGAAGGGTCTGGAGAACAGGGGTTATGAGGGATCTGGGGCTGTTTAGTCTGGAGAAGAGGAGGCTGAGGGGAGACCTCATCGCTCTCTGTAGCTCTCTGAAAGGAGGTTGTAGTGAAGTGGGTACTGCTCTCTTCTTCCAAGTAACAAGGGATAGGACAGGAGGAAACAGCCTCAAGATGTGCCAGGGGAGGTTTGTATTGGATATGAGAAAAGATTTCTTCATGAAAAGGTGGTGAAGCACTGGCAGGGGCTGCCCAAGGCAGTGGTGGAGTCTCCACCCCCCACAACATGTGTAGAGGTGGCACTTTGGGACATGGTTTAGCAGGCACGGTGGGGTTGGGCTCATGGTTGGACTGGGTGACCTTAAAGGTCTTTTCCAACCTTAATGACGCTACAGTTCTTTTCCATGGGGCACTGCAGAGCAGGATGCACCCGAGACAATGAGATTCAGTGAGAGCTGAGGAAACCAGAACGTGTCCCAGGCTCCCAGGTCTGCACAAGAACAGACCCAAGCACACCTCAGATGCACCATTTCCAGGACTGCTTTAACCCTAACACAACCTGAGTGTGTTCCATTAAAAGTCCCCCACAGCAGCACCACATGCCACCTGATGAATCCACACTTGTTACCTTCCTTCTTTCCACACCTTAACTCAGCCACCCTGCTCTTCCCTGCTCTTGCCTCAGGTACAGCACTGGGGGACTGAGGTCCTGGCAGCATCTCCTTCCCGTGCGAAAGCTGCAGATGCCGTCTGACGGACCTGGCACCAGGCTGCATAGTTTGCTGTTGACTGGCACGTTCCATGGTGTTCCATCACACAAGCTGCAATGGATATCTGCCCAACATGCACCCAGGAAAACATCACCAAGCTATGCTCACCCTGGAGCCAGCTTTTGTTCGTTACAACTTTAATGGCAGCACAACAGACAATGGGAACCTCTAAGTGTCACCCTGGCTCCAGCAGGAATCCCAACGCACTGCTTCATGGCAGCAAATGGAGTCAGAACATTTTCATTCAAAATAAGAACCAGGCCAAATGCTCAAATTCTTGCTGAGAAACTCTGGCTGAATGCTGCACTCCATCTGCTAAATGGGACGTGGAGAACAGCAAGAAGTGGGAAGCACTGTATTTGTCCTACATGGCTTACAAAATACCCATCCTCTTGGTGCAGCCAATAAACTGACACCACTTTAAGCCCAGCACTCTCCAGTCCTGCCTTTCAACAGACTCATTTCCTACACAATTTTACATATTAATTAAAAATTGTAGTGCAAAAGCATGGGGGAAGGGTTTGGGGCATCAGCAAGCAAGGTGAGATGTTACAGAATCATTGAGGTTGGAAAAGACTTCTAAGCTAATCCAGTCCAAACATCAGCCCAACCCCACCGTGCCTGCTAAACCATGTCCTGAAAATCCTTGCTGTAAAAACCCCACTGTCCCTTTCTGGCCAGGGAACTGGGAGCAAAGGCATCACAGTGAGCTTCCAGAGCCACTCTGCCGTACCAGAACCCTCCTCCCAGCTCCCAAGACTTTCACAAAGTGCTACATAAAGAGCAGAACATTTGCTTTGCCTCTCCAGCAAAGACCAGTCAGGAGTTTGGGCTGAAAACTGGGCCAACACTGAGAACATGAGAGAAAGAAACTGGGTGCAGAAGAATAACTCATACTACACAGCAATGAGAAATCAGTACTGGAAAGAGTTCTTGCTGCACAGAAATACCATTTCTCACCTGCTCACAGCTCAGGCAACCAACAAGGAGCAGCAAAAACTCCTGAAACGTGGCTGGATGTGGTACAGAACCTCTCCACTGCGGTGCCCACTGGCATCACCTGACTGAGGCTTGGGGATACAGAACCCCTCATGTCACCATGCTGAGCAGGGACACAGTGCCCTTCCACTGCTAGCAGCCCAGAGATGGATCTGCTGAGGGGTCAGACTTGTCTGGGCTCTGCATGCTAAAAGCAGGGCAGGAGCAGAGGGTGGACAGAGGATCACATATAGAGACCCCATGGTTGAGTTGGATTAGGGGCGTCTTTGCAGCAAGGTGTCTTTTTCTATCTTGCTCACAGTCCTTGGTGAAAGGCACACAGGTTCGTGCCTGTCAGCCATACCCTCCTGGCTCAGGTATGCACTGCCTTCCCCCCCACTCCACTCTTGGAGAGTCAAAGAATGCACTTCATCAATAGTGGAGGAGGAGAAGGACGTTGCTGGATGGCAATGACGCAGTTGCCACTCCAGCCCCTTTCTACAGCACTACTGGACCACAGAAAATGGGGTAGGAGCATCCAAAGAGGTCACTTTACCTCTTTTTCCAATGTGTTCATCTCCAGCCAAGTTGTAGCTTAGAGAGCTGCCCAGCCTGCTTTTAAAAATCTCCAAGGCTGAAGAGATTCTGCAGAATCGCTAAGGCAGCCACTTTCAAGTGCTTAACTACCCAAAGGTACGAAGCCTTGCCTGAAGTCTACTCAATTTATGCCCATTCCTTCCTGTGCTTTTCAGCTCAGAGCTGGGGGACAGTTTGTTCTCCTCCTCTTAACAACAGCTCATGGCATTTTCCCTGAAATTCCTCTAGAATAAAGAGCCCCAGCTCTTCCAGCCCCTTCTCGGAAGTCAGGCCTTGGACATCTCTGCTCTGTCGCACTGGTCTCCCCTTAAACCTCTTCGATGTCCTCCACAAAGAGAATACACATGCCTGCTGCTTGCCCAGTCTGACCATTAGCACAGTCACTGGTCAGTACTGGATCGAGAAGAATCACAGAATGGTTTGGGTTGGGAGGGACCTCAAAGCTCATCCAGTTCCAGCCCACTGCCATGGGCAGGGACACCTCCCACTGGATCAGGGGGCTCAAAGCCCTATCCAACCTGGCCTTGAACATCACCAGGGATAGGACAGCCACCACTTCTCTGGGCAACGTGGGCCATGGCCTCCCCACCCTCACAGGAAAACGTTTCTTCCTCAGTTCTCCTCTCAATTTCCCTTCTTGTAGCTGAAAACCGTTCCCCCTCATCCTAACCCTGCACTCCCTGATCAAGAGCCCCTCCCCAGCTTTCCTGGAGCCCCTTTCAGTACTGGGAGGCTGCTCTAAGGTCTCCCTAGAGCCTTCTCTTCTCCAGGCTGAAAAACCCCAACTCTCTCAGCCTGTCTTCATAGCAGAGGTGCTCCAGCTCTCAGATCATCTCTGTGGCCTCCTCTGGACTTGCTCCAACAGATTCATGTCCTTCCTGCACTGAGACCTTGCCAAACCCACTGCTTTTGCTCAGCGTGTCCCAGGTGGTGCTGGCACCAGTGGGTTCTTCTCTCCACCTCCATGCAAGATGTTTTGTGTGTAGGGCAAAAACCAGAGGACAGCACAACATGAATGGCACACACCAGGGGCTCAGACCTGTGTCAGCATCAGCCAGCACCCCAGCCTGCTGGGTGAGATCAGGGTTCCAAAGCCAGCTACTACAGCTTTACAAGGAGCAGCTGAGGGAACTGGGGTTGTTTAGCCTGGAGAAGAGGAGGCTGAGGGGAGACCTCATCACAGTCTACAACTGCCTGAGAGGAAGTTGTAGTGAGGTGGGTGTTGGCCTCCTCTCGCAAGTGACAGGTGACAGGATGAGAGGAAATGGCCACAAGTTGTACCAGGGCAGGTTCAGACTAAACATTTCGAAAAACTTCTTCACTGAAAGGGTTCTCAGGCACTGGCAGAGGCTGTGCAGGGAGGTGGTTGAGTCACCATCCCTGGAAGTGTTTAAGATGGGTAGATGAGTTTCTGAGGGACATGGTTTAGTAAGTGGACATGTTCGGTTGGACTCAATGATCTCAAAGGTCTTTTCCAACCAGTTGATTCTATGATTCTACGATTCAAATCAAACAAGACCCACAGAGGCAGGGGAAAAATAAAAGAAAGAAAGTGGGGATGGACATAGCCAGGCCTGGCTCCTTCTCTCTGGGCTCTGTGGTGCCTATTTGGCTGAGCTGAGCTGGTACCAACTGTGCCTGACGATCCTGGATGCTGAGTGCCTGATGAGTGGCTGCTGTCGCACTGCAAAGGCACTGTCTCCCATCAGTGGTGTTGTGCAGTTTGTTTGTAATGGACCAGAGCCAAAGGAAGCCAAGTCAGTGAGAAAACACAGCTCAGGTGTAGCTACAGGACAAGGATGCGCTGTTTTTTCCACAGACATGAGCGTAAGTGCCTGGCAGGGCAGGTAGATGGCACTCCAAATAAATCAATGTGTGGTTAGGAGAGGCAGAGTTCAGGGAATACCAACCCCATCCCACAAGTTATGGAGAACCAGACTGGGCTGCTCAGCCCCTTCACCTGTCTGCTGGGGGCTCTGGTTTGTGGCTGCTGCAGAAGAGCCCTTGCACAGAGAGTGGGGCACTGGGACTGTCCCCACTGAAGCCCCGTGAGGTCACAGTACATACTGGGAGAACAAGCTACCTCAGAGCAGCAACAGCAACCACACACTTGTTATTGTAATCCCTTCACATAGAGCTTTGAAAATCCACTTTTCCACAGTGAGCTCCAGGACCAAGGTGCTTCCCTGCACTGGGGGAACTCACAGCGTCACTGGGACCTTGTGCTCCTCTGCCGTGGGCAGTGCTGCGAGCACAGAGAACTGAAACAGGAATTCACACCTCTTGGCTCCCCCTCTGTGACAAAGGTCCTAAATTTCTCACCATCATTTCAGGAAAATGGGAAGAAGAATTAGCACGCGGGAAGGCGGAGCTGCCACCACCACACGTGGGCTCTCCACAGAAACCAGTCCTTGCTCCTCCACTTCTCCTCTCGGAGCACCAACCGCTTGGGAAGGCAATGCTGCAGCTTCCCAGATGAGCAGCATTTCTGCCTCCAAGCAGGAAACTGTTGAGAGCCACTCTTATCCTGTCATGCCTCCAAGGGCGTGCAAAACAAATGCCATTGTGCCTCATCCATCCCCCCATCAGGTTCAGGCACGTTATCCAAGTGCAGCCCCCAGGTCCCTTCTGGCCAGGTGGTGGCAGAGAGCAGACCCAAAACCCCACAGCAACAAGGGAACTGATTTCATTATTCTAAAAACAAACAGCCAAAGGAAAAGTTCAGGCTAGAATGGGCTCCTAGAGCAAAGAAAGGAAAATAGAGAGCGGGCAGTTGGGAATGCTTCATATTCCTAAAAGCCTTTTGTACGTTAACACATGGTGTCTGCTTCTCTCTAGTCACCTATTTATCACTCTCCTCTTTAGAGAAGGAAAAAAGTCCTGGCTGCCTTCCTAAGACAGAGTTTTGTGGCCGGGGGGAGGGGGAGGGTGCTTTAAGCATGATGCAAACCATTTGGAGTGCACCGAGAGCACTGCCAACACAAGCTGCACTATTTAAACAAGTGAGGAAATGATCGTATATACAACATGCCAGCAAGCACACACACACCAGAGGAAGTCGAGAGGGGTTTTCATGACACAGAGCTGGATGTCAACGGCTGAAAGGTCGATATTTTCCCTTAACACCCTTCTCAATGACTTAATCGTGTTCCGTTTGCACAGAAAACTTCCCAAGAATAAAAGTCTGGAGGAATCGAAGGGGGGATGTTTGGCCTACTGCTGACCTTGTCCGAGGTCCTCTCCACGTAGCAGGGCTCCTGGGGGGCGACCAGCAGGGGAACGAAGCCCGAGAGCAGCCGATCCTCTTCCAGGCTAAGCAGGGCAAGGTCGTCATCTGGGTCCTTGTACAAGGGCACCTCCGACTGATTCACTGTGGTCAGTATGTTACAGAAGTCAGCCAGCGTCGCCCACACATCTACTGAGACCCTGGGAGAACGAGGAGAGATGTGAGCAATTCGGGGCTGGAATGTGTTGGGAGTTGCCTGCAATGCTGCAGTGAATACCAGAGAGGTGAGGCGAGGCGAGGCACCCCACGGCCACCGCTAACCTACCCCACCGGGAGGGCTCCGGCCGCTGCTGCGCTGGCACGAAACCCAGGAGGGTCTGGAACCCTCACCTGTGGCCACTCACACCAACCACCCCGTCCTGGGATAGCTCCCAGGATCTTGTCCTTCCCACTGCTCTGCCCGCTCCCGAGCTGGCACACACGCAGGGAGCAGCTTCCCTGTGCAGCGCCAGCAGAAGTCCAGCTCCTTCCAAATGGGTGAAACACTGCTTATTACTCAATTTTAAAGCCTACCAGGAGGACAAAACAATCCCCCGCATGGCTGCTGGGGCAAGAGGGTCAGCCCACCCTTTCCTTCACCCTGCAATCACGCTGCAGCCACGTCCTAAAGCACAGAGATGGTTTTGGTTAAACCCCAGCCACAGGGAGGGTTAAGCTGCGTTTTGCTTTTGGCCATGGTTTCAACACTTGCCAGTGACCTGCAAAGCTGCCTCGGCGGCGTCGCACCTTCCCGGAGCAGCAGTGACGTGCAGGACACAGGGTGCGAACACAAGGCCAGGGGCAGCCCTGGACCACTCTCCACACATCCTCAGAGCACATCCCCATTGCTGAGCACCCCCTGTGGAGGGCCCAGCACCCCCGAGATGGCCAGAACAGGCAACAAGCACATGGGCACTGCAGATGCCAGGCTGCCTCGTACTGCATTTCTTCCTCCTGCGTCTAAAAACACTCAGATAGGGGGGGTTTAGTGTATAAATCGCAATAAAAGCAGGGGAAACTGGGGCTGATCTACTTCTGGTGGCAGTAAGGAGGGCTGCTTCACCATCCCACACCTCTGGACTGACCAGCTCAGGGAGCCAACATCACCGGGGGTGCAGCAGTGTCCGGTGCAGTGCAAGGCAGCCCAGGGCTGGCTGAGGCCCCCTGCTCTTTGAACTGCTCCAGGTGGACAGAGTCTGCACTCGGTTATTTACGGGAATCAATGTACCAGGAAAGCACACTGAAATGAAACATCTTGTTTTCAAGAGCGTCCTGGGAGCCAGACAGAATGAGGAGCCATTAATCAAAGCCCGGCACATAATCAGCACACATGTAACAGAGAGTCGCCCACGTCCCTAAGCCAGCCCGCGTTCTGCACAAGGAGAAGAGGTTCCTTCAAAGCCCTCTGCACAGACACCAGGAGCTGGGTTCATTCACAAAGCTCCATTGCTTGGCTCAGCCAGGTCTGGCTGTCAGAAATGTTTAAATATGGAAAAAAATAAACAGTTGCAACACGTTTTTTCGGAGGGATCTGTCCGAGGCCCTTTGTGATGTAATGGGAAACGCTGCGTTTGTGCTACCAGCTGGAAAATAAACAGAGCTGCGAGGGTTAAAAGGAACTGAACTTTCCACGACCCCTATCTGCAAAAGAAGAAAATAATAAGAGGAATGATCCACTGCCCCACAGCCCTGATAGTTTATCCTCCGGCCCAGGCTGTGGAGACAAGCACCGGATGTGATAGGGCTGCTCTGGGCCACCTCCAAGGCGAGCTCTGCCCATGGGAGATGCGCTGGGCTTGGGAGGCTCAGCCCTCCCCCAGTGCCCTGCTGGCAAGCGGAGGCCTGAGCCCGCTCACACAGCGCTGGTGGGGCCCCGCTGGCACGGGCTGTGACCTGGATGAAGGAGGTGGAAAGGCTGGAAGGAATGGCAGGGGAAAGGAATGGGGAGAAACAAGCACACTGTGGTGCTGGGGACAAGCGCGGATGCAGAGGACGTTCCCAGGGAGCTGAGACAGCCAGGTGCATGGGGCCAGAGTGGAGAAGAAGGGGGAGAAATATGTTGCAGAGACCCTGCTTTTATTCCCAAAGAAACAGGAGAGAGAACCAGAGAGCAGCAGTGGGATGCAGGGCAGGACTGGGATCCAGAGCGGGGCAGGGGTGGTGAAGAACAGATGAATTACAGGGAGATATCTCCCTCAAAAGGCACCCCATGGTAGAAAAACACCAAGTGAATGGTCACCGAGCTGCCACACTGACACCTTTGCAGCCCAGTGCTCCCCTCTCTGCTCCTCCCGCAGCCCCTCACCACCCCCTGAGTGCAGAAGCAGCCTCTGTCACTTCATCCCTTTCATCCTGGGCTCCCTGCAGCGTCGCAGTGCCTCGCCACATCTCTCATTTGCACTAAAGTGTTTGGTTTCCACCCTGTGCCTCCTTGGCTCAAACCACAGCCTGGGCTGGCTCCTGGGCAGCAAGGTCTCGCTGCAACACAGCCCCAAGCAGCTCTGCAGCAGCCAGGCAGCACCCTCTCGCATGCAGCACCCTGCAGAGCCTTCAAAAGCCAATGAAGCAGAAGGTGTTGGCATTTCTGCTTTGGTTTTCTCCTGCGATGCAGAAGTAGCACCGCAGAGAGCAGCTCGGGCCATTTCCTGCCTTCCCCTTGGGTGCAGCTCCCAGTACGGCACCACAAGGACCAGAGATTCATGGAGTGGTTTGGGTTGGAAGTGACATCAAAACCCATCCAGTTCCATCCCCTGCCACGGGCAGGGACACCTCCCGCTGGATCAGGGGGCTCCAAGCCACATCCAGTCTGGCTTTGAACACCTCCAGGGATAGGGCAGCCATCCTGGGGTCACCTTGGCCAGGGCCTCCCCACCCTCACAGGAAAACATTTCTGCCTAAGATTTCATCTCAATCTTCCCTCTTTCAGTTTAAAACCGTTCCCCCTCATCCTATCCCTCCACATCCTGATCAAGAGCCCCTCCCCAGCTGCAAGCCATGGGCAAAGCCAGCGAGGGCTAACAGCCCATGCCCACACCACACTCGCCCTAGAAGGTCTCACACCCCTCGGGAGCCCAGTCAGGTGTCTCCTCCAAGGATGCAGCCATGGCCACTTCCAGGTGTTTCTGGCCTCTGTCAACCAACAGTGCTGCCGTGCCAGAGCCTCTCTGCAAAGCCCAGGTGCCTGGAAGCGCTGCAGCCACACGGTGCCATGGCTTCAGTGTCCTGGATCCACTATCACAGAGCTCAGGCATGCAGCTCCCAGGTACAGGGACGGGGCTTCCAGAGCTTTTAACCGAGGAAGCGAGAAGGGGGTTAGTGCAAGGTCTTTCCTCAGAACCAGGGTTCATTCACTTCCCTGCAGACACATTTACATTTGCTTATTCCACTAGGACAGGAAAAAAAAATAAGAGTTAATTTCTTTTTTATTGCCTCAGGATTCCAGGTTTAATGTAGCTGTCAGGGTGAGCGCAGCCCAGCTGCACACCGACGGGACTCAGCCCGGCCAGCGACGCCGAGCACTCTGCAAGTGCGTGGTGGAACGTGGCCCTGGTGAGGCTGGGCCTGTGCCAGCATGGCTCCTGCCTAGGACGGATGGTGGGAATGCATCACCCCAAGGCAAAAGGCACACAAGGGAAAGGCTGGGCAAGGAGAGGGTGATAGGAGTGACAGGCATGGGAGTGATGGGTACGGGAGCAAGCGTGATGCTCACCCAATCCCCACTGGCTGCGGTGCCGTGCGGTGCTCCCGCATAAGCCACTGCCTTCCCCGGGGTGCGGGCTGCCTGGTGATTAATATCAAGCACAATGACCCCATGTTCGGAGCCTGCGGGGGCCTGTGGAGGTGGCCGTTTCCTGTGTAATACCAGCTTGTTTAAACACTAACAGTCAAACTCCACAGCTGCAGAACAAACCCGGAAAGCACAGTGCAGAAGAAGTCCTGCATTGTGTTCCCCAGCCGCCAAGAGCCGCACAGATGGCAAACGCTTTGGGATCATGCGTGCCCAAGGGTGGGCAATGTGCACCCATCAGCTCCTGGTGCAAGGTGGCACCGGTGCCCGCCCCAGCTCTCGCACTGCCGTACAAACTGCTCCGCATCTGCATCCCCCTCCTGCGTTTCCTCTTGCCCAGTCCAGGGGAAGCTGAACTAAAAGCAGCTCCTCTGCAAGGAACAAAAGGGGTTGGTAGTGGGAGCTCTTCCCAAAGGCATTCACCATCCGCTCTGGACACAGACACAGTTGCCCAGAGCCCAGATGACGTGGTCACAGTCCCTCTGTCCCAGGGCTCATGGTTTCCCCTGCTCAGCCCTGCACGCTGTCTCTTTGGCCATCCATAAACCCATCTCTCTCCCAGGAACCTGCCTTTAGTCTCCTCTCCAGGAGAGTTGCAGTCTCCTCCCAAGTAGCCCCTTTCTCCATGGAGACTTTTGGCTTCTGCTTCACTCGACTTCACCTTCATTCTCAGCCAGGTTTACACTGCTGAGACACCTCCGAATCCCCGCTTTGATGTCTCGATAGGGAAACTCTGGTGGCCAGTGTTACTAACTAGGTCTGCAAAAGGGATTTTCCATTTAAGCTCTGGCAAACTCTAGCAAGACCTTGGCACCCCTGGCCAAGATTCTCTCCATCTCACCCAGTGGGAGCTGCCATCTCAGTGACACTTCTCCGCCAGAGCTATGTGATGAGAGTAATCTGGCAGATCTCTCTGGGAAGGTAAGCTCTAGAATACGCTCAGGGCTTTTGGATTTCATTTAATACTTGGTTTAAATTAACCATTTTTAAATGCTTGCAGACAGTCTCCACAAATGGAGAGGCCCTCTGCTCCAGCGTGGAAGGAGCGTGGAGTCGCCAGGGTCAGCCTTGCGGCAGTTTGTCTGTCTAGCCAGTGGCTTCCCCATTGATTCTTGCACTTCATTTAGCAAGAGATTCATCACGGCAACAAAGCAGAGCAAGCAAATGCTTTGCTCTCCTCTGCCCAGCCCTCCTCACCCCTCCTCACTCCTCAGCCACATGTGCCAAGCAGAGATGGATTCACTTGGACAACAGCAGTGTCCCTGGAGATCCACCTTTCACCCTATCTGCTGCCAATATCTCTGTCTTAGGAGATCCACTTTGCTTCCCTCTCCCCAAGACTCCCTGCTTTTACACTCTAATCTCTGCTAATTACTCCTGGAGGCAGCTCATCTGGAAGACACTGCTCCAATGCATGCGACTGCTTTACACAATGCCTGGTCAGACTCAACACGATATCAATAATTTTAAGATAGAGAAGTGAGTTCCTTGCAGCTGTGAGCCCTGAGAACACCTGGTCCACACACAATCCCAAGCCACAGGACACCACTGCTGTGAAGCAGAGATGTCCCTGGTCAGGTTTAATTCCTACTCTGGGAACACCTGAGAAAAGAGCCATGGAAAACTCGCCAAGCCCCCCCCCCCAAATAAGATGAGGGGAAGCCCTCCTCCCTCTCAAATACACACAGCAGCCCAAGAGAGGGATCCAGGCAGCCTGTCACCTCCCTATGGCCTGGAAACATGTCCCAGCGCATCCTCTGAGCCCTGGTGACCACACAGGTGTGGCCAAGAGCTGGAGGAATGCCAGAGCAAAGACGGGGGGGAGGTGCAGGGAAAGGCATAGTTTCTAATTTTGGTTGAATTCTGGACCCTTGAGCCCCCAGCTCGGGAGAGGATACCTGCCAGGAACTGGGATTCATTCCCAAGCCCCCGCCAGGAAAAGGACCTTGAAAACACAGCCTCTCATCCCACAGAGTCCACTGCTTTCAGCAGCACTCACCCCTCACACCTTTCCCTCTGCCTCTGGCCAAGGGGGAGAGCAGAGAGCTGAGGAATTTGGTGTGGGGTTGGGTTGCTTTTCTTTTTTTTTTTTTTTTATTGTAAGGCCTCAAATCCAGCAGTGTGATAAATGCATCCGAGCTACAATTAGGAAGATATATAGCATCAGAACGCGAAGGTCTGGGCAGCGTGGTGAAACGCGGGCTCTCCAGAGCCCCAGCTATGTTTCCCATTATGTAACCCTGGTCATGGGCAGACAGCCAGACTCCAAATGAAAAAGAGACTCTGGCTTGGCACCGTTTCTATTTTCCTATCCTCATTCGGGGTCAGCGCAGTGTCATACAGCTGCAGAGAAAGCTCCGGGGATTAAACCTGGGAAAGACTCCAAGACCAGGACCTGGGTTCAAGTACCAGCTGAAAGCAATAAACCAACTGCCACAGCTGGGCTGAGTTTAGACGTTCTCGAAGTCCCCCAGCTCTCTCCCTTACCAGGAACGAGCCATCATGAACACGGTGAACGCAGCATGAGCAGAGGCCTCGGGATGCACGGCCCCAGCAGCCTGGGCCTGAGGCTCTGGCGGAGCCCTGACAAGCTGCCCCGCTGGCCCTGAGCCCAGGCTGTCCTTCTGGCAGCAGCGCTGGCCCTGGACGAGCTGCACTTTGATGCAATCTTTGAGCCAGGCCTTTGCTCCGAGAGAGCTGCCAGGTGGGTATGGGGGCTGTTTTTTCCAGAAGCTTTAGCACATTTGTTGCACCCTTGCAGGGCACTTCTGTGCTTCGGGGTTTTCTTTTCACTGCCCATGAGGAGCAATGAAAGAGATGCCTGCAGAGCACTGGGAGGTGGTTCCAGTATGTCCATCCAGCTTCTCCACTGGCACTGGTTGGGGACCTCGTGGCATGTCCCACCGCTGTGAGGCACAGATCACGTGTGGAGCAGCACAAGCCCCTTAGTCTGTGACTTGCATCTGCACTTGCCCCTTGCATGCTCTCTCCACTCCCATAAGCCTTGGCTTACTCCAACACGCCTGCTGCTCTGATCCACGCTTTACTTCTCAACTCCTTTGAAGCTGCTCCTATCTAAAATCCCGGGCTTGGTGACCTTACCTGGTTACTGAGCAGCCTCGGGCCAGCCAGCACCCTTATAGAGAGCTGAAACAGGAACCCAGCGCTCCCAGTTTTCTTTCCCACCTCTAGGGAAAACATTGCAAGTCCCAGGTTGTGCCTAAGGTGGGAACTAACTCCCTGCTACTCATCACTACCCACACTTCCAGGGAAGCTCAGCTCCTGGACCACTCATGTCACGCGATACGGGGACAACACGAGAGGTCTGGACTGAAAGAGCAGCCCATCTCCTCACTGTGGATAAGACAGAAGTTCCTGGAGAGCCAAAGAGCACCAGGGTGGAGAAGCTGCGAGCCAAGATGAGGAAGGCTGCCCATGTCCCAGAGGAAGGGCACCGATGGGACAAGAGAGGCTGCTCAGGGTCAAGGAAAGACGCTTCAAGACGAAGCTCCTCATCCCTCCATCAAGCAGACAAGGACCTTGCAGAGCAGAGCCCCAAAACTCATACAACCACTCCCCAAAGAGCCCCACGCTGCTATGCTATGGGGTGGGCTGCTACCATCACCTTCTCCCATCCCTAGGGGCAAGCAGGAGCCCACACCTGCTCCAGCAGCCCAGGTGGACACAATCCCGCATCCCTCAGGAGCGAGAGGCAGCTCATCCCGGGGAAGGCGCCGAGCGGCGGCTGCATGAACCCGATCAGAAATTCCATCTCGAGGCTGCCCGTCGCCAAGGGCTCAGCGGCTCCCTGCGCAGGCAGCACGAAGGGAAACGGAGGATTGGTGCACGCGCTCTCACGTGATGAATCCCAGTTTGAGTTCCTGCCCAAAGATGGGCAGCAGTTCACATGAGCAGGCAGCGGTCCCACACCGAGCAGCCGACAAACAGAAAACAGACTCCATCTCCACAAAATGAGGCCCAGAACTTCCTGTGTGAGATTTCCATTTCCTCAGCCAAATGAAAAAGAACTGGAGTAAGAGGCAATAAACCAGGAGAGCAGGACTGGACCTGACGCACGGAGCGGGGACCCATTAATGGTTAAGCCACTTTGCTGGATTACTCTTAATGCGCCTTCCCATCACCCTGGGTTCTGGCTCCTTTGGATTAACAATAAGACGTGATTTCAGGTCTCTGGATCCGGAGTACCAGAGGCAGATGGAAAATCCTGCGGGAAAGCAGCTATGGAGCATGCTCAGACACTGTTTCGCATACTCCATACTTGGCCTCTTCACTAGATTTTCTGTCCAAAAATATGCAAATTGCCTAGTCCGCATTATGGACTAATGGGCTGGAATTGGCCAGTTTAGGGAATTAACCTTTTTGTGCATTGCAGGGGGAGAAACAAGCTGTTGCTGAAGCAGAAGGGAGGTGACTTTTGGAGCTCCAGGAACAGGCAAGATGCTCCAGGCCAGCCCAGCCTGACCAAGGTTGGCTTGACTCAGTCAAAAAAGGCAACCAAATGCTTACACTGCGAATGGACTTTCCCCTCACAGAAAGGAAGGTCCTGCTTGTTCAGAGCATGTAAAGGAGAAGCATCCTAACAAAAGCAGGTGAACATCCTGAGCAGAAGATAAAAATCCAGATCATGCCCAGCCTCAGAGACACTTCAGCCACACCCACACATCAATGGAGAAGTCACTGTGCCACCAAGGGTGACAAGTCCCTCCCAAAGGTCCCCTGCGCTTTGAGCCTCTCTTGAGCACTCACATCAGAGCACCACAGCCAGGAGCTGGCATGGGAAAGGTGGCACACAGAGCCCAGGGAGGGAGCAAACACCAGGATACAGAACAGGGATGCACGTACTGTCTGGGGAGCTCGAGAGAGGTTGGAGGAGGATTCCACGTGTCCGGGTGGCCAAGCATCCAGTCTGACCAGACCTTCACACTGGGGAGCAGCTCCTTCAGGTCTTGGGGCAAGGCAGAGACCTTGATGTCGTCCTCCTCATCCTCTTGCTCCACCTCTCGTGGCTGAACTGCAAATACAAGACGTGAGAGCTGAGGCAGCTCACTGCAGCCAGGAGCCAAGCTCAGGCAGGGACTGGGGATGTGCCACACAGATCCCAGCATCCCAGCCTTGGAGACACAAGGGAAAAGCCACAACCCACAGCAAGTACAAAGCCAGATCTGTTCTAAACAGACTGGCTTGGAGGGTGAGCTGGGACATCTGTGATCCCTTTCACTGAGGGCAGCGGGGTGCCAGGGCACAGAGACAGGATCCTGAGGTCCCAGTCTGGGGAAGTTTTCCAATATCTGGCAGAAAGCATGCCCTGCATCCATCACTTCCAAACATTTCTGCCTGCACACACGAGGGGCTTTCATGTCAGATGACCCAGGCATAACCTGAGCAGAGCTTGGGACGCCGAGGGAAACCCCAAGGGCCCCAGCTGAGGGGAATGGATATAAAAATAGCAGGGAATGAAGACCTGAACCCCACCAGGCTGCCCTGCCTGGATCCTGCTGGTAACCCCTTACCTTGCATGCATTCCCTCAGCAGGTTGGTGCACCTCCTCACCAAGAGTGCAAACATGGAGAGTCCCAGGGCCGTGGCCTGTTCCTGGATGACGGAGCGGCAGTCTTCGGAGACAGGCTCTAGAGACAGAGAGAGGGCTCAGCGGGGAGCAGGGCAGATGCTCCACCCTGCTTTGCCTTCGCAGCCTCCCTTTCTCCATCCCATACAGGGCAGGATCTCCACAGGGGTGCGAGAAACCCCAGCTCACACCTATCCTGCCCGTGTAGGGTGGAACAAAGGGGGGGAGCAGTCGCTCTGAAGTGGGAAGCGGCTCCACTCATGCTGCCCACATTGTGCCCAACATCACCTCACGTGCTGAGCCAGCAGTCCAGGCTCCCAGCACGGAAGCTGCTGCTTGGAGCTGATGCCTTCCTCTGAAGGAGGGGGGTTGCTTAAGCGTTAAAAGGGTAATTAGCTGCACGTTTGATCTTTGTCCCTGCTGGAGTTCTAACCTCAGCAGTTGAGGAGGGGGCTCCTCCCATTAGTTCAGCAGTCACACAACAGCTTGTCAAGAGCGCTTAACTGAAGCTGTTACTCAAGTAGATGCCACACGACCACAGCTCTTCCAAACAGAGCCGGCTCGGAGCGAGAGCAAACGCCCCCGGCACAGCTACACCCAGCCAGAAGCCACTTCTGAGGCTGCTGAGAGCAGCTGGGAGCTGGCTCGAGGGAGCTGCCTGGAGCTGGCCACGGGACCAAGCGCACCATGGGGCACGCCAGGTTGCCCACACTTGCTCAGGTACCGTGCTGCCAGCTCACAGGAGGATTCCAAGCCCTACGGGCAGCCTCTGCCCTCCAGATCCCCTTTGACCCCAATTTCCCCTTGAGATGTGGGGGGAGTGGCTGGCTGGAGGCTTGCCCAAAGGGAGGCAGGGGAGCGCTGCCACGGGGAGCAGAGCCACTGCCCAGTGGGATGCAATGCACCTGGTTTTACTACCAGCCAGTGCTCTGTGTAGGCTGCTCTGCTGCAGCACCTTGCCAGCTTGCTCATCACCTGCTGCAGGACCAGAGCTCCCAGCTGCTGTGAGAAACGCTGGCGCAAGCCAGGAGAAGGATTTGCATAGCAAATGCAAATATGCAGGTACCGACTCAAAGTGTCAGATGTGGAGGGAGAAGCTCTGCAGAGCCCCAGCTCCCACACACCCCCACGACAGACAGGAGCATCACTACGAGTAAGCAAGAAGGTGGTGTTGGAAGCTGAACTCCCCTGAGAAGGCAGATCGGGGATGTTGAGCAAAGGGCAAGAGGATTAATGTAAGACATAGAGACCCCGTTCCAGCCACGGCCAGCAAAACGCCTGAGGCACAGAGAACAATCATTGGGAATTTAAGTACAAATTATTTCAGAGCAACGAGGTGGGAGGTTAAAAACAAGCAGAAAAAGACTGAAATACACCTAGAAAATATATAAACAGGAAAGGGATCTGTAGGCTTCATTCGACCAGCTCCTGCAGCTGCTAATGAGCCGCTGGGGACAACCCAGGGTGGCACCAGAGGCTCCTGGCAGCTCTGCTCCCAGAGCCAGGCCAGAGCTGATGCCACAGAGCAATGGTAGGAAATGCTGTCCTGCAGGGGCTGTCAACTTTTGGAGGAAACATAAAACTAAAGATGTGACCACTCTGGGACACTAAATCTCTTCCATGAAGCCTTTCCCACAATTAAGAGCATTAGTTGCAGCGCTCTGGCCACAGTCCAGCAAAAGAAATTACCGTCGTCTTCCCTGTGCTGCCTCCTCTCACACTCGGGTGAGATGCTGGACCCTCTTCACCCCTGTCTTAAACAGGCACACAACAAGACCAGGTCTTGTTGGAGTCCCTGATGCAGGTGAAAAGAAGTCACCTCAAATGGGGCCAGTACACGAGCTAAGTCCTCCCCCTCCCAAACAGGCACATCTTAAAAGGCTTTTGTGATGCTGAGGGTCAGGAGCACTGCACAGTCCTGATGCGCTTCAGAGATGGGCTCCAAGTGCTGGAGCAGTGCTCTGGGGGGGCCACAGCCAGGTGGGACCAGCACCTCAGCCCTTCCCACTGCCACCCCCATCTCTTCTCACAGGCTCCAAGGTACCCATGAAACACTAAACACCCAAACGAGAGTAAAACTGTTTCTTGTATGTGAGCCGTCGCAGGCAGAGCCATCCACAACGCATTCATGGTGAGCACTACAGCCATAACCCCATCCAACACCTCATATTGCTACCAACGTGCACCCCATGCCCACTGCTCACACCTGGTTTACACAAAGCAGCAGTGCTTTGTGTACCGTGAGGATGCTCAGTCCTGGCACGGCTTGCAAAGCTGCCCACTGTGCAGGTGAGAGGAACAAGTCACCCAAATTCCAGGGTTGTTTCCCCACCCCATGGTTCCAGCTCAGCTACTGTGGGCATTGTCATCTCATCATTAAATTACACAAAACTCCCCAGTCCTGAAGGTTCATTCCCTGGCCACGCTTGTGAGCCTCATTATAGGGAGGCTCCTCCAGCCCAGCAACCAGGTAGGGAAGGAGCAACATTCAGGTGGGTGCATATTCAAGACCCTTGAACACAGACCAGCACTCCTGCTCCCAGCATTGCGAGCTCTCAAGACTTAATTGCAGGACAAAAGAGGAAAGCACCAGAAATCAGACGGGATTTTCTCTTTGTGTCTTTTCACCACTTTCCTCAGGAGGCAGAGAGCCTTGACTTTCACTGAGCTGGGAGCTCAGTGCTGGTCAGGACTGCACAACTGGAGGTGCTGGGGTGGCAGCTGCCCCAAAGGAGTCAGAGTGAGGGTAAAAAGGCCAGAGTGCTCGTGGAACAGGGGTGTTCACACAGAAACAGTGATGGGCAGTGAAGAAACTATTTCTCTGCACTCACAGCACTGAGTGTCTGAGCCTCCCCTGGTACAAAGAGCAAAATATGGTGAAAAGGGGGCTGCAAATCCACTCAGGAGCCCACGAGGCAGCATCACCTCTGAGATGAGCAACCATCTGTGCTGCATTGGGACACAAACTTCATGGAAAGAGATGATCTTGGAGGCTGGAGTGACTCGTAGGTGATCCCTGTGCCTGCACTGGCACAACCTGGGGACACTGGCTGCCACAGAACAACATGAGCCAGCAGAGATCCTGACTGCCAAGGTCATGGCAAGTCCTGTAATTCCCAGATCTGTTTCCCTGGATACACAGAAGACGCAGAACTACAGTTTCAGGTCCACAGAAATCCTGCATCCTATCCCCACAGGCAATCACCAAAAGCCTGGTGCCGGAGACATTTTCAGTTGCCATTGATGGCATCAGCTAAAGCTGCCACAAACCTGCACTCCACTTCCTCCCCTGAAACCCCAGGTAGGCTGTGATCAGACAACTCCCTGCATTCACCCAGCCCAGCACAGCCAGGATGTGGTCATCAGGCAGGACAGGAATCACACACAAAACAAGGTGCCCCAAGGTGGTCGGAGATGCGGCTCCTCGGTGCCAGCAGGGATGCTCTGCAGGCCACCAGCCCACACACCACCAGGTTGTGCACCAACAACCACAGCACGTTCCCTCTCCACCTTCTCCCCTTGCAACCAGGCAAACATCCCTGTTAATGCCAGCATTGGTTAAACAGCTCCTGTCACCCTGTCACCTGTCAGCTCTCGCCTGCACAGCAACCCTGTGAATCAAATCACACAGCTCGTTGGGGTTGGAAATGTCACCTTTCAGTGGTGCCATCGCCATCAAAGGGGCTGTGTGGGGCGCAAGGAGGGGGGTAAAGCTAGCACTGCTACCGAAATAATTGCTTGTTAAACCACAGCTGAAGGTCAGGGCTTCAGGACTCTCAAATTCGCAGCCAGGACTGACTCAGAGTGACACCGCACCCTCGCCACACACCGCACCACTGCCTGCTGTACCAACACACAGCCCATGGAGCCACACTGCAGCCACGGCAGGGAGCTGAGCTGGCCTCAAAACTCACCTTCTGGGACCCTTCTTAAGCTAGATCTCCCTCTTGGTCACTTTTAGACCTACATCAGCTACACCAGCAAAACTGAGGGATGCTCAGTGCTGCACAGGGTTAGAAAGGAGCATACAGAGTATTTTAGAGCAGGAATGTCATCACTTCGCAACCTGAAAAAACAGCCTGGGTAATTTGCATTACCCCACACTTCATAGGATGAATTTGCCTTGAAGATCTATCTTTCTACGCCCAAAAAATAAGCCCTGCAGCTGCCTGCAAACCCAGCATGGAGGTCAGGGCTCTCAGTCCCCGATCGGCTGGCAAGACACAAGCAGGCAGGGTTTGAGCACGTGTCTTTCTACCTGCCACCAGCCACCCAGAAGATCCTTTTTCCAGTTGGTTCAGACTTTTAACTATAAGAGCTGTGTGCCTGTCCCAGCCTAACTTCTTCCAGAAATCTTTAACCAAAACAGTCTGGCTACTTGTGGGAATCAGAGAATCACAGAATGGTTCGGGTTGGAAGGGACACCATCCAGTTCCAACCCCTTTTCATGGGCAGGGACACCTCCCACTGGATTAGGGTGCTCAAAGCCCCATCCAATGTGGCTTTGAACACCTCCAGGGATGGGGCACCCACCACTTCTCTGGGCAACCTGTGCCAGGGCCTCACCACCCTCATTGTGAAGAATTTCTGAACGACCCCAACTCTCTCAAGCCTGTCCTCGTAGCAGAGGTGCTGCAGCTCTAGCCAGTATGAGGCTAGGAAACAAGATAGCAGTTTACCCCTGTTAGAAAAAACACAACCTTTTCCTTGAGCTAATCTTGCAACTGCAAAGTTTGGAAAGGGGAGCTGAGATTTTGCTGCAGAATAACTTTTTAACAGAGAGTTTTCCTGTCCTACTAGAAATCTGTTCACGTTTGGCCAAGCTATAAACATTTGACATACAGCAGTTTTTCCATATTCAATAGGAATTCATTTTAGCAGCTAAAACCTTCTAGGATTTCACCTCCCTGAGCATGTTCCATCTTCCTACCTCCCTTGCATTGAACTACCCTTACACCTAACCTGTGCTACACTTGACACTTCCCTGCTCCTATCCAGCACATGGGGACCTCCAGGAATGTTCTCGTACTGGTCACTGCTGCATGCTGCGAGCTGGAGACTGGACCCAGACTCCTCCAACTGGTGCCCAGGCCCTCTGCTCTGAAGCGGAGCCCAAGAACAAGAGGACGGAAAGGGGACAGGATGGAAAAAACTGGAGCTGATGAGCATTTCACTGTGAGCACAGTGAAAACGCAACTGAGAACCAGCGATGGGTGTTTTTTCTGAAGATCACGAGCACCCTCTGAGCTGGAGAAGAGACCTCCTGTTTCTTTACATGGAGGGAAGAGGGTTTTTTTCTCCAGCTGGGCACTGATTTTCTCCCAGGAGGCAGTTTCCTTTGCAGAGAGGCCAGCACCGCTGCCACAGCGCCCTCTGCGAGTGTACCTGGGCTCTCGGCCACATCCCGCGCAGGGGCTGTGGAGCTTTGCTCCGACCCAGCTGGCAGCAGGATCCAATCCAGGCTTTCTGCAGTCATAAATCTACCTGCATGGAGGGGGAAAGGGTGGGTGGGGAGCGGGGAGAGAGAGATGGGCAGAACGGGGACTTCAGTAACAGGGAGAAATTTGTGTTTCTCTGAGAACATTATATTCATGGAAAACATAAACCAACTGTCGTCAAAGTCGTCTGAGCTCAGGAAATGGAGCGGCCGGGAGAAGGCTGCCATGTGGCCGGATGTTATGTATTTCTAATTAGTGCTATACATCTTTCAGCAGCAAGTGTCCTTTTGCTGGGAAACACAACACGCTGCCCTTGTTATTGTAACTGTCAGAGAGTGCTTAAACAGATAATCTCCAGGAAAAGTGATAAACACATCCCCTCTCCCACCAGGGTGTGCAAAACAGCGATGCCAAACCTCTATTAGGGCAACACAACCAGCCACAGGAAATGGGAATGGGAAAGAGCAGGCGATGCGAGGGATTTGCTGGAGGAAGCTTCTCGCGGCTGCCCCAGTGCCGTGTGCTGAAGGAAATCCTGCAAGGGACAATCAGGGCAGAGAGAGTGCAGGCCATGTGACCTCAGACACGAGGGTGCTCGTGGGGATGGGGCAAGGAGGCTGGAAGTGAGGGCTCCCTGCTGTTCTGCTCCTACCATGCTCTAGGCAGTGGTGGAAGCAAGCACAACAACCCCAGAGCTGCAAGCAAGCAGTAGACACGCTCCTGTGCCCATCCCTGCAAACACCACCAGCATGGAATCCTTTGCTGTTAGAACAAGACCGACCAATAAGCATTCCAGTCTCGAAGGAGCCCAGATTCCTTTAACTCAGGCAACCGGAGCACTCCAGCCAAGGGTCAGGAGGACTCCAGCAAGGCAGCTTCCACATGGGCCCTTCCTGTCCTAATCTGAGCTGCAGCTCTGGGCTGGGAAGTCCAGAGCGGCCCCAGCAGCAGGCAGAGAGCGCAGCAGGGATGTGCTTTGCTCCTGAGGAGCAAGAGCTGATCCCTCCTTCCACTGCAACATGGTAAAGGACCATGCAGGAAGGCAACCAAAGGAATGAGAGGGTCTCCAGATGCAATCCTAAGGATGACATAACGGGCAGGGGAAGCAGGAGACGGAGGAGCTGGGTGAGCACAGGGCTGCGGGCGAGCTGTGCCCACAGTGCCTGCCTGTTGTGTCAGCACAGACAACTGATTCACCAACCACGTGCTGCCCTGCGGGAAAGAAGACTGATCACCTCCAGGCTGACACCACCTGAAGGGGATTGGTTTGCTCTCTTATCGCTCAGACACCGAGAGTGTTTTCCCCGTGAGTCACCCTCCGCCAGACGCAGCCCTCGCAGGGCAGCTTGCTGGGATGGGGATGTCTGCAGGAAGCGGGTAAGGAGAGCCACGCTGCCTGTCCGCGGTGGAGACTGCACACAACTGACGGGAATATAAAGCAGCAAAGTGAGGGGGATGCTCACAGCTGCCGGGCATTTCCCCTCGCAGAGAACCCGTGAGTCACGGGCACTCCCAGCTCTGCGCTGGGAACTGGCGAGTCACACACACACATCTGCCCCCCAAAAGAGCCTGGGAACCTGGAGGTAGTGGCTCAACCCTGGCTAAAATCCTGCGAACAGCCCAGGAATGATGGGTAGTTTTCCTGGAAAGATGCTGGTGCTGCTGTGGTGTCTGCTGCCTGCAAATTCAGAGTCAGGAAGCATCATTCCAGCAGAGCTCTGTGGATGAGCTGAACACCACCACCTGCAGCACGCAGGGCTGGATCCCTCCCAAAGCCACCTTCGGATTGCAGTAATGCTCTGGATGCCCCAAATCCACCTCCCATTGCAATCAAAAATGGAAGGAAGGTCCTTGGGGGGGTGTCTCAGCCGCAATGCCCAGACACACAACAGCAATGCACGTGTTCCCAAAGCCACTGGGGCGGCCCAGGAGCCCGCGACTCCCTCTGCTCTGTGCTAAACTCCTGGCTTGTCCAAGGGAGGGAGGCCGAGGAGGTGAGGAATGCCGGGGGCCTGGGGAGGATGGAGCAGCTCTCCCTGTGGAAGCCATTAGATATTCAACACTTCATTTGTTTCCAGCCGTCCTGGACTGCAGTGCTGGGCTCTAGGACGGGAGGCTCTTCTCTGACGTAACCAGGAAGCAGCTGCAAAATTAAGGAATCCCTCATGACATCATAAAAAGGGTCGACGGTTTACAGGGGAAGGTATAAAAATTAATGACATATTCCCACCCAAAGCAGCGAGCCTGCCTGGGAGCCACAGGGGAAGCTGTGCTCTGCCCAACACGAAGCGGCTGCCTGGCCAGGACAGCTCTGTGCCACCAGCTCCCTCCAGCTGATCCCAGAGCTCTGACCGTCCCTAAGCCCAGGGTCCATGTGCAGGACTAGATCCTTGCACCTGGGGTGCAATAACCAGCTCAGTGTCTCCTTCCTGACCCGGATGAATGGAGCTTTAGGCTGGGCGAAGGAGTTTAGAGACAGCTTTCCTGCGTATGCAGGACTGGCCAGGAGTCACCACTTTGAAGTGGCTCAGGAAGAGATGGTTATTTGTTTCCATGGGGAAAGTAGACACATGCACCCCAATATCTGCAGCCCTGGAAGACCAACAGGTCCTGCAGAGAAAGCCAGGGTAACAGCACGCTGTCCCCCTCCACCGCACAGCTCCGGCAAGGGCAGAAAGAACGGCATTAGTCTTGAGGACAAGCACAGAGCCATTTCCACTTGAAAAGGGAAAAGGATAGTGGTTTAAAATTAACTGCAGCCTTTTCCAGGAAATATCAGTGGAAAGAAGCAGTCATTTTTAGAAATGTTATTCTCAGAAATTTCCTGAAAAGACCCATCAGTCAAAACACAGATTGAAGCCATTTCCACTTGCACTGAGCAGCACTTGGAGCTCTCCCTTTGTGCTTGGGGTGCCTGACCCAGCTGGCGGGATCCTGCTCTGCACCCCTGGCCCCTGTGAGCTGCCAGAGTCAATTTTGGATGTGAAACACCCCAAGCTGTGTCAGAAATACTCCTCCTGCCCAGGGAGCCACGTGCATCCCAGCTTTCACCAACCACATTTACATCAAGACATAGAATCATAGAACAGTTTGGGTCGGAAGGGACCTTAAAGCCCATGCAGTTCCAACACCCCTGCCGTGGGCAGGGACACCTCCCACTGGATTGATTTGCTGAGACACACAGTCCCAGACCATCCCAACTGGACAAAAGCCTCTTCAATCCCACCCACATCACCTGAGAAACTGTTATTTCTCAGCACTCAGACCTCTTCCAAGGACTTGCGACACAGGCAAAATCTCCACTAGCCTCAAGGCTCTGCACTCCCCAGAGCCGCTGATTCTGCTGCCAACAACTGACAGCAACATGGATTTGACCTGTCTGGCAGCTAAAAGACTGGCAAACCCAACTGTACATAACTCCTGGTTAGCTCGTAAGAAAGGACGTTCCTCCAAGCTGGCGAGCAGGTCCACAAGCATGTGCGCAGCTCCAGACCAGCCTGGCACCAGCTGCCTCTTGCTGCAAAGGGAATACTGCTACAGAATGCACAAGCAGGATGGGTTCGAGGTTGCTGCAAGGATCCAAAGGCGAGAAGGGCTCGATATGTGCTGAGGGCACGTGGACAAAACAGGGAACACTGCACTGAAAGAAGAAAATACATGGATGATGGGAATGTAAAAAGGAACTAGGGGCATTGCAATAAGACAGGACAACGCAGCCAGACACAATAAAAGCCCTGGTGGCCTGTGCTCTGTCTGCACGGATCTGCCAGCTATTCTTGCCCTGAAAGGGCCAGTAAGGAATGCAGGCTCCTCAGCATGTGTGCAGGCACTGCAAGCTGCTACACACATCCCACCCGGGAGCTGCCTGCACCCAACCGTAATGGTGTCAGATGGTATTTACAACGGGGGAGGAGGTGTGAACAGAGCTTCCTAAGGGATTTACTCCAGCCCCGAGGGATGTTTTAGCAGGAGAGTCGCAGCAAACACCAGGCAGCCTTTTCCATCCCCCTGTCCCAAGCTGGAGGTGGGCGATGTCCCTGGCTGCAAACACAAACAGACTGCCTGTAAGATGCCTCCTCTGCTGTGAACCTTGGTGAGTGCTTCAAGCCTGGAGTAAAAGTTAAAGAGAGAAAGCACCTGCAGAGAGGTGCGTTTGGAGAAAGCAGCCTTTGATGGGGCCGGAACAGCAAAGTGCACAGCTTCCATTTCAACACATTTGCTCCTTTGCTGCTCTTCTTTTTACAGCTTCCTAAGGGACCAGAGCATCAGTGCGTCAGTTTGCAAAGCAAATGCCAAAATGTAAAGTGAAACCCGTATCCCTCCTGTTGCCTCCCGCTCCAGGGAGGCAGTAAATCCAGGGTCCTCATCCAATGCCTGCAGGCCTGAGCTGCCTCCTCACCTTCTGCTCCAGCCCCTGGCCACCTCCAGCATCTGTTCAGGCCCTCCAGGCTGGGTGATGCCAGTGGCATTAGTGGATGATGCCTCCCTGGATGATGCCAGTGGACATCCCTCTGAGAGGGGCACAGCCCAGCCGCTGTGCCTACAGAGAAGCTTACCTAACACTTTCCATTATAAGACCCTGGGTTTAGCTCCTAAGAACTTTGCCAAACTTTAACCATTTAGGCTGCAATCCTTCATGCCAAAAGCTTTCTTCGAACTGAATTTATTGGGAAAAATTTCATCTACAAAGGGGTTCAGCCATTTGCCAGAATGAGGTTAGGGAAAATATATTGTTCTTTTCAAGTTCAAAACTCTTTGACCATTTCAGCGAAATCCCTTGCACCTTCACACCTCGAAGCAGGAACCAGAGGTTTGGCAGGGGATGGCAGCGGGGTCTGGGCGTGCCGTCTGCTGCTGCTTGGCCAAGGGAAATCTAAGCGTGCATTATCAGACAGCTCTCGTGCCACTGCGGCCAAAACAACTTGGATAGATGAGGGAAGAAAAAACTAACACAGACGAGACAGCGGAGAAGGTAAAGCAGGTAGAAAAGGCAGCACAACGTAGGAGAGAGCGTAGCAGCCCATTCACCAAGTCCCCCAGCTCCTCTGCTGGCACCACCAGTGGCTGCTCACCCCAGCATCTGCTGTGCATGGAGGGGAACAGCCCCGTGCATCCAGTGCTCCTGCCGTGGCAGAGGCTTGGGTGGGGAGTTTAGATTTACGTGCCAGCCAAGGATCACAGATGATTTGACAGGCTGAGAGAGTTGGGGTTATTCAGCCTGGAGAAGAGTAGGCTCTGGGGAGACCTTAGAGCAGCCTCCCAGTACTGAAAGGGGCTCCAGAAAAGCTGAGGAAGGGCTCTTGATCAGGGAGTGCAGGGATAGGACAAGGGGAAACGGTTTTCAGCTGAAAGAGAGGAGATTGAGATGAGAACTTACGAAGAAACATTTTCCTGTGAGGGTGGGGAGGCCCTGGCCCAGGTTGCCCAGAGAAGTGGTGGCTGTCCTATCCCTGGAGGTGTTCAAGGCCAGGTTGGAAGGGGCTTTGAGCCCCCTGATCCAGTGGGAGGTGTCCCTGCCCATGGCAGGGGGTTGAAACTGGATGGACTTTGGGGTCCCTTCCAACCCAAACCATTCTATGACTTGTCCACCACAGGAGCCATCACCTGCATTCCACCACAGCTCAAGCGTTTGGAATTGCTGTTGAGCACAGGTTCAAGGCTCCCTCTGTTTGGAAGCAATACCTCGCAACAGCAGTCACAGTCAGATTCACCACCCAACCTCTCGTGGCAAGTGAGGGCCGTGCTCTTCTGTGACAACTCGGAAAATATCTGCTCTAGTAGTGCCATGCAAAGGAGGTTCTCAGGTGTCAAGTGAGTGATTCCCTATGGGAAGGGCCGAGACCACAGGCACAAACCCACAGCGCACAGAGAAACCATACCCGATGCCCTGTATTAGAAAATACAATCTCACTGCTTCAACAACTTCTCTGCAGCCAGAGTCTCAAGTCCCAGACCCCTGTGCAGATGGCAGCATGCACAGGCTCACAGGGGCCATCGAGCCCCCCCAGCCACCAGGCTCAGCAACTGAAGCACCTAAACCTTCTACAGCCATCAATGAGCACAAGACACAACGGTTTTAGGCCAAATTCCTCTTTCCCCCTGTGCCTTGTGATAGCACTGGCGTGCCCATGAAGCTCCCCAGCGCTATCGTTGCCGCACTGTTCCCGGGCTCAGCTCCGGGTGCTCCAGCACCCTTTTCATCACTGCTCCATCTCCTGCTGGGAAGAAGCTGCTAGCTCCCACAGAGCCAGCGTCGCTGTTTCCTGCAGAGATTGAAAACCTGTTGCAGTTCCAAGGCAAGCTTGGGTTTCGCCGTGACCAGCAGCCCGGAGACTCACAGTTCCTATACAGCCGAATAAAAGATTTTTTCATAAATTTAACGCCAGCGTGTCTGTGTTTGGAAACTTTGAAAATCCATGTTGTATGGTTTACTGCACTGGAAAAGGTGCCAACAGAGTTTCAAAGGAAGGGAAGTGTATAACTGTTTCCTTTCAAATGCATTTTCCAATGGGATCCATTGAGGGAAAAGGCTGGAACTAACTAAAATGTTATTAAAAACTGTTATGAAAAGAGACAGAGAGATGGAAAAAGATAGACCAAAACTCCAATACAGAGCCGAAAGGGAGGGAGGGAGACAGGCGGCGAGAATGGGGATATGGGCAGAAAGACACTTTGGGTGGGGAGAATGGGGCGAGCCGGGGAGTTTGAACTGGCAGTCGCCCTTCGTGGTTTCAGATTGTTGCAGATCAATTGATCAGGATTTCAAGTGCTGCTGGCCCGGTGGCACAAAGCAAACCACAGAGTTGGCTGCAAGCGCCACACTCACGAACTGCTGACCTTCGCTTTTCAAACCAAAAATATTCTTCGGGAAACAGTTACACCAGGTTCCAGCCCAGGCTGCCAAGTGAAAAACAAGCACTACTAAACCTGCAGCAACACCCGCATCCCTCACACCACAGCAACACCCAGGACTGGTAACCCAGCGGCGCTTCCCAGGTTGATTCACCCCGTAATGGAGCAGGACCTGAGCATGGGAGCTCAGTTCTGCCTCACACCCCGAGTGAGGCAGTGAACTCTCTCCAATCGCTTCACCAGCTATCGTGATGAGCACGCAGGATGCAGGCATTGGCCGGGTTGGCCACACTCAAGCTATTCTAATAGAGTCTATAAATACCAAAGCGATCGGGTACGTACAGCGCAGTCCCAGCCAAGGTCCAAACCCACCCTGCGTTTGCTGCCCCATAAGCAAAGTGGGAATCGAAAGGGGATGATATGTAGATTTTTTATCAAATACTTCAGTGCCCTGGACATCAGGAGGTGGCGGAGCCGGATCTTTGCTGCTCTGCCAGGCTTCAAAGAGCCAGGCTGGGGGGTGGGCAGCGCTCAGCGCATGCCTGCCAAGCTCCAGGCCTGTGGTTCTGTGGGGCGTAGTAACCGTGGGCTGTAGCACACATGTCGAGGGATGAAGGGGAAAAAAATAAACAGACAGACAAAAGAATGAGGATGCTCTGCCAATTCCAATTGTGCAGCTTTTATTTTAAATGCTTATCAAGCTGAGAAAGAGCAGAGTTCTTGGAAAACAAGCTTTCCTTTCTTCCCATGCCAGTGTCAAACGTCCTCAAGGACGGGTATGGCACAGGCGCTCGCTGCCGGCCGCCTGCTCCGCAGCAGCAGCCGTGCCGTCCCGTCCCACCCGCCTCGGAAAGGGTTTGCAAGTAACAGCCCTGGCGTTTCTGGTAAAAGAGCTCTGTGACTTTATTTTATATATTTTTTTATTAATCTCCAATCCGGCCGGGTTCAAATTATGGCCAATTACCCACCAACACTTCTCGCTAATAAAATAAAATCTTTACGGCCCCTAATTACTGCTTTCGCTGAACGGCTCTGCAGGAAGCAGAAAGGCTGCGGCTCCCCAGCCGGCAGCAGCCAGCACCGCGAGGCACCCGCGACCGAAGCGCCGAGTGACTCAGAGCAGAGAAGCTGCCGGAGGGGGAATGCATGAGACGCATCGGTCCATAAAACGCTGTGCAGCGCGCGCACAGCTCTGCAGGGCCGCCCATCAGAGCCCCCGTCACCTTCTTCTACCTGTGAGACAAGGCTGTTCCCAGCGGCCGGAGCGGTGGTTGGGTCTCTGTGGATGGGTGACCAAATAATACTTGGAAACGGCTGCATCGAGCACGTGTGGTGGAGACTGAGTCACCTCCCATTGCAGCTTAGGGGATGGGCCCTTGGAGTGGAGATGCCACCAACCCGGGGGGGGGGACGATGACAGAGGGGAGCGGGCTTCTCAGCCCAGCTCTCACCCTGTGTTCTCTGTTAATTGGAAGAGAGAGACAGCAGAAAAGGTAGAAAACGCCTCTTAAAACATGAGTATCCAGCCTGCTCCCAGCTCCACAAACACACAGTGCCCTGAAGGCACGGAAAACTGAGCAGGAACCCTCCCTCGAGCACAAACCTCGCCCTGAACCTCGCGGCAGCTGGGAAAGCGGAGCCGTTGCCCTCAGCCCAGCGCGCAGGGAACACCCTCAGCGGCCGGAATGCAGCAGCGAAGCCACCAGCCCTGCAAACCCAAGCTGCTGGAGTCCCTCAAAGCAGGGCTGCCATGCAGGTATCCCAGCTCAGCTGGGGAAATGCAGCTCTGGGAGATTGATTAATTTTTTTTTCCCTTTCTTAACCAGGATTATTTTAATTTTTGAGGCCTAATGGAGTCCAGCTGTGACGGGGAGGCAATGCTGCCATAGCACAAAGCCAGACCCTTACACACTGGTGCAAACTCGCAGGACACGGAGCGCACACGCGCATACACACAACACAAAGCCCTATAAAAAGGATGCACTGCAGTGGGATATTTTTAGTTTGACAATACAGCACTAAAAATACAACTTTGCTAATACATCACTACAGAAGTATTCCCAGTGTCCATTCAGGAACAGTTTAAAACATTTATTTTTGTTTCCTTTTGCGATGGTCAGAGAGAGTAGGGAGAAAATAGAAACTCATTGATAAGAGGAAACGAGAGAGACATGAAAAATTGAAAACTACCTAAAAGCTCATGGAGAGGTTTATTTTATTAGTTCTTAATAAATATCTTGCAGATTTCCTCAGGAAATACACCAGATCACATGTAAAATAGTTTGGTACTGATGTCAACTGTGTCAGCATATGAAATCTATTAGGGTGAAGCCACAGCAGGGTGATCAGCGTGCTGAAAAACTGCACGGCACCGAGGCAAGGGGGGCCGGGGGAATCTCACGGCCCTTCCAAATTCTTCGAGAGGTAAAAAAGTCAGCCAAGACGCAGAGAGAGAGAAAAAAAAAGATCCCACATCCTGCTTTGTGCTGCCAGCAATGTGAAGTGCCCAGAGATTAATTCTATGTCTGGCCTGGAAATGTGACTTTAAAGCATCAGAGGGAGCAGGGAGGAGGAGGAGGAGGAGAGAGGAACGAGAAGGCCAGGCGAAGCGGGACTGGCACGGTGCCACAGACCCCCCTCTTTCCCAAGCCGTGTTCCAGCGTAGACAGCAGTAAACCCCAGCAGACAGCTCCCGGGGTTGCCAGGGCCTCGCACCAGCTGGGGTGCGTCTCCCGCTCCCCGCGCAGATGGGCCCGAGAGCATCACTTCCGCTTCGCCTGCTTTTTTAAAGCCACACTGACCCATGTGGCAGCATTTCGCCGCTCCCTGTTGGGGCCCCGTGGGCGGGATGAGCCCCGATCCCAGCACCAGCCATGAGGTCTTGTCAGACCTTGGCTCCCCAGGCCCCGCTCTGAAGGGTTTGTGCTGTTCCCAACCCGCCTTTGGCAGCTGGCGCCTCCTTCTCCATCTCGGTGCCATTACCCAGAGAGCAGGCGCTGCTTACGCAAGGCTGCCCTGGCTCTGGCAGCACCCGAGTTCAGAGAGGCAGGGTCAGGGGACCACATGCTCCGGGTGGGACAGGAGAAGGGGGAAGGAAGAAAGCCCCCAGCCGAGGAGCTGCCATCTGCTGGGGGTCACTGCTGTCCCTACAGCCACCTGACTCCTCCCATCCCACAGCGATGTACTCCTGCCCAACTCCCCTCCCACTCCACAGGGTGGGGGACTCAAAAGTGCCCATCAGAGACCCGTGCCGGCCTCAGGGATAGGTAAAGAGTCATAGAATCACAGAATGGTTTGGGTTGGAAGGGACCTCAAAGCCCATCCAGTTCCAACCCCCTGCCGTGGGCAGGGACACCTCCCACTGGATCAGGGGGCTCAAAGCCCCATCCAACCTGGCTTGAACAATTCCAGAACTTCTCTGGGCAACCTGGGCCAGGGCCTCCCCACCCTCACAGGAAAACATTTCTCCCTAAAATCTCCTCTCAGTCTCCCCTCTTGCAGCTGAAAACTGTCCCCCTTGTCCTGTCCCTGCAGTTCCTGAGCAAGAGCCCCTCCCCAGCTTTCCTGCAGCCCCTTTCAGTACTGCGAAGCTGCTCTAAGGTCTCCCCACAGCCTTCTCTTCTCCAGGCTGAACAAACCCAACTCTCTTAGCCTCTCCTCGTATGGCAGGTGCTCCAGCCCTCAGATCATCTCCGTGGCCACCTCTGGATTCACTCCAACAGATCCAAGTCCTTCCTGTGCTGAGTACTCCAGAACAGGACGCAGGACTACAGATGAGGTCTCATAAGAGCTGAATAGAGGGGCAGAATCACCTCCCTCACCCTGCTGGTCACATTCATGCCATCTCCGTGTCACTGATACAGTCACAGTATCCACAGCCAGCACCAGCCACATCAATCAGTGCTAAAAATGACTCTTGGATTAGAGAAGAGCCAAGTACCTTCAGCGCTGTCACCTGGCCAGGGCTAAACTGCCCCAGTCTGCACTGTTGGACTGAAAATCACTCCCGAAGCTCACACTCAACAAATCCTCATCTTCCTCCTGACCATCATTAGCACAGCAGAGCCAGCACCGCGCTGCCATGAACCCGCTGCATGGGCTCACACAGCCTCAGGTAGACTCTAACTGGGGAAAATGAAAGGTCTCCATACACGAACATGCTCGGGGTCACCTACGGGCTGCAGATGCACTTCAGAGTAGAAACACAGCTTTGGCTATGCTACTGTTCCTGACCTCAGCATTCATCCCAAGAAGCCCCCAAAGGTTCTGGCGCCCAGTTACAGCTCCCCCAGCACCAGACACTGAATTTGCCAAGAGACTGCAGCCCATGAGCAGACGGAGGCAGGATGGATCTGGCAGAGGACAACCCGCAGTGCCCCTGGGGCAGCCCCGGGGAGGACGCTGCCCTCACTGAGCTGGCAGGATTCACCTGACCCTGCAGAGGGCACGGGGCAAGCAGCCCCCCTGCCTACACCTGGCAGGCTCTAAAACAGCCCCACAAGCTCAATCAAGAGTTTTACAACTTCACAAAGCACCATAATTAGCCTAATTATACAATGTTCTCCCAGAGAATTAAACAGAAATACAGTAATTGACTCGATGCTGCTTAGAAGTACAAGGAAATCAAAGGCGCGAAGCACATTAAAGAGTCAGAAACATCTCTTTAAAAGGGAGAGGATTTCCTGTCACGCTGCAAACATCTAAAGCCTCACCAAAGACGCTGCACCTGGTTCAACCCCGCTCAGGTTCCCTGGCACCCCTTGTCTCCACCACCCAGGCAGGGGTGAGGCAGAGCCGCGGGCACCTCCTTTCTCCCTTTACCGCAGGATGGATGGACAATGCGTGCCAGTGCTCCGTTTCCTGCCTTTCATTTCACACAGTGACACTACTGCTCCCTTGCAATAGTGGGTTTGTTTCGGCCTTTGCAGCACTGGCCTGGGCCCTGGTAGCACCGTGGTGTGACAACCCCTCCAACCTGCCCTCGCCTCTCGTCGGCTCTGTCCCAACTTGCTGCTTGCGCTGCCGAAAGCTTGGCTGTAAAACAGACTCGAGCTTTGTGATTACAAATCATTTCCCCCTCTGTTTTGTTGCCCTGAAATGAGATCTCGGTACGCCCTGCACTTGGGTGGAACTGCTTCAAGAGCAGATGTAAGGATGTGCTCTTGTGACAGCAGAGCGGGCAGGAGCCCCCAGCGAGCTCATCCAACCCTGTCCGGTGGGGACTTTTGCCATGCTCGGGCTGGAGGGCAGGACTGGAGAGTCTGACACACCAGCAAACACTCGCTTTTGCTGGCAACCATTCCATTCTCTGCCACAAAGCCCTGCTCGATGTTTTACCTCCAAAGCCAAGGTCTAGATTTCAGAAACCTGAACTGCCAGTGGAAATTCCCCGCAGCGCGTTGATTATTGCATCTCCTGCTGGCACTTGTGGCAAGGGGAAAAAAGTCACACAGCTTTTTGGACACACATTTCACTGCGGAGTTTTGCATCAGAGGGCAGAAGCCAGCAGCCAGGAAAATAACTCCAATTACGGTAAATAAATCCCCAAATATGTGACAATCTGCCTTTTAAACAGGAAACAGAGGGGAATAAGCAAAGGAAGACTTTGGTCTAAACATTGCTGCCACCAGCCTCAAGAGCCCAAGAGTGAGAGACTCTGAACACGTCTGGGCCAAAAGTGTTTTACCTGAACTTTGCTGATATGTCTCAAGTCCGAGACAGCTTCCTTCCCTGAAAGGAAAGGCGCCGACAGTTCCCAGCAACTGTGCCAACCTCTGACACTCTCAAGGGCTCAGAGAAGAAACCCTGGAGGGTCAGCTGCCACCTCCAGACACGTACGTGTCCTTCAGGAGGCCCAGTGGGAGTGAGCAGCTTGGCACAGGAAGCCGTGTGGCTTCAGGGATGAGCAAGGCAGGTTGCACCCTTTTGACCTGCTCACCCGGGCATGGGCTGGGCTGCACCTGGGCACAGTGAGGCACAAGCATCACTCACAGGCTGAGAGAGTTGGGGTTGTTCACTCTGGAGAAGAGGCAGCTGCGGAGAGACTTTAGAATAGCCAAAAAGATTCAGTTGCTCATCAGGCAGGGGAAAATGAGGCTGCTGCTTCTGCTATCTACAGCCTGAGGTTTACTGAGCTTTGGTTTGTGCCTAATTTTAAAGCTCTACCAAACCAAGGCAGTCGTCCACAGCACTGCTTTATTTTTAAACCCACTCCAATACACTGGACTCCCTTGTGTTCGACCCCTAGTGACTGCTCCAATGTGCAAGATGTGGTCACAGCCTCATAAGAAGCCATCGAGATGTGGCTGTCGCAGAAGAGCAGTACAAGCTCCTGCTGGGTCTTTTTCTGATGCTGCAGGGAGCTCTTTGAGCAAAGCTAGCTCCAAGCATCAGAAACCCAGCTAGAACCGCTGAGATGTTCAGAGGTGAGGTTCTGTTGAGGGCAGACACCACCAGCCTCTGCAGCATCTCCGTGGCTATTTTAAGGGTTCACGCTTTAGCTTGAGCAAGCCAGAACAGCTGCGGTCAGCAAAGCGAAACCCACCCAGCGCAGGGCCGTGCGCGGTGGCAGGACAGCAGAGGAGCAGGCTGCTCGTTACAAAAGCACAGGCTGATTTCAGGGGGTCCTTTGCATTCCATGTCCCCTCCAGCCAGGCTGGGGTGCTGAACATGCACACAGAAGCGGAGGTCCTAGACCTGCTTAGAACCTGCAGTTGATTTGCACCAACCTGTGGATCCCTTCTTGCGTCTACCAAGAAGACCTGGGCAAGATCATCACTTAAGAAGCTGGTGTAGGTCTTCAAGAACCAAGCAGGACACAAGCACATTAGCAAAGGCTTGTAAAGGCTGTATTTAGTGGACAATCACTGTGTAAGAGCAATTCCCTGTGAGCCAGGTGGAGAATCCCTACGCCAAGTGGCCTGTGCAGCATTGACCTACTCAGCAGTGCTCTGAGAACACTGCTATGGCAGGGCAAAGGGGCCAAATGCTGCTGTGAATTTGCTGTAGGAAGTGGGGCACAAATCCTCCCTTCAAGGCTTCCCAGCCAATAACACCTCGCACAGAAAAACCAACCAGGTTCCACTGACAAAGACAGAGCCAGGAGGGCTGTGAACCAATCTCCATCCCAACCCTGCCATGCTGGCTACACCCTCAAACCGTCCTCCCATCTCACATGAGCTTTGGCAATGAGATTGCTCCTCAAGCAGTCAGTCTTCCGTCTCATCCACCAGCCTTGAAGACACTCTGCAGGTTGGTCACCCTGTCCTGTCGTAACTTTCCTATAGCTGAAACCACAGAATGATGAAATGGTTTGGGTTGGAAGGGACCTCAAAGTCCATCCAGTTTCAAACCCCTGACATGGGCAGGGACACCTCCCACTGGATCAGGGGGCTCAAAGCCCTATCCAACCTGGCCTTGAACTCCTCCAGGGATGGGGCAGCCACCACTTCTCTGGGCAACCTGGGCCAGGGCCTCCCCACCCTCACAGGAAAACGTTTCTTCCTAAGATCTCATCTCAATTTCCCCTCTTTCAGCTGAAAACCGTTTCCCCTAATCCTATCCCTGCACTCCCTGATCAAGAGCCCCTCCACAGCTTTCCTGGAGCCCCTTTCAGTACTGGAAGGCTACTATGAGGTCTCCCTGGAGCCTCCTCCAGGCTGAAGAACCCCAACTCTCTCAGCCTGTCCTCGTAGGGGAGGACAGACAAATGCAAACACACTCCCAATCCTCAGCTAAAGCCGCACGCTTGGCCAGAACCTCCCTGTGCCTCTGTGCCCTGACTCTGCGCAGCCCCAAGGGGATGCAACTTCATTCCCTCCATGTGCTGAGGATGCACATATGGCAGCTCCCCTCCCCGCTTCCACCTAAACCGACCTCCTAACAACCTCCACACGGCGCAACGCGACCGGCCCAGGGAGTGCCAGAAGGCATCCAGGTGCTGCAGCCCTGATGCTTCACACCCGCAGCCAGGCAAATTAGCTGGGATTTCCGGGAAGCGTCTCTAGGGTGCCCTGCACTGCTGCACCCCCACTTTGCTGCGTGCTTGTTTGGAATGCGGGGCCGTCAAGGGGTGGGGGGAGAGGGGAAGTTATTCTGGTGGTGGCCTATGAATAACATCCAGTGATTTATAGGAAGTATAATCCAATAATACAGTAAAATAAAACAGTGTGTCTGAGATGGGTTTGATTCCAGGAATTATAAAACAAATTATTAAAGAGAGAGAGAAAGGAAAAAAAAAGCCTCAGAGAGGCCAGATCGGAGTAAATTGGGCACAGATGGGCTGGGAGGGGGTTTCTCTCTCTCTCCCCTCACCGAGATGCCCCTGCTGCAAGCACGGCTTCAATTAATCCTTTCAGAAACCAAAGTTTTATTTCCCCAAATTACAGAATTAAAAAAAAACTAAAATTCTCCGAGTGTTTGCGGTTGGGATAAAGGGATCCAAGCTCCTCTCTAAGTTCGTTGTGCAGATGGCTACCAAACTGTTAAACTGGGCCATGCCACGAAGGTCCCGCCCCAGCCGGGGCCAAGAATGTGCCAAACCATTGGCAGTCACCTTCATCTCAGGATGGTGCCCAGGTCCCTCTTACTCTCTCCTCCAGGTGGGCCCCCTTTGCCCCGCAAGTTCAAGGTCTACAAGAAGCTTTTTCACACCTTGAATGCTCCTGACAGGAGGCAGTCAGGAGGTCAGAGGGGCCCTGGCTGGCTGCACGCCTCCATGTGCAACGGGGAGAACGGCTCACCCCGGGGAATACGCTGTTAGATGCTGAACAGTGCGGGAAGCACTTCGTGCAGGAATTCTTTGGCTTCCTCTGTCAGACCAAATCCATCTCCCAGTGCCTTCCCAGTGCTGCCCGACTGCACAGGCAGCCAAGACCAGCACTGGCGAGCCTGGTGCTGCCCCTGCTCAACAAGTACAGCTCAGCTGCCTGTGCAGGGCACAGACCATGGGGCTTCTGCCTCTGCCAGCATGGACCATGGGGCTCCCCCCTGCGCCAGACGTGGACTGTGGGGCTTCCCCCTGCACTGGACACGGACCGTGGGGCTCCCCCCATGCCTGGCACAGACCACAGGGCTCCCGCCTGTGCCAGGCATGGACCGCGGGGCTCCCACCTGTGCTGGGCACGGACCACGGGGCTCCCAACTGCACTGGGCACAGACGGCGAGGCTCCCCCCTGCACTGGGCACGGACTGAGGGGCTCCCACCTGCATTGGGCACAGACCACGGGGTTCCCCCCTGCACTGGGCATGGACCGCAGGGCTCCCCCCTGCGTCAGGTACAGACCACAGGGATCCTGCCTGCGCCGGGCATGGACAGCAGAGCTCTTACCTGTACTCATCCTAACCCTGCCCTAGGCACTCACTGCAGGGTCTGGGACCTGCGTGGGAGGAGGTTGTGAAATGCCACATGCTGCTCACTGCTGTCTGGTTCCAAAACCCCACAGCACCCCAAAATGTCAGCCTGACAGCAAAGCACATGCTGACCTTGCACAAATTGATTTACAGAAGAGTGGCAGCCGCCAGGAGCCAGAAACGTGCGGGAGGACACATCAGAAGTGTAACATGGGGGAGGCACGCCAAGGCAGCGATGCTCCTGAGGGACCACAGCCAACCCGGGCCAAAGCAAAGGAAAACAAGTAAAAAGCAAAGAGCAGCAGATAGAAAGCGCTCCCCAACCTTCCACGCTGCCTGTTCCCTCATGGAGGGAATTGTGACAGACTGAGCTTAATCTGTAGCGAAAAAGGGGGAAGCTGGGACAGAGGTGGGGCAGGACAAGTGTTTGGGGTGAGCCTGAGGGAGAGAAAAGGTGTTTTTTAAAGCATTTGATTGTTCAAGTTTTCTTTTTCTCAATACCCAAATTTGGGATTAAAAGTTTGTGTTGATGGGCATAACATTTTGTACAAGTTCCCCATGTCGAGACTGTTTTGCCAGCGCCACCAGCTCACAACTGCAAGTCCCACCAGACCCCAGCAAAAAGGGATTCATTAGGCACCAGACACAGTGCAAGCAAGCAAGTTTACAAGTTTCTCAGGCGTAGCTGAGTCTCCAGAGACCTTGAAATCCATAGCGGGAGAAGGAGGGAGCAGTTATCCCCAGAGAGAACTGGACCTGGGCAGGAGGGATGAGAGGCTCCTGGATCTCCCTCACTGGCCCCGAGCCCACAGATCTCCATCTGCTACCGAGGGCTCACAGCTGAAGGTCAGACAGGCCCATGCGATGGGAAGGACACAGACACGCTCTGATCCCAGATTTGCAGAAGGATTTCAGTAGGAGGAGATCTCTGGAGGTTGTTCGGTCCAACTGCAAAGTTAGATCCAGCTCTCCAGAGCTGACGCAGCCAAGCTCTGGCTACGGCAAACCGGCTCGCAGCTTCCCAGTCATGCTTCCTGGCAACTGGGACGCAGGCAGGGTGGGTCTGCTCCCTGTGCCTTCCCAACCTCCCACACGCTCGCAGGGGTGGATCGGCCTCCTCACACCCGCTCCTGCTGCTGCCCAAGCTACTGCAACCCAGGGAGGTGACTCATGTGCTGGGAAATGGAAATCCGCACCTTCCTGAGAGCCGTTTCTGCCGTTCACTCCAGCCAGGCCTCTGCCCACATCAACCCACACGGCGGGGACAGCGCCAACACCCTTGTTCTGTGCTGGGCACTCAGTAATAAATCAGCAAGCATTCTTACTTGTCTTTTAAACTCCAGGCCCTTTGCTTTCTTTCCCCTTCTGCATCCGGCTTTTCTCAATATCACAGCACCAGCACTGAGCCCAACCGGGCACATCAGTGCTTGAAGACACCCGGAGCGTTTGCGCTGACAATAGGATTTGCTTTGCCAACACCATTCTCAGCAATATTTTAGGGTCACCAGAGCAAGAAGCCCTCAGGAAAATCCCCAAAGGGCACCACGCATCAGATGGCAGCTGCGGTGCCATCTGACCTGCAGGTATTCCACGAATCCCACCACCTGCTCCGTGTGCAGCCTGCAGTCCCCAGCAGCAATGGGCTGGCTTTCTCCAGAGATCCAGAAGCTGGGAGCAGCTAGTGGTTCCCCACACAGGAGGCAGAAAACTTTGAGAACACTTATTCACAAGTGATAAACACCTCTAGCTTACTGTCACTCACACATCCACAACTCGGCTACGGATGGAAGAGCAGAGCCCAGTGGTCTGCAAGCTGGGAGCATTTCCAGCTCTGCCATGAGGGCTTTCCGTATGGCCCAGACAAATCTCTTCTCTCTTTACCACCCGCTCCCGTTGGCAGCACAGACACCGCTATTAATACACCTACCGGGGGGCTGCGCAGAGGCATTTGCTCATAATCGTAAAGTACTTTGCAGCTCAAAGATAAACACTTCAGCACTGGCTGGCATCGAGGCCGCCTTGCCAGCAGGGCTGACAGCTCCCCCAGGGATTCCCTCAGGAGAGGAAGGTGCCTGCAAAGCTGGCTGGGCAGCAGGTACAGCGCACAGGTGCTGCTTCCCAGCCCCCTAGCTGATGCCACTTTGCTTCCATCAGCTGCCCTTGGTCACTAACCACCGGTCTGACAAGCAGCCAACTGGCTCACGAGGGAGAAATCTTCCAGCAGCAACTCTGGGGCTCAGCCTGATCACCCATGTGGTGACTTTGACTGAAATCCATCAGCTGGAGTCCTCCACCTTTGAGATCTGAATCCCAACCATCGGTATGTGAAACACTGCTTCCTCCCACCCAGGAAGCGCAGCCCCATCCCTGCTCCCAAACATGTGGCTCAGCAGACCTGGGTCCTGGCCACTGTGTGCGGGGTCTACAGGGAATACCACAACCCCTGGAAGCACTGTGTCAAACTCAGTAGAAGAGATTCTGGTTTGGTGGCATCTGCTAACCAACGGGTTAAAGCTGACAATAGCAGAGACCACACACAGCCTGCAGGACGGACAGAGGTGACAAGACAAGGAGGATGAGTAATAATAGATCTGCTTTGCTCTCCAGTGCCTTAATACAGGGCACAGCCTTCAGCCTGGTCTTTTGGAGCCGCATCGTATCACCCACCTGCCTGCATGGAGAGAAGTGGCCACAGACAATGGCACTGTCCCTACAGCCAAGGCCCTCGGAGATCCTCCCAAGCCTTCCTGGTCCCAGCATTGGCACCAAGCAGGGCCCAGGCTGAACGCAGAGAAGGCAGAGCCATAAAGCACTGCCTTCCTTCTGAGCTTATTCAGTCAGGCCCCAGAGAGATGCGATGCTTCCTTACTCCCCAGAGAGCTCAGCCAGCTCCATCGAGGCCAAGCCAAGGCCCTTTTGCTGCCCCTACACACAGCAACACCCCCAGCCATCCAAACATCTCTGTCTCCAGCTGGTGAGTCCCCACCACGAACCTTCTCCATGAGCAGCTCCTCCCTACAAGGAGCAGGCGATCCCCAGCCCGACTCCCCTGAAGCAGCACGTGGTACCTTTGGGCTGGGAGTTGTACACTGCAAACATGTTGATTGCCACAAGCTGGAGCATGCGGTTGCTTCCGATGGGAGGGGGACTGTGCTGCAGCAGGACCTGGAATTCCCTCAGGACCTCCTCAGCCACCGCAGGGAAAGTCTCCATCCTGTAGACAGAGAGAGAGAGTGAGAGTCTGTAGAGCGTGGGCTGTGCCCCAGGGTGGGCGGTGGGCCCAGAACGCTCAGTGTCACAGCTCCTGGGGAAGGGGGACCCCATGGGATGATGTCTCCTGGCTCCAGGAATGAAGGTCTAGGCTGCAATGGAGGCAGTTGAAGCCTTCCTTAGAGAGGGCAGTGAGGGATTGCTCTGTGACCAGCAGGCAGCATTCCTTTGGCAGAAAAACACAGCCTTTATGAGTCATTTCTGACCAACCATTTCTTTCTACTGACTTCTACCAACCTGGGAGGTGTGCCAAGAGGCCAGCAGCTTGCTTGGAGCAGGAGCAGCCCATGGGACTCCGGAGAAACCCAGGCTGCAGCAAACTACACACACTGGTGCCACATTGCGGATGTGGCAATCCCAGTGCATTGAACGTTGGCCAGAGCGTGCTTCCTCCAGAAGAGCAGTGCCTGTCCCTGGGCTCCTCACTGCAGGATCGGATCCCGTGGCACCAAGCCCCTTCCCCCCAGGCTACACACACTCCTCAGCACTGTTGCTGAGCCCCTAAATTTCATCACAGTGACTCGCAGACTAACAACTGGCCTCGTTGAGCTGCTGGCAACATCCAAGCTGGAGCTGGTCTTCACAGTGCTGCTGTTGCTCATCAGGACACAGCAGCCAGCGGCTGCGGTGCCACGGCTGGGAAGGGGGTGCCCTTTCAACACCGTTCACAAGCACTCACGGAGATCTGACGCATTTATCCTACTCTTCATCTGGCAGCGCTGAGGGAGCTAGGCTGAGGTTACTCCTCAAAGCTGCTGGATCCTCAGCAGCTGCAGGGGGACAAGAACTGAACTGAGTGCACAGGACAGCACAGTCAGTTCACAGAAATGACTGAGACATGGATGCCCACAACAGCCCTCCTTAACAGAGTCCTCATCTGCCACCTCTTGAAGACAACTTTATAACCAAGAAGCTGCCAAAAACCTTGCAAACTACTGGGAAGGTGGAAGTCCTCTTGTCCCACTGCCTCTCCTGCTGGGCTTGCTGTGCTACTTCTTGCTCCTGCACTAGGAAAATCCACGGCCAGACCCAGCCAGAATTAATCCTGGGCTCACAGCAAGTGCCTGCTCTTTTACCAGAGACACTGTACCAGCGTGCCCACATGGGAGCAAGGTGAGGCATCTGGAGCCAGGGCAGGTGACCTCAGGGGCCTCCATCACAATTTCCTCTGCTTTCCCCTGAGAGATTCAGATCTGGTGATATCAGCATGCTACAGGCTGGATCAGCAAGCCACTTCTGGTAACCCACATGGGCAATTCTGCTGGGCTTCCCCGGCAGACTTTCAGGACAGTAATAGGCTCTATTTTTAAAGACCAAAATGGTTTTCTTCTTAACTGTATTTCAGGGACGTTTTCCATTCCCCGAGCAGCAGGGTACCCTCTCCCCAGGCACTGTTTGTTGGAGCAGCTCAAAGTCCCCGTTACCTCCCCACAAACAGGGGCTGGAGCAAACAGACTCCTTGTACTTTGTGGCTGTGCAGAACGGAGCAGCCCCAACGGTACAAAAGCACCGCTCCCCCTGGAAGAGGCAACTTCCCTGGATCTGGGGCACATCCAGGGAATTCGAGCAAACTGATTGCTTCTAAAGACTTTCTAACTCTGAGAAATATCAGACCGCATCCAGCGTATCCAGTAACACCCTCCAGGCGCAGCCAGGACACTGGGGATGGAGGAGCTCTTTGCAGGATGGGCTGTTAGTGAAGAGAGGAAGATTAGCAGTGATAGGACAAGGGGGAATGGCTTTAAATTGGAAGGGGGAAGATTTATATGAGACATTGGGAAGAAATTATTCACGATGAGGGTGGGTAGGCCCTAGAACAGGTTGCCCAGAGAAGTGGTGGCTGAGGCAGCCTGGAGGTGTTCAAGGCCAGGTTGGATGGGGCTTTGAGCAACCTGACCCAGTGGGAGGTGTCCCTGCTCATGGCAGGAGGTGGAACGGATGGGTTTTAAGGTCCCTTCCAACCCAAATCATTCCATGATTCTATGTTTATTGCCATGAAATAACAGCAAGGAGGAGCCAGGGCTCCCTCAGCCCCCCTAGCTGTGCTTTGATACTGCAGCACATCTGGAACAGCACGCAGCAAAACCCCACTGAGCTCAGAACCAGCAGGTCAGGAGCAGAGCGGAAGCTTTTAATAAATGGCTTACCTGTGGTTTTAGGAGCAAAGGAGTCCAATTAGGGCAACATCATCTTTTCCATACTTTTTTACAGATAAATCACTTAGGATCCTGCCCAATGAGGACTCAACTATTCCTCACCTTTTACCTATTTAAGCGCGGAAGCTGTTTAGCAGGGCTGAACGATTTTCTCTTCCTGTGTCATAGTATTACTTTCTAGTTCCCTTCTAAGTACTTGAGGGGATATTCTCTACCATTAAACACACTTGGGTTTTCTAAATGACTGTCGTGGGAAGCAACGACCTTAAACGCTGCATCTTCATTTCACGCAGGTCTTGGGAGCCAAATGTGCAAGTGATCTCTGCAACATCCCCACTAATCCCCCTGCTGGCTCACGCTCAACCGGAGCGGAGCTCGGCTGCAGCATCGTCCCACCGAGCTGAGGACCAGAGGCTCCCCGAATGCTCTGCATTCCAGCACAGACACAGCACCGTTTCCAAACCTTTCCTGGGCTCTTGTTGCTTTCTTCCTCTTTTGCTGTGAGCAGGAGGACATCCAGATCTGCCTGTTGGGCAGGTCAGCTTGCTGCCCGCCAGCAGATCATCAGTGCCTTGTGACTCAGGGAGAGATCAACAAAAAATATTGCTCTCCCCCTCGCCCTCAGACAATCGGATCTCCAATAGAGTGGCCAGCACAGCTCCTACTTCCCATTGCTTTATGGAAGGTCCAAAGCCAAGCACATGCTACCCCTGTCTGGCCACCCCCAAGCACACTGGATGGAACCAGTGCTGAGGATTCCGGCTGTGTGGCAGCGTCTGTGCTGTGTCCTGCACTACTGTGCTTCCCTGCTCCAGGAGGGAAAGGGGACAGCGTCAGAGGTTAGGAACCGTACATCTGAGTCAAAAAAAAACGGTAGGGAAAAGGTGCCACTTTGCATCTGTATTACGTTTACCTAAATGGCCTGGAAAAGGTCTCTCAGCCCTGTAACTCATAGTCATTAGTTCCACAAGGGAGTAAAAGAGCCAGAAGAGCTCATGAGACCACATCTGCTTATGCAGCGCTGGCAGGCTCCAGCAGAGGCCATCGCTGCCAGAGATCATCTGAACCCACGCGAGGTCTAGCTACAACAGCTGCCCCATCATCTGACAGCAAGGGCCAGTCCAGACCCGCAGCCGGGGCAGCTCCATGGGAAGCCCATCAGCTGCACGGCTGAGCTCTGCTCTCTGGCTCAGAAGGATGACCCCCAGGCTGGGATTTCAGCCCAGGCCTGAATCAGGCTTGCTTTGCTTCAAGGTAGCTGTTCAATTAATTGAAACCAGTTTCTGACAGACATTGCCAAGGGCACTTTGTACAAAGCCGTTCCCACAGTCGGGGCAGCTTTCACCTCCGAGGCTTTCACTGGAATGGCAGCGAGAAGACGAAGGGCAAGGCTTGTCTTGACACGCTCCAAATGGCAGCTTTCAACCCCTGCATGGTTCTGCCTTGATGGCTTTGTGCTCCTTGCAAGCAGCAGCCACCAAGAGCCCCCCAGAGCCACCTCTCTGCTGGCTAAGAGTGGGAAAAATGGGCAAGGGGAGGCAAAACCAGAATTTAAGGGGCATGGAGCATGGTTAGGTGATGGGAGAGAGAGGAAACAGCCTCCGGACCCTCACTTGTGTGTGTGAAACATCCAAGGTCAGCCTCTGCCAGAGGGTCCCAGCGCACGGGCAGGACCAAGCCTTGAGGTGGGGAAGAAGAAGCCCAAACAATGCTCATCGTGGATGGGAGGGCGGGTAAGGAGAATAAGAACCAAGAGGCTGGGCCTGCAAGAATTCACACCCTGTGCCCTCAGCTCCAAACACAGCTTAGTTGCTAACAATATTAAATTCCAAAAAGACTTGTAATGTAGGAAAATAAAATAAACATCCTGCACACTTACCCAATCCTGGTAAACAGCTTCCCATGGGCATGGAGAAAACTGAGGATGAACCTTTTGTTCAGCTGCATGGGAAAAAAAAAAAAGAGAGGGAGAGAAGAAAACAATTAAACTCTCTCCGATTTCCTGTGAATTAAGGCTGTCCCCAGTGAGGGAAGAACCTGGCCGGGTTGCCGGGGGTGGCACAGGCGGTGGGAACTGGGGACCGGTCCGACCCCTCCGGGCAGCGCGGGGGGAGCGCGGTGGAGGCGCAGCGCCCTCTGCCGGCTTGATCGGGAACGGCAACCGCGTCTGCACCGCGCGGGTACCGGGCACCGCATCCCCCATCACGAGCACCAGGCATCCCATTCTGGGCATAAGGCACTGCGAACTGCATCCCGTGCACTGGTAACTGCATCCCGGGCTCCAGATCCCATGGGCACTGCACCCTGGATCCAGTGGGAACAGGGCACCAGCGACCGCATCCTGGTCATTGGAATCCTGTAGGCACCGCGCCCCATAGGCACTGGGCACCGCATCTCAGGCACTGGATCCTGCCTGGCACCAGGCACTGCACCCCGCAGGCACCAGATGTTGCACCCCAGGGCACCGCACCCCCACGTCCTGCGGACACTGCATCGTGCACACCCTGCCCTGCAGGCACTGGCCACCGCATCCGTACACCCTGCTCCCAGCCCACTGGCTTTGTGCCTCAGGAGCCCTCCAGCATAGCCTTTCCCACCAACAGGAATAAAATCCCATACCCCAGCTAACAGAGGCAACAGGTCTAGTGTTCTGCAGCCACTGGTCAGCACAGAGCAGAAGCGGGGTGTCCTGGGCAGCAGTTGGGTGCAGCAGCAAAGGCAGGAGCCGCTTTCGGAAGCAAGAGGACATCGGGGCGATGCTGCAACACTTCACTGAAACCCAGCCTTCAGCAATTGCAGAGAGGGACTCGGTGTTGGGATGTATTGGCAAAGCCCCTGGAAGCTGCAGGTATTGAACCAGCAGAACATCATGGAACTGCAGGGGAGCAATGGCAGCTTCCTGCCCTCCTGAGGCCCAGCAACACCTAAACCTGACCTGATTAATCCCTCACTGTTGCTCTGAGCCACCTCTGCAGAGAGCTGGCCTCTCCCAGCCAGTACCTACAAGGCTTTGGAGGAGGCCGTGGATGGGTAAACCTGGCCCTGGGGGGGCTGTGTCACACCAGCAGTGGTCTGGCCTCTCTGTTACCTTTTCCACATCCGAGAGGCTTTTCCTCTCACACCACGCGCCTGCACAGCCTCAGCATGGTGAGAAAAGCCAGACTCAGCGCAGCACGTGGGGAGATGCTGACCAGGAGCAACCCAGTCTGAGCACCACCCACTCGCACTGCACATGGATTTGATCCCTTGAGCCCCTCTATTAAGGTCAGCAACGATGCTTCCTTCTATGGGGGGACACACAGAGGGGGGACGAAGTTGCGCAGCAATGCCTGGCCCAGGAGCTGGGTACACATCAGGGTGTGAGATGACCACCAGCCAATGCCCCAAGGAGCACAGAGCTCCAAAGAGGCCCAACTGCAGGGGATGCTATCACAGACAGTTCCAGCCCTGTCCCTCCCTGTCACCCTTGCTTGCAGAACCCCCTGGCTCATGCCCTGCCTCGTGCGATCGCTCGGTTCGGTGTAATTAACCCGGGCTGTGCTCCCAGAGGAGCCATGCTGGAGAATGATGCCCTGCTGCAGCATCGCTCCTGGGCCATGTGTGAGTTTAAACATAAAACCTGTCTCATAAAACAAGCCAGACCAATTAAACTGGCCCCCGCAGCAAGGGGCTCTTGCTTACTCACTATTTTACTGCTGCCCTAAAGAGCCCTTTCCACTGGAACCTGATTTTATTTGCCACCATTTTATTAACTCTGCAGCTGAAACCCAGCAGAGACTGGGGAATACTGGGACAGCACAGCAAAGCCCTTACTGGCTCTGCCAGTGATGTTTGAATAGAGCTGCTTCTCCACCATCCTCCCAGAACACCAAGGCAGCTCCGAGCTTGAAACTTTTAACATGTACTCTTTTTTTTCAGGCAACAGCTCACTGAGGTGGGAAGCTGCTTTGTGAGCAGCTCTGCAGCTTAGACTGCAATCACGCACCTGGACAGATGCAGCTGACTGAGCCCCTTGCTCTTGGTGGGGCAGTGGGCAGAGCTCTGCCCCACAGCAAGCCCCTGTGCTGCCACCTGCAAGAGCTGGGGATCCGTGCTCTGTGCTCCTCAATCGGAGATGCAGAAAAGAGCAGAAGCTCATAGCCTGACCCATCTCTACTGGGAAGCCTGTGGCAACGCTTACCAGCAGGCTGCATGTGGAAGAAAGAGGAAACTGGGACAGAAGTTCTTCTCCGAGGTCCACATCCACCTACACCCCCAGAAGCACTCACCCTGCCATCCCCACACCATGTTACTGGCAGCAGGGGGGACCAAAATTCCCCACCTTGAACGGAAAATGATGCCCGTGCCCAGAGTGTTCCCAGAGAGACACCAGCTTTGAGACAGCTCGCCAGAACATTGGCTTCGCCCCCATTTTCTGAGCCTTTTCACTCACACTCCCAAGGAATAACCAGTCCCACTCCACAGGAACCAATGCTGAACTAGGACATGGATATGTGCATGTATTTATAGGATACCTGCCTCTAGGAGAGAACCATGTTTCGTACCTCCTGCCAACTTACGCATGAACCCAGCAAGCCCAGGCAGGGACCTGTGTGCCCCAGCACTGTGGCATCTCAAGCAGGCACCTCCTGCGCTTCTTTCATCACTTTTTCTCCCACAGCCTCGAGGTTTTGATGAGCTCATTACTTAACTTTGGATCTTTCATCTCTGAGTTCACGCTAAGGCCATGGGCTGCTTTGACTGGGCTTTTCTCTGAATGACTCTTTCTCTAGTGACTCACCTGGCCCACTGTCTCCGGGAGCCCTTCCTGCTCCTCCCAGCAAAAGCTGCTTCTCACGGCCGGAGGCAAACAGTGGCTTCCACCAAGTGCCTGGCTTTGGGGCAGTGAGGAGGAAGTCCCATCACCCGCCGTTCCGCATTCGAACAGCACAGAGGAAGACTTCCCCAAAGCCCTGCCAGCACGCTTGCTGCCCTGATGGTGCTCACAGGGGACCTGTAACAACTCCTCACTGCCTTCTCACTCGCTGTGTAGTCCAAGGGTGGCCATCCCCAAAGGTTTCATGGAAATGGTCCTTGTACTGAGGTCAGGATGCCAGAGGAAGAGAGGGTTTCCTGGGCACTTTCATGTGGACAGCTTTACTCCCTGGGAGACGGACCTGGCTGATCCCAGTTGGTTGCCTGGGAGGAGTCCATCAAGTAAGGTATATACATGCCCTACTTGGATGGATGCCTCATCCCTGGAGGTCTTCAAGGCCAGGCTGGATGGAATTTTGAGCAATCTGATCCCATGGAAAGTGTCCCTGCTCATGGTAGGGGGTTGAACTGGATGAGCTTTAAGGTCTCTTCCAAACCAAACCATTCCATGATTCTATGAACAATGAAACTGTGTCAAAAAATGGATTTTGGCCCTTCCAGCTGAACAGCGGGCATCACAGATATGGAAGTTATGAGCATATAGTGAAGGCATTAGCTATAAAAACAAACCAGCTGTCAAGAAGAAGAAGGGGTCCCTGTGCACAGTAGTGCCTGAAGCTGAAAGCAGCTGTTTGGGCTGTCATGAGTCAGCATGTGCAGACAGACTAAATCCACCTGGGAAGAGGCAACCTCAGCAGAGGAAGCGGCCCACTGCTGCTTGGGGAGCATCCACACTCCACTCCGCCAAGCAAACTGGATTCGTTACCATGGAAGAAATCAACACTGAGTAACAACTTCTCGCCGAGTGGCAAAGAGCAAAGATAGCAACGGTCCTGGAACAGCCAGCTCGGATCACTCCGAGGCCGCCAGGAGTTCGTCCTGACAGCACACAGAGCAGAGGCGGTCGGACAGCTTCAGGAAAGGTTTGTCAGGTCTTGAGCCAGCAAAGAAGAAAGCAAGACCCAACCTCAAGAGACCGCACGCTAACCAAAAAGGGTTGAAAACGTGTCTCCCACCCCAAAGTAGAAACACAGGAAACATCAGTGGGGTGTGAAGGAAAGGGAGTGTCACAATCTGGGCCAGGAAGCAGAACTGCCGTGCTCGAACCCAGCGCGAACCCATTTGGCTCACGGCAAGGAGCGCACAAAGCTTTGGCACCTGAGTGTCAGTCCCAGCTGTGAAGGAGGCACCAAATAAGGGAAGGATTCTGGAGCAGTGACTCCTGGGCAAAAAGCATTTCAAGTTAAAAATTGTTACTTCAGGTTTGGAAGTAAATTTCAGGATCTGGTCTTTATCAAGTGTGGCAAACTTTCTTCAACATCAGCAAAGCATCTGTGGAGCAGAAAGCGGTGTCAGAGTCAAAATAGGCTGCAAAAGACAAGTCCATTAATCACGAGACCAGATGCAAAACTGCCTGTAACAAATGCGCTGCTTCCACCGGAGCGGAAGGGCCTGGAGCGCTGCAGGATGTTCTCCTGAGTGCAGGAGTCTCCTCAGTGACAAGGGCTTGGGATAAAGACCACAGAACCACACAGCTTCACTCCAAAACACGTACCACATTCATTCCAAATATTTTCAGGGTTTCTTGGGCAGCCAGGATTTTCCAGACACAAATTCCTTGCTGAGAAATGTGTGAAAGAACATCCAGGCACCCAAACCGTGCCATATCCTTGCTCCCAGCCCAAGGGCAAGATACACCATGTTGACTATTAAGATTATTCATCTCTTCCCTAGGCAGCTCCTTTAGAGCTTTACACTACCCAGTCCAAATGCAGCAGCGAGCCCATTATGTCCCTTGGAGATGGCTTTCAAGCCCCAGCCTTTATCCTACGCCATCCTAAATCCGCAAGGCAAAGCTCTGGTCTGTGTTTTCCATGCAGTATGGAGCACCTCTGCTATGAGGACAGGCTGAGAGAGATGGGGTTGTTTAGCCTGGAGAACAGAAGGCTCCAGGGAGATCTCATAGCGGCCTTTCAGTACCTGAAAGGGCTACAGGGAAGTTGGGGAGGGGCTTTTCACAAGGGCCTGGAGTGACAGGATGAGGGGGAACGGCTTTAAACTGGAAGAGGGAAGATTTAGATCAGACATTGGGAAGAAATTCTTCACAATGAGGGTGGGGAGGCCCTGGCCCAGCTTGCCCAGAGAAGTAGTGGCTGCCCCATCCCTCAAGGTGTTCAAGGTCAGGTCGGATGGGGCTTTGAGCCCCCTGATCCAGTGGGAGATGTCCCTGCCCATGGCAGGAGGGGTGGAACCAGGTGGGCTTTGTGGTCCTTTCCAACCCAAACCATTCCGTGATTGGGTATCCCACTGAAATAACAGAGTGCTGCTACAAAGCTTCCTGAAAAGCCTGAGATGCCACAGCGGGCTCAACTGGCAAGGCACCAAGAGGAGCTTTTTACTGTTACAGGTGCAATCGGCAGCAAAGACCTGGTGGGAAGGGTTCTGTGCAAACGGCTACCTACAGAAAGGAGACGAGACAAAAGGGCTATTAAGATTGCCTGGCATTTTTGCAGTATTTACAAGACACCCACAGAGCTGTGGGCAAATTCCAGCTGGGCTAATTACCATAATCATTCCTCTTCATATACCACCTGCAACCACAAATGGATGCGGAGCTCGCCTTCGCTTCTTCTTGCCAAGTGTTCTAACGCAGGTTTCTGCTCAGCAATCACAACGTCCTGCCTTGAACCAGATTAATTTCTAAAGCATTAGAAGCAATTCCAGTGAGAATCCTGAACACTTCACATCAGACACTGCGCAAATGTAAAATCCAATTTGCTACAGCATGGAAGAAAGACGAAAGCCTGATGTATTGTGGCTTTGAGGCACACAGAATTAATTTACAGGTTAAAGAGACCTTGAGACACCCCTGCAGCTTTCTGATCCTTTGCAGTGCAGCAGCTCCAGCTCCAGGACACATCTTGTGGCTGCAGGAGGTACAAGTCAGCAACCCAGAAAGAGAGGCATTTTGGAAGCCCCTCAGCAAAACCAACAAAGCATTTGGTGTTTCCCTTCATCGCTGCAGGGAGCAGGTGAGACAAGAAACATAAGCAAGAAAATTGTCCTCTCCAATAATGCAAAGATCGAGCTGTGGTAACTTCTCTGGCTCCAAAACAAATACCTGACTGTTATTATTTAATAACGAATTTACTAGGATAACTTTCAATATAAGGAAAATGGGTCAAATAGAATATTTAGAAGCATGTTATTTCCTTTCCAACCAAACTTGTACATAAGTTCAGTTTCTATGAATTAGTAATGTGCATTCTTGAAAAAACTATTACCATTAAATAGATTAAAAACTGATTAAGCAACCTCTTACAAAGCAGCAGACTGCAGGGCCCCACACTGAATTGGATGGAAAGAGGCTGGTAGAGACTCACCAGCACCATTTTTAATCAATGAACTGAAAGCAAACTCTGCTGTTAAACCGCCTGCCACAAAGGCAAATGGAGCAGTCAGTAAGCATGGACACGGCACATCCACACAAGGTTATGACAATCATTTAAAAAATCTGGGGGTTTACAGCATCAAATGTCATGTTCTGAATCTGCGATCACGTAGAACTTAAGCCTCCAGGAGAGTGTGCCTGAGTCAGCTTCTCCAGAAAGGCTCTAGGAACCAGAACAGCCAAGTTTCTAATGTAATGTCCAGCAAAAAGGGTTAATGCATCCCTTGGATGCACAGGCAGGGACCAGACAGCACATTTACAACTCTATATGGCTGACACTGAAATACTGCACCCACTTCCAGTGTCCTTAGTTTTAAAAAGATGCTGAAAAATTGGAAAGGGTCCAAAAGACCAGCCATAAAAGTGATTCAAAGGCCAGAAATGAGGGCTTGCATTGAAAAACTTAAACAGCTCAATCTGCTAAGTGTATCAAAAAAAGACTGAGAGGTGATTTGATCGCAGAGCGCCAAGTGCCTCTGTGGTACTTATGGGCTCTTTATGCTCGTTGAATTGCAAAGCATAAGGACAAACTGGAAACGTTCACTCTGGAAATAAGGTATAAGTGTTTCAGAACCAGGGCAATTATCACTGGAATGAACTCCCCAGGAAAAGGGTGGATTCTCAAAGCTGGATGTTTTTCTGGAAGTTTAGCTTTAGCCAAACGCAAGTTATTTGGCTTCGTACAGGAGTAGCGGGGTGAAATTTAAGGACCTGCGATATACAGGAGATCAGAGTGGATGATCTAATGGTCCCTGCTGGCCATAAACTCCATGAATCTATGCAAACATGCCAGAGAGCCCTCAGCTGAGATATCAAGTTAACTTTCAACACAAAACCTTCACAATCTGGCTCTGGTGCTGCAGGTCGTTCAGGATACAAGCTCAGCTCTTCAAGCTGCATCTGGTTAAGCACTGACAGCAAGCTGACCCAGCCAGAGGCGCTCTTTGTCCAGCAGGTAAATAGGAGACCATATGCAGCCTCAACCAGCAAAAAGCTGCTTATATTCAAACACACATGGTTTACCAGGAGTAAACAGCATCACCTTCCTGTGATAGAAAGCTGACACTGAGGAACGTGGGATGAGTTTAGGTCATAAGAGATCTCCTGTTCATGTAGCTCAGGGTGTTCATGTAGCTTCTTCACTACTTCAGAGTAGATTATTTGTGGGGTAAAAGCACAAAGGAGAGGGAAAACACAAGAAAGTAAGAAAGGTGAAGACCGAAGAGATCTAACCCTGCAAGGCTTAGGATGGAGTTAGGCTAACAGGGAAGGCATTTGGACAACAGGCTGAGCAGAGACAGTGCCTTCCAGAAGGATGGCAGCATTGTCACATTCCTGCTCTCCTGGCCACGCTCACCAGCAGGGATAACGGGAGCCGTTCACAGCTAGCCTGCACCCCAGGGTCCCACACCCTGGAGCAACTTGTCCACTCTGCAGGCAGTTGTCCACCCCGCCACACTCCCGGAGTCCTTCTGGAGCCTTCCCTTCTACACCTGGGCCATGTAACACAGGGTGTGAAGGCATCACCCTCCCCATTCTGAATTATGCAGCAATGGAATCTGCTGGGGAGGAAGAGTAGAGCCAAGGACAGAGGAAATGACACAGATTCCAGCAGGTTCCACTCCCTGATCCTCCGGAAGGAAGTTTCTTTCCGAATACCCACCTCCACAGTGGATACGAAGCATGTCTGGAAATGGCTCATTCAATGTTGAAGAGAAATAAACATTCCCTATGGCAGAATTAAGAGGTTTGGCTGTGGAGTACGAGGTGCCCATCCCAAAAACTGTACAGCAGGCAGCAGAAAAAGCTGTCTCGGGCCAACTCCAGACAGAGATCAAGGTTAGACTAACAAAAAAAGCTCAAGAGAAATCACTGTCTACAGCCTTCACCCTGCTCTGGGAAATTTCCCAGCCCTGCTATTAGGCATTTTATTTCCTTTACTGCCAATTCTGGCATTATTCTCATCTGAAGTGCAAACTCTCCCTCCCAATCCACTCAGCAGTGCCTGGATCATCAAATCTGTTGCCCCGAGAAAGGACTCATGTGCAGCAGCAGGAGGGGGTTTGGTTACACACAAATCCCTGGTTGATCACCACCAGCAGGAGAGGAAATGAGGAAAGAGTGACTGACAGGGAAAGGCGGTTTCAGGATCACTGTACTTGGTTTTGGAGTATGAGAAGCTTGTTGGAACTCAAATTCTTGCTCCCCTCACCGCAGCCTCTCCAAGCGCTGGGATAGAGCAGAGTCCCTCAACACAGGCAGAACTCCTTGATGTCTTGTCCTCTCCCACCTCTGATCCACCAGGATATTCCACACACATTAGCACCAGATGCCTGTTACTGGAAGAACATGTCCTTGACTCTCCTATCCAAGTCCCTGCCTTGTTCTTCACAGTTAAGTAAAACCACCAACATCGTCTAAAAAGAAAAGGGGAAAACAAAAGATCAACCCCAACTTCTGGAAACTTTTACCAACAGCTCAGCCTTCACTTTTCTGGACTGGAAAGCAACATGTGGGTTCTACACGACACGTGTGCATGGGCTAAATAGGTAACTGGGCTCGGCGAGCTCTGCCGAGCTCCGGGAGCTTTCATGAAGCAGCACTGAACATCCATGGAAGATCACAAGCCTGGGTAAGGTGCAACAGTGTTCCTGGCTGGGCCACAGGAGCTGCAGCCGGGAAGGTTTTTACCAGCATTTTAAAGTAAAAAAACAGAGTTTATAAAAAGAAGTGCAACCAGGAATGGTGCAGAACTGGTGGGCAAAAGAAGCCCGTGCTGAGCTGCATGGCTGAATGTCACGTCTCAAAGCCAGCGAGGCTGGGAGTGTGGTTTCACTGTTTAACCAGCTTCAACTGCAGCCTGGCACTCTCTTACTTCCTCTGCAGAGAAGTCTTCTCACTGCTGGGGGAAAGAAACCAACCTCACCATGCAAAACAAAAGGGCTGGAGTAAAAATAAAGCCTTGAGGTGGTTTGGTGACCGAGGTCACCATTATTAAGGAGGCGGAGGGGCTGCAGGCCAGGGAGAGCATCAGCAACACTCACACTGCCAGCCCAGAGAGAGGTTACAGAAAGGGAGGCAGGGCAGAGAAGTCCAGCTTAAAGGAGGCTGAGTAGCCTCTTTCATATGCCATCAGTTCCCCTGTGCTCAAAACAGTTTGTAAACCGTTTCCTAAACAAAAAGGAAAAAAAAAAAAACCCAGACCTAGTCCTGACCTCCACAAGTGAGTAACTAAACCCAACAGCTTCCTGCAAGCTCACGGTGGTGAGGAGAGGCGGCTGGGAGCTCCAGGTTCCTCCCTCTCAAGTCCCGCCCTGGACACAAAAATTAAAGATGGAACATCTCTTGCTGCTTTTTCATGTAGGTGGTGGATAAAGGAGAGAAATAAGGGGGGGCTGTCTCTGACTGATCACCAGTGTCCAGCTCTCCCACTCCAGAGAGCTTCTCCCCTTGCTTTTGTGCCATCGTGGAGGCTCAGCAGAGGCTCCCAGCACTGCCAAGGTGTGGATCAAACAGAGCATCATGCAGCAGCCTGGATGGGAAGCACTGCCTCCCCATGACAGCACAGGCAGACCATAATGCAGCAGACCACAGCTGGGCTCGCCCACATCAAACACTAGAGAGCACTTTACTGGAGAGGAGACAAACTGCCTCTTTTTTTTGATGGACCTCCTGGTGGTATTTACTGCTCACCTGTGGAAACCCCACTGTGCTGTCCGTACTGCCTGCTGCTGAGAAGAAAGCCTGCGTAGAGAAATGGAGCTTAAAATCTGCTCTGAACTTTAGAGCTAATGATTCCACCACAATTTCTCTGCTATTGCAAAGGGGTACCCGCACCAGGAGATCCAACATCTCTGCCCCTAATCCACAGGCTGAGGGGCAAAAGGGAGGTTCCTGCAGCCAACACACAGGGCTGAGACAGTGGATCTTGACTCTACCTTAGCCTTCCTAAGAGCTTTTTGGGTGGCCCTACCAAACTTATGATGGTTCTACAACAGTCATCTCACAAAAAGCTGGGAGACTTAATTCTTTAGCAATGCTGAAGTATTCCGACATCTGGAGAGAAGTATTATTCAATTACTGTTGTGCCAAGGGAAAACCTCTCCTCTCTAACCCTAGCTGCAGCAATGGAGAGATCTTTATTAGTGCTGCGCGATAACACATGGAGGTGTTGACTGCAGGGGACGGGCAGCAGCAACAACAACTGTGGGAATCTTAACTCAGCATTTCCTGACAGGGGTGATTAAAATCTCAAACTCAGTGTTAATATTAACACTTTCTCAAGAGGCTGACAGCACATTTTCCCTGTTTACTGTACCAATTCACAGCCTGCACAGTGCACTGTGTATGGTACTATCAGATTCGAGATCAATACAGACCCACAGTAAATGAAACCAGTGGCAGAGAAGAAACGGCAAAGACTCAGCTCTTCAGCTCCCTTTGCCCTATCCAGCTGTTTTCAAAAAGCAACACAGCTGCTCACTGGGTCAGTCTCCTGGTTTGCATTTCTTATTGGGTCCCAAACAAAGTGACCTGTTTCTGTCTGGTAAGGAGGGCACTGGGTCACCCAGAAACACACAATGCACGAGAGACCACAGCAAACAGCACTTCCAGAGTGAAACCCCAAAAGGCTGTGGGCAGAACGGACAAAACCCTAAGCACAAAACAGCCACATAGTAACCCAAACACTTCCTCAGCTCATTCTGAAACCATCCCATGTCCTCCTTGCCAAATCTAGTTACGGTGGAAGGGGCCAAGCGGAGATGGATGCCCCTCGGTGTGGGCAGATGGTACATTCTCCCCGTTCTGCATCTTCCTAGAAAACATGATGCAGCAAACTGGGAAAGGAACAGCTATGCCAAGCCTCTACCTAAACACACAGTGCCAAGGCAAACTGCCAGCACTGCACACCACCTCTTCGTCAGAGCTATGGTTGCAGTGCAAGCTGGCCTTATGTAGACCCACCATCAAGCTTTACTACCTCCATTCAGCTGGCTCCTCACCCTGAATTAAAGTAATGATGTTTATGTCTTTGTATAAGGCTACAGAAGGAAAAATAAAACCAGCACTGGGAAGAGATGCACAAGCATGAGCTGAGTGGACTCTCTGCTCACTGATGGGGACAGCACATACTTCAGCAAGTCCTGGGAGAGTCAGCATTCCACATCTCCCAGATAAGTGTGCCACATTGCAGGACTGGCACCTAACCACCTGCACAAGGAAGAAAGCAACCACAGAGGATGGAAAACATCCCAAAGCAATGTCTTGTCACCTGCGAAACAGCCAGCATCTACACGGTAAAAACACCTTTGCCTTGGGCGTGGGCTGGGTTTGAAGCAATGGTCTCTATGTGAAGGGCAGAGGGAGCCTCTCTCCCACACCTCTGCCCTGTACCTGTCCAGGGCTGTTCAAGTCCACACTTGCAGTGTTAAATCTGCTTGTGAACACTGAACACTTCCCCATTCTACTTTAGAAAATTCCTTTCTCCGACCCAGAAACAGCAGCCATAAGGAGCAATGCCCTAAGAGCTACCTGCAGAAAACAGCTGTCAGCACAAACGGAAGTACACAGCTTGGCTCAGCCTTTCCAAGGGCTAAAGCTGGTGAGGAAGGAACACAGGTTAGACTCATTTCCCCCAGATGACACGTAGGCACTGGCATGCATCCCCTGGGAGAAGCGCAGTTCCCTTCCGCCCGGCTGCGGGATGTGGGGCAGAGGTGTTGCCAGGATGAGGCCCCTGGCACAGACAGGGCCCTTCTGAGGCCAAACAGTGCCACACAGTGGCAACAGAGGGGCTGCTCCACTTCTTTCCATGGAAGGAGCCGCAAACCACCCAGAGAGGCAGCGAGGAAGCAGGTAAGAGGCTACAGCTTGAAGGAGCAAGAGCTTCAAGAAGCAAGGAGTCCAGAGCTTCTCTAAGAGCTGCCGCCTTCTATCCAACCCACAACACCACAGCACGGCGTCTTTGGCAGCAGCACAGATTTAAGGTTTCCTTTCCACCTGGTTATTTTTAATCCAGATCAGTTTGGTGACACAGCCACGGCACAGCCTCACAAGCAGCTGTGCCCACACACACATGGAGCACTGCGCCGCAGCAGGCACAAGCGGCCCCAGTACAAATATCTTGGCTGCCAAAACCAGCAGGGCCCGAACCTGCGCCCTCACCTCCCTCTGCCCTTCTGCCATTGTGTTTCTGATCACAGGAAAAGCTTTCCATGAGTCAACACTTCAAACAGATGAAGAAATCGAGGCTAATGGTAGTAATCACACACAATCTGTACAGGCACTGCCAGTAACCTGCACTTCAGCACTCTCAGCCCCTTTGAACAGACTGGTGAGAGCTCCAGCAAACAGCACTGCACTGTAAACCATAAGACATCGCTGCCCCCACCGCTGCCAGCAGTTACACCACCTTGCATGAGAGCACGGCAAAGAATAACCCCAACTGCCTCAAAAACACCCACAGCATCCCATGTCAAAGCATCTTCATCAATGATTTATGGGGAGGCTAAAGCTTGGCACATTCTTTTCAATGATGCTGAGGAAGCAAAGGCCTCCAGAAGAGAAGCCAAGGAGAGGGAAAACAACCAAGGGCAGTAACGTCTTAAAAATGCTGCAGCTCTGTGCCAAAGCTTATCTTTCAGCCTCCAAGACTTCACCCCAGTTCCACCCAGCTGAAGTCACAAAGTACTTATAAAAGTGCAATAGTACCCGAGAAGCTCTGGGCCCCACAGTGTGCGAAGAAGGTCTTCCCAGTGCTGCTAAACTCACATCCCTAACAGCCATTTTAGGACAGACAGCCCAGAGCTCCCTGGCAAGTCCTCTTGTGAGCCGCCTGTGCCAGAGCAGCGCAAGGATTCCTGAAGGATGAGCTCCCAACCACCACTGCCTTCGCCTGCATTCCTGTGCCTGACAGAGTTCACTTGGGCTCCTTGCAAGGTACGCAGCTTGAACAGGCTGAGGAGCAATGCTGTCAGTCCATTTACATAAGACAGGAACTAATCCAGCCTCTCAGCAGAACAAGTAATGCAAATACAACACCTACATTGGAAATTAAATCCCCTGCTTTCATATTCCCAGTGCAAACCTCCGAACACCTGGCATCGGGACAAGTGACCCACTTCCAGAACAAGGCTGAGAGCTCACAAGGTTCCTGTTAACCCTGGTCTTCAGCATCCGACTTCACTTCCCACTGGCAGCCTCACCCGAGTTAGATCCCTCAGCACAGGAATTTTACAGCATCTTCTGCTCGTGCCTCTCCTATTCTGTATCAGCCACGCCAGTGCATGCTGCCAAGAAATGGATGGTAACAACACGCCTTAAACATGAGAGGCACGAGGTCACCAGCTCCTCAGCCTGACCCAGGCACAGCTCCCATAGGGGAAGCCAAAACACTGGAAAATTTAGCAACAGGAAAGCAAAACAGATTCAGTGTCATTCCACTGCATTCCAAACACATGACACCAAAGCCAACTGCTGCCTCCTGCAGTACTCACGTCGCTGGGGCTGAGGTTCCCAAGACCGTTGTCCTGCTCAGAATCCCTGCCGGACTCGTGGCCTTGGGAGGAGCGAGGATGGGATGGATGGATCCAGATCTCTAGCCGCGTGGCATCATCTCCAACTTGTCGCAATGTGGACTTCTTGCCCTTCCCTCGGCGGCTGGGGCTCAGATCCAGCGCCTGATGTTTCCTCTGCTCCATCTGCTCAGCCTGGGCAGACAGGACAGATTCAGATCACCCAGAGATCAAAGTTCAGGAAAAGTAGAGAATTTCATTTACAAGGAGAAATGAGCTCTTCCCTCTGCCTCAAGACCATACCAACTCACTGACAGGCCCAGAGTTTGGTTTCTGATGCTATAGAATACTGCAGGCAAGTGGTTTTCAACTCCAGCTGCCCCAGGATGAGAAAGTTGTGTGCAACCTTAGCAGCCTGTGATAGTCTGTGTGCTGCACCTTTGACTTGGGGTGACCCTCTGGGGTGTAAAGGGACTGCAGCCTCTCTTGCCCACCCCCAAGACACCTATGGGATAAGGCAACGACCACACTGCAAACTACAGCAACCTATAGCCCTTGCCTTGGCTCTCTGACACTTTGTGACCCAGTAACAAGAGATTCAGCTGACCAAACAACCCCAAAAGCAGTGCGAGAGGTGCAGACAGGACATCAGCATTCTGAAGGCTGCCTCACTCATCTGACTCCCACCGTGGAATTTCTTAGAGCTACCTAAGTGATAACTGCAAGTCCAAAAGCCCCCATCTCCCTCCTCCCAAGATCACAGTTCCCCAGCAGAGGGGAGCTGCAGCATCTTGCAGCCAGCTCCAAGTCTCACCTTGCGTTTTGTCTCTTCAAACAGACTCATCAGGCTCTCCTTGGCCGTGAGGATGGGATTGCTGGCAGCCAGGCTACGCATGTAATAGTAGACAGCATCCAGCTTTCTCCGCTGCAAAAACACAACCAGACTCAGAACTGCACTCATTCTGGGGCATTCAAAGCCCAGCTCCCATGTATTTCGCCCTTGCTGTCCCTCAGTACGCATTTCCTCTCCTTCTGTACTGCCTGAGAGAGACAGAGAATGGTTTGGGCTGGAAGGGACCTCAAAGCCCACCCAGTTCCAACCCCCTGCCATGGGCAGGGACACCTCCCACTGGATCAGGAGACTCAAAGCCCCATCCAACCTGGCCTTGAACACCTCCAGTCAGAAAGATAATTCCCAGCCATGAACGCAATACACTGCTGAACCTTGCAGTTCTGAACCACTCTGATTTAAACCAGCAGCTTTCAGTGTTGCAAACGGGCAGAGCCCTACCAGCTCCTATGTCCCAGCCTGATGCTTCCATTATCTGCTGTTACACCTTCCTTGGATAAAGTTTTTCTGCATGGCTGGAGTACTCAGCAAAACTGAAACCCAAGGAACTCAGATGTGGATGTCACTTAGACTGGTCCCCGCAGGTTCAGTGAAGACACGGCAAACAAACAGCGTCCTCATGACAAGGTGGCCTCAAGCACAAAAATCTCATGCAAAACTGTAAACACAACTCACTTTTCAAACATTTGCACTCTCAACAACTCACAGAACAGTCCCCAAAATGCCGACGGTTTGAACGAATAGCACGTATCTACCAAAGCTGCCTGAAGCCACAGCAGCTGGAATCCACGCAGCACATCCTGCCATCAGCTTTTTTCTTTTTTGAAAGAAAACATCTGGGAGCACTGCCCTAAACAAAGCCTTTCTCCACCAGATGGAATCCCACAGCCATCCCAGAGGCTCTCCCTATGCTTGCAACATCCTTGCATGATGAGCATCTTACCGTGTAGATTGCCAGGAGCGCCAGCTGGTTGTAGGGGCGGCCGTTTTTGGGGGCGATTTGCTGTGCCTTCAGGTACCAGCTGTGAAGGGAAGAACAGGAGAGAAAGAGTTACTGAAAGGGCACCAGGTTGCCTTCCTTAAGGGTGCAGAATTCCCTTTGCAGAGACCCGAAGGGAACAAGCCCTTTGCACAAGTGCCCTCTGCCTGCAAGAGCACGCAGAAGCAGCGAGCCTGCACCTGGCTGGGAGAGGCACAATCAGGGCTCAGGGCAAGAGAGGGCAGGTGCAGCTGTGGGAGGAAATGTTCTTGGCTCAACCTGATGATCAGTATTTAATCAGATCCAGCAAGCGCTGTCCCCTGTGCAGGCACAGAGAACAGCAAACACTTCTTCCTCAGTCCCTTTTTCAGCTCCTCAGCAGCTGGGATCAACCCTTCTTGTGGCTTAGCTTGTTTCAAATATTTTCAGGATGTTTAATCATCCCAAGAGAAGCATCATCCATTCAGCACTGGTCCATTCACCCCTTCATCCTCTTATCCAGTCTCCAGCTCACACCATGCCACACAGATCCACCGTCTCTGTTCACACACATCACGAACCCACTACACTCCCCACAGCCTCCCTGAGGTATCAGCACACTCCATGATGTCCACAGATCCCAAAACAAGCAGCTTTCCCTGCCCTTTTCTCCAAACCCCCACAGATTTCAGGCCTTCATCCCCCATGCTCAGCTCACTTGCCCCCACCACCATCATTGCTCCAGAAATAGACACCAGAAAACCAAGAGTGTCAGGAAGCAGCGAGCGCTCAGAACAAATGGATACACACGGGAACCTCACCTAGCTGATAACCAATCAAAAAACACAACAGCCGTGCTACCAGCCTCAACAGCACAAACCCCTCCCTGCTGCGGGATCAACAGCTTCCACACCGGATGGCTGGAGGATGACTGGATCTGCTGGCTCTGAGACCACAAAACAGCCCTTTCTACTTCACAGAACTGCAAAGAGGCATCTTTCGACTTCTTTGGCTAGAGGCAAGTTTAGGTATGAAATGAGACACATCCCTCACAGAGAGAGGAAGAGCTGCGCTCAGCACAAGAGTGAAGAACACAATACCTGCGTGCCTTTCCGTAGTTTGCAGTGTCATTTGCTTGTTCTCTGTATCGGCAAATGTCCCCTTGACAAATCATACACCTCTGAGCACTGATCAGCGCATATTTCACCTGGAAAGAAGCATTCAGCACATGATGTGGGACCTGCGCTGCCCTGGTTCATCCGCAGACCCCGGGAGGGACTGCAGAGAGCGAAGAGGAGGTCACTGACAGTCTCACAAAAGGGCAGAATGAAATGACATGGCTCTGTGGCACTGGGTCAGCATTTGTAAGGGCAAGACAATCCTCTAAACACCCCCTCTCTTCCAACAATGTCCCCTCTCTCTCCAGAAAACAGTTGTTCAGTCCATGACCAATTTGGGGACAGCTGTTCGACAAGCACATCTCTGGGAATGGAGCTAGACTCAAATGTGCTTTCCCAGCTGCACTCACAGCTCAGGGCAACACACGGTCGAGTGTCAACGAGGCAGTACAACTGTCAGTTTTCCTCATTCATTATTCTGGATTCCATAGACAGAAATAAGAGATCACAGTTATCATGGAACGGTTTGGGTTGGAAGGGACCTTGAAGTCCATCCAGTTCCACCCCCTGCCATGGGCAGGGACACCTCCCACTGGATCAGGGGGATCAAAGCCCCATCCAACCTGGCCCTGAACACCTTCAGGGATGGGGCAGCCACCATTTCTCCAGGCAACCTGTGCCAGGGCCTCCCCACCCTCACAACAAAACATTTCTTCCTCAGTTCTCATGTCAATCTCCCCTCTTGCAGCTGAAAACCATTCTCTGCATCCTGTCCCTGCCCTCCCTGATCAACAGCCCCTCCCCAACTTTCCTCATGGTCAATATTTCAGGTGACCAGGGTACCTTTGGAAACTTCCTTCTTTCCCTTTGTTAATCCTGGTCACAGAGCTGGTACAAAAAATATTCTTCCTTGCAAAGAAAGCCGAGAAATATGAATGCACCAGAGCTGGTTCAACAAATTCTCTAACAGCTGAGAAAGATTCCCTGCAAACACGCTGACATCTGTTCAGAGTGCAGCTGCCTCCCTCTTGGCAAGGGCAGCACACCAAGCTCAGTGTGCTGCTCAAAATTACCAGGATGAGAGGCCACCAGGAGGAAGCCAACCTACCATCTTTCTCAGTGGCTTGCTGCGGATGGCCATCCCATCCATGTAGTCCTCCAGCTTGAATTGGTACGACACCTGCAGCTTCTGGAGCAGACCATCGAAAAAAGAAGAGCCCTGCAAAACACACACACACTCGGATGTTACAATCTTTCTGATGATGAGCACAAAGTCACCATACCACCCCTGCCAAGTGCAAGAAAGAAGGTCTCTCTCCCTGAGGCATGGGTTGGAAGTGACCTCAAAGCCCATCCAGTTTCACCCCCTGCCATGGGCAGGGACACCTCCCACTGGATCGGGGGCTCAAAGCCTCATCCAACCTGGTCCTGAACACCTCCAGGGATGGGGCATCCACAAGTGCTCTGGACGTCAGGGCATCTCCAGCCTTAGAGGTTTTCAGGACTGAGCTGGACAAAATCAAGACTGATCTGGTGTTTGAGGAGCAGGAGGTGGGACCAAAGCCCTCCAGCAGTCCCTTCCCACCAGCCCTATCCTATAAAACAACCTATCTCTGCAATCTATCAGCCTGACTTCTACAAAGAGCAAACCAAGCTGTGCAGTGTAACAGAATGACTGTTAAAGATGGCACAAACTCCTCCAGGAATGCTTCTGTTTACTTTCACTTCAAGAGGTTAATTTCATTTCAGCTTAAATCGATTTCTAATTCACAAAGAACACGCCAAAACAAGCTTGGTTTAGATTATAACAACTTTCCACCTGCACATTAAACCATAATCCTCCTTGCACAGGTATGGCCTGAGGCACACAACGATATGAATCACACAAGGATCAAGAGGGGTGGCTGGCTGGTTACACCACCCCATTCTAAACACCAGCCAGTCCAAAGGTTTAGTGAAATTTGAGGATGTTTCTCTCTTACCTCATCGAGAAGCTGAAGCAGTTTGTTCCGTATTTCTTGGGCATTTTCGCCTTGAGGGTCCTTGAGGAGCTGCCGGAATTTCTCAATCACCTGGTAAAACGCATTCTTCCACAGCAGCTGGTCCACGTTCTGGGTATCGGAGAACTCGATATCCATCAGGATGCACCGTTCATAAAGCTGCAGCATCTCTACCCTACAGAGAAATGCAATCAGAGGACAATTCAGCATCAACCACCACAGCAGCTGCCACGGAATTTCTGCCACCACTGATTTGCATCCAGCAAGACCCTGGCACTTCAGCTGGCTCACACGCTATGGCAAATCCACACGTCCCAAAGGGAGAAGGGAGCTGTTGCAACCAAAGAGCCTTCTTGCTCCAAGAGGTCGAATCTGGAAGGACCGTCTTCCAGAATGGATCAGGGCCTGGCAAAGAGGAAGGAGCTCTGCTCTAGTTCTCCCTCTGGGAACAGCAAAGCACAAGTGTCTCCTGACACTAACAGAGAGAAAGCCTGCACTGCCCAGCTCTGCTCTTTCCAAGCACAAACCTGGCTACTCCAGGCCAGGAACAAACACATAAAGAACCAGAAGGGATTAAAATGATCCCCACCTCCCTTCCATCCATCCAAAATACACAGCAGAAACAGAGACCTTCTTCCTCAAAAAGGAACATGAGCTGGGAACATTGCACCTGAAGGAAATAAAGCCTGAGAGTCCCAGAAATCACATTCTTCCCACTAGCTGCCTACAGCCCCTCCTGGACACTGGAGCAGAATCATTCCACTGAATTAGAACAAGAAACTGCTCTGCTGATACATAGGGTGAGTTTATGGTAAAGAGGATCCTTGCTGTTAGGGCCTTGGCAGTCTTATCCCTTGTAAAGCCCTACAGAAAGCAGTACAAGAGCATAGATGGTAAAGACTGGAGCAAAGCCAAAGAGCAACGCCTGGAAGAGCCCAACAGAAAGACAGAAGGATGCTGGTGGGTGTCTGTGCAGCTGCCCAACCCCATGCAGTCCCCAAACCTTGCCCACACATACTTGGACAGCACAAACACTGTCTGAGAGTTTGATGGTTCTGCAGACAGACATCTGACAAGCAGCACTTCCAAGCTCCAGCACAGCTCCACAGATCAGCCGCCAGCACACAGGCACCGCCAGGAGACACATTGAGGGGGACAGACACTGCCAGCAGGAACAGGGCCAATTGTGCCCATGCTCCCAGGGCAGGTGGGCTTCTCACAGACACAGCAGCCCCACACAATCCTTCCTCTCCCTCCAAACAGCAGCTCTGGGGGACCCTGAAACATTGAGGAAGACCTGAAACCTTCAGTGCTGATTCAAGCATGAACACATCCCACCCTGTGGACCACAGTGCAGGTCCCCAAAGCATAGAATATGGCCTGAAATGACCTCACCTGCTGGAATCACTGCCAGCCAGCTCTGAAAACAAGTCTCCAGAGAAGGCCTAGAGACACAGAGGTCACAAATAAAGGTGAAAGATGCCGAGTAGGACTTGCTACAGCCATGTTAACTGCCCTCCAGAGCACCAGTGTCACTTCCCTCTGACTCACTGGTGTCACCAGGCTGCTCCCACTGGACGACCACATGTCACAGGGCTTGAGTGGTGCCAAGAGCAAAACTACCTGGTGCTCGAAAAGCACCATCACTGTCACATGGCACCAGGAACCCACGCAACACTCTGCGAGCACGAGCCGACAGTCACCACCCCTGAAGCCCAGAATGTAAATCAGACAGGAGACAATCAATGACAGGTAAGAAAGCAGAAGCCTGCCAGCAAATACTGAAAGCACATGACAGCACAGGGACAGAGAGAGACCAGTTCCAGCAAGAGCTAGAAGAACCCAAGAGCCACAGCGGGGGCTCATCCTGCTCCCTTGTGTCGCTATGACGCAGGCAAGGCATTTCACAACCACCAAAGCCACAGTTCAGCTCCCAGCCTAGGCAAGCAGGATCTTCACCCACAGTTTCCTTCTGATAACCCCACACCACAGACACACGACAAACAGACCCTGCACATCAAAAGCCAGCACGCCATCACCCCATCTCCAAGACAGTGACACCTCCAGTCTCCAAGATCCTCAAGGAGCCCTGTTTTCTGGATAACAGTTCTGGTAGACATTCATCCTGGAAATCACACCCCTCTATAGCACAGCCACAAACCTCAGCTGGGCCATTTTCTCCAGCCCCTCTGGGCTGATGCGGTCTCTTGAAAGCAGATTGCTGAGCTGCTGCTCCTCGTTCCCAGCCTCGCGGAGGAGTTTGCTGAGTTCCTGCTGCTGCATGTTCCGCATCTGCTGCTCCATCTCAGGACTCAGAGGAGTCGGGGGCAGTGGGCCACAAAGGTACTGCCCCGCCTGGCCAGGGTACCCAGGGTAATAGGCTCCTGGGTACACACCATTGCTTGGACCCATCGGATACTGCAGGGAATACCCACTGTATGGATACTGTGGGCCCTGGCCAGGGGTCCGAGGGTAATAGTAAGGGTTGTCAGAGTTCTGGAACTTATAGTAGGAGGTCTGGGCCTGGCGGGCTTCCCCCCAGGTGGGACTCACTTCATCGTCCGTGTCCAAGAAGTGGAGCTGAGCAGTCTGGCTCTTCAGGGCAGGTTTTTGGTCTGGGTTGTTCGGGTCCCACAGCCGGCGAGCGGTGCCGCCTCGGCCCCTGCTCCGGGAGCCTTTAGTCCCAGCCCCGCCGAGCAGGAGCCTGGGCCCGGGGTGACTGGGTTCAGGGGAGCCCGTGGTGCTGGCAGAGAGGTCTGTGTTGGCAGGCAGGAACAAAATCCCACGGCCCCTCCCTTGGGGCTCTCTGCTCCTCTCTGAAGCCTCTGAGTCATTGCAGCTACCAAACGTCTTCAGGGGCTTTTTATCTGTATCTGCCAGACTGACATCCCTGCTCATAGTCTTGCTGTCAAACGTGACTCGAACGGGTCCCTTGACTTCCCTGCCATTGCTGCTCCACTCGCTCTCACTCCTAGAAGTACGACTCTGCTCTGAACGCTTTTTCTTGTCCAAATTCCTGCTGGAGACGTAGGCTTCTGCCTCATCGGTTTTGTCATCATCCAAGGAGTCAGTTGAGGATGCAGAGGGCTGCTTCGTAGGACGTGTTCTTTCTCTGGCACGCTCCTGCCGCCTCTCCCCCACATCCACGAGCGGGGCTCCATCTACACTGGTGTTGCTTCCAGCTGAGCTCGTGCTGCAGGCGCGGTACCGGCTCCGCCGCTTGTCCGAGCGGGAATACCGTTTGGTAGAGCCCAGCTTCCCCTGCATCACTTCGTTACTTGTTCTCCTAACCCTGTCGCTTCGCTCTATTCGTCTTCCTTTTTCTCCCCTCGAGGCCCTCACTCCTTCCCCCAACTGGATCCCTTCTCTATCCTCCTTGATTGGTTTGGCTTTCTTGTTATTATCTCTTCCAGCACCTTTCTCAGCTTCCTCATCTCTCTCGACTTTCAGGTGCTCCAACTTACTGGTGACTTCCTCAGTAGCCAATCGCAGGGGTGGTTCTTTAGTAGCAGAATGCAGGCGTTTGCCAGGCTGGTAGATCTGCTGGTCTGGCTTCTTGGTCCTCCTGGTGGTCTTGGGACACCACTCATCTGGAGCAGCCTGCTTGGATGCATTCTCCTGGCTCTGAATACCACCTTTAGCCTCTGTCTCTTCATTTTCCTGGGAAGGACCATTGTGCTTGGGGCCATCATCTTTGTCGCAATCCTCCTTGGCTGGAGCCACTCCTCCCAAAGAGCCCTTGTCATTGGCAGTCTCCTCCTCAGTTCTGCTCCTCTCCTTCTCCAAGGCCTCATGCTTTGGTGGCACAACTTTGCTCCTCAGCCGTGAGAGGCCAGGCTTATAAATCTCCAGGTCTGGGCGCCTGTTGTCTTTGCGATGCCTCGGCTCCTTCACTTCCTTTGTGTTTTCTGGGGAAAAATAGAAGAAAGTTATTCCCACTGCAAACAAGCCACAGACAAAAAACTACCATATCAAGCCTTCCAGAGGAAACATTAAGTGCAGGCACAGAGCCTGACACCCTCAGGGCAGGTCCAAGAGAAGGGATATGAAAATCTGTGTCAAGGTGTACAGGAAATCAAAGAGCAAGAGTAGAAACTGTGAAAGGATAACAGAGCTGACCAAGCAGACTTGTTAGTATCACATTGATGATCTCAGAAGTCTTCTCCAACCTTAATGATTCTATAAATCCTTGGACTGATTCACTTACAAAACACATCCTGCAATGATTTTGCCCCAAAGCACCAACACGCTGAGAAAGGGACAAAGCACAATGCAAGACTCGCATGCTCGTATGCAAGTACAGGGGATAAAGTTTCAGGGTCTCCTCAGCAGCTGCCAGGACAGGAGCCTTCCTTGCAGGCACTGCCTTTTCCCACAGCGCCCCTGCTCTGCCAACAGAACAGCTGGAGTAAAAGAGCAAAGAGATGTTTTACCCCTGCTTCCAAACCGCTAAATGTTTCGCTGCTCCTCTGTAACTGCGTTCACACAAAAACTCATCTGAGAGCACAGCCCTGTCCCTCCTCTTGTCACAGCCGGACTGTTCAGCGCTGCCCCGAAGTCTCCCCCTATCCGTGACTCACACAGCCAGTACTGCCGATCCTCAACCACACAGACTCCTGGTACCAGGGGCTCGGCCCGGGGCTGTCCCCGAGGTGGAAGGGACCGGCCCAGCCCCGGGCAAATCTCCACAACCTCTGCTCTCAACGCCTCAGCAGCCGTGTGCTCTCACCGTAGCGACAACCGTGTGCGGGGCGATGGCCCTGCCCCTCCCCTGACCTCAGCCTCTGCCCCTCTTTCAGCTTCAGCTCTCGCCGCTCTCAGCCCCAGCCCCGGCTCTTCCCCCGGCCCCTGCCCCTCTCTCAGTCTCAGCGCCAGCCCCAGCCGCTCCCTCAGCCCCTGCCCCTTTCACAGCCCCTCTTTCTGCCCCAGCCCCTGCCCCTCCCTCAGCCCCAGCCGCTCAATCAGACCCTGCCCCTTGTCCCTCTCAGCCCCAGCCTCAGCCCTCTCTCAGCTCCAGCCGGAGCCCCCTCTCAGCTCCAGCCGGAGCCCCCGCGCCCCTCCCTCAGCCCTTGCTCCTCTCTCAGCCGCCCTCTCCGCCCCAGCCCCTGCCTTGGGCTCGGCTCCGCAGCCGCTGCCGCCCCCGCCTCACCTGCCCCGCGAGCCGGGCCCGGGCCCGGGCCCAGCGCTGCCGTCGCCCCGCGCAGTTGGGCGGCCGAGACACGGACGCGCTCCAGCTGCTCCGCCATCTTGACTCGGAGGGGAGGGGGCGGGGCGCGCGGACGGCGGCCGCGCGGGGACCAAACACTCGGCCCACGCGGTTCGCGCATGGCGGGGCCGACGCTGGGCGAGGTGCGGGCGGCGGAGCGGAGGCTGCGGGGGCGCCTGCACCGAACTCCGCTGCTCAGCAGCCGTGGCCTCGACCGCCTGGCTGGCCGGAGGCTGCTCTTCAAGTGCGAGCTGTTCCAGAGGACCGGCTCCTTCAAGGTGCGCGGGGACCACGGGATCGTTTGGGTGGGAAGGAACCTCCAGTTTCCACTCCCCTGCCGTGGGCAGGGACACCTCCCACTGGATCAGGGGGCTCAAAGCCCAATCCAATCTGGCCTTCAACACCTCCAGGGATGGGGCAGCCACCGCTTCTCTGGGCAACCTGGGCCAGGGTCTCCCCACCCTCACAGGAAAATATTTCTTCCTCAGATCTCATCTCAATCTCCCCTCTTCCAACTCAAAACCGTTCCCCCTCATCCTTTCCCTGCACTCCCTGATCAAGAGCCCCTCCCAAGCTTTCCTGCAGCCCCTTTCAGTACTAGAGGATGCTCCAAAGGGATGAAGGTGCTGTACAACCGCCCCATCCCTTCTTGTGCTTCCGCTTTCCACCAGTGCCCATCAGACAGATGCTGCTCGGCTTCCCAGAGCACGTGGGAGGCTGCAAGTAAGGGAATCCCCATCTGCCTGCACATCCCTGTGCTCTCCCTCCAGATCCGCGGTGCCCTCAATGCAGTCAGCAGCCTCGTGGAGGAGAGCAAGCGTGTTGGAGCGGGTCTGCCCCGTGCTGTCGTGACGCACAGCAGTGGGAATCACGGGCAGGCGCTGGCCTGTGCAGCCCGGGAGGAAGGTAACGCATAGCTGACCTCCAGCCCCGGCTCAGAGAGCAGCAGGCACAGTGCCAGGGGCAAATCCAGAGCTGGTTCCCATGCAGAGGCAGCTTCAGGCAGGAGATAAGCAGGGGTGTCCTGCTTCTGAACGTGTGCAGGAGCCAGCAAGGGCAAGGCACAGCTCAGGCTGTGCAGATGTTGCTCCCACAACGCTAATGGGCTGCGGGATTTGCCTCCTCTTTCACTGCACAGGGATTCCTGCCTATATTGTGGTGCCCCGGACAGCCCCACGCTGTAAACAAGATGCCATCCGCACCTATGGTGCCACGCTGGTGCCCTGTGAGCCCAGCGATGAGGTAAGGCACAGGGAGACTGGGCAGGGACACAGCCCAGCCACCCCAAGGGACAACCGTCTGCACCCTTTCCCTTAGTCCAGGGCCGAGACAGCAGCTCGTGTAGTTCAGGAGACAGGAGGAGTCATGGTGCACCCCAACCAGGAGCCAGCAGTGATTGCAGGGCAAGGAACAATCGCCCTGGAGGTGCTGGAGCAGGTGAGGGAAACGCACAGCCCGTCCCAGGCCTCAGCCCCTCATAGGCAGGGGCACAGCAAAAGAGGGGTATACAAGGCACCAGAAGCACTCACGCTTCCTTTCTGCACAGGCACCCGAAGTAAACGCAGTGGTGGTTCCTGTTGGGGGCGGAGGAATGATTGCAGGCATAGCAGTTGCCATCAAGGTAGGCAACAGCCCACCTGGGAAGTGGTGGCTTCATCACCCATGGGAGGGCAGCAGTGGGAATCTCTGGGTGCCTGTGGTCTCTGCAGCAGCACAGTGCATTTTCCCCCCTCCACGCGCAGCAATAGTGGACAGGCAGCCCCTTGTTCAAACAGAGCAGCTCTTCCTGCTCTCCGCAGGCTTTGAGACCAGATGTGAAAGTATTGGCTGCTGAGCCACGCAACGCGGACGACTGCTACCAGTCCAAGGTAAGGGGGGAACTCACCCCCAACCTTCGCCCACCGGACACCATCGCGGATGCAGTTAAAACCAGCATCGGACCAAACACATGGCCCATCATCAGGGATTTGGTTGATGATGTCCTGACAGTCTCAGAGGAAGAAATCAAGGTAAACACTCCCAGCTCCATTCTCACAGTAGTTGCCAGCACACAGCTGCCTCCATCCCCACTCTGCCCCTCCACTCTCCCTCCTTCACTGTCCCAGGGCAGGCAGCGCAGCTCTGCAACACCCACACTGTGCGACAACCACACTGGAGATGTGCAAGCGCGGTGCCCTCTGCTGCCCTGTGCTCACTGCTGGGCTGACAGCTGCTGCTCTGCCCCAACAGCGAGCCACACAGCTGGTGTGGGAAAGGATGAAGCTGCTGATTGAGCCAACAGCGGGTGTGGGAGTGGCGGCCGTGCTCTCGGAGCAGTTCCAAGCAGTCCCTCGAGACGTGGAGAATGTTTGCATTGTGCTGTGTGGGGGAAACGTAGACCTGAGCTCCCTGACCTGGCTCACAGACCTCCCTGGGAAAGCAGAGTGAGAACGGAGCTGTGTCTCAAGCGATGGAAACCTCACTCTGTGTTTGTACAGCCTGGTTTGTGCACTACTAAAAACAGAAGAACAACCCCAAGCGTTTGAAAGTTTTTGTGGAGGGATAAGGGAAGCGGTGTTGGTCTCTGCAGCCGAGTCTCTTGGGTCCAAAGCAGAGTCACTACAAAGGGGTTTGGAAGCAATGCACTCCCTGTCTTCCCCTTCCCAGCCACCCTGCTCTGGACAGGCCTCCAGCAAGCTGCACTCAGTCCCTCTCTCCAGCTGCTACTTCACCTTTCTCAGCATTACTATAAAATCCAGCAAACTCCTGTCCTCAAAATAGCAAAGTCTCCACATGCACCACACTGAGGGACAGACAACAGCCCCAGGGGGCACACAGCCTCCCCGTTTGGCCTCCACAGCTGGCCCCCACCAAAACACAGGCACTTACATGTTTTTTTTAAACATTTTCCTTTCAAATAAATAGCTGTAGCTGGTACCTGAGCGACAGCCGGAGAGACAGCCCCCCTGGACAGCTCCCAGCAGTAACAGGTCCAAGACATCAGTGCTGTCCATGGGCTGAAAACAGCATCCAGGGAGTTAAGGCACAAACTGCGTTAGCCGTGCCATAGACTCATTCCATTTCTACCTCATGCAGTGGCAGCACACTCTCACTCCTCTCCCATGGCACGGGCTCTGGAACATGGGGGTCATAAGTCCATTTAGGAAAAACACGCTTGTAGAGGTTCAGCAGCACTGTGTCCTGGGATTTTAGCTGTCCATCAAAATGGCACTTCATGTGACCGTGGGTCCCTAGGCAGAGAGCAGAAGAAGCCGTTAGCTGTCTCTCCCGCACCACAGGACCACATCCTGCCCAGCATGGCAGAGATAATACAGAGCCAAACCCACCTAATGGCTCCTTGATGTGTCCTCTTCGACCCCACTTTGTCCTCAGCTCTACTGGCTTAAACCACATCACATCCTCTGGAGATCAAAACATGAAAGGCAGGTAAGAAATCGTCTTTGTTGCACCAACCCAATGGCTTCCACAGCTGCAAGAGTTCTGCTTCCACATCCTCTCTCCCCACCACACAGAGCTGGGCTGTACCTCTGCTAAAGAACATGTATCGCACAACAGCCATCTTGGCAAAGATCTTGAAAGGGTGCCCGCTGAGCACCAGCCGCTTGATGACAATCCTGTCCGGGTCCACGGAAAGCAGGGAACCTGTGGCGATGAGGTCGTGCATTCCTGCAAGGCAGAGTCACTAATGGCACCAGAGAAGGTGCTTCCATCACCTCCTCCCCCATCCGAGTCCCCTTCCCCAGACAGTTCCAGGCCCAGAGCTACCCCACAGCAGAGACAGACAAAGGTCTCAGTGATAATGGGGATGGAAATGCATTCGTCTTCTCAAACAGCATGAAAGGACAGCTTTCTCAGGTCATACTTTCTGGACAGAGGCACTTGTAAGGGGGGGTGACCTTCGTTTCCCAGACACAACCTCCCCAGCACTTGTCAACTCACCATTACTTCTCTGTTTAAAAACAAGCACTGAGGCAGGAGGGAAAGTGATTGGAGCATAAACAGTAACCACCAGGGCAGCATCCGGGCGCAGGAAACGCTCCAGCTTGTGCTTATCAGCTAGGACAGAACAGCAATGATCAAGTTCAGGCCAACAGCAGACCTCAGAGCTCTGGGAAACCCCACTGAGCCCGTTCTTCTCTGGCAAATGGGCTCAGCACTTTAGGAAACAGGCAACAAACACCTCTTCTCTGCTGGCCCAGAATATCTAGGAATGAGGGTGATGGTCTGAGCTACCAGCTCACTGCGTGGAGCCTGCCACTGCCTTGCCCGGACCACTGAGCCACCTTGCCCAAGCCCTTTCACTCCTCAATCTTTTGAGCCTCCCCTGGAAGCCTCAGAGCCTAGAAGTGAGTCTTCAGAAGAATCCTTCAGCCAGGTTCAGACACCATGGCTAAGACATCACAGGCTTCCTGCCCTGGAGACCCCAGCCCCACCTCCTGGCACATCTGTGCCTACACCACCATCCCTTACAAACCTGAGGTGTGCTGGGAGAACAGCGGGGATGCTCGGAAGCGCCTGAACCCACAGTGAAAGATCAGCTCCTCCTTGGCCTTCACTGGCTCGCTGTTGCTCGGATGCCGACGCACCAGGAAATTCAACACAGACATCTGCAGGAAATGCAAACAATGCAGGGAGATTTCAACCCAAAGTCTCTGCAGCCAGAACCTCTCCAAACCAGGCAGCCTGGGGGAATTGGACAAGGAGCTGCACACCTACAAGATATCAGCAGGCGTGTACTTAGTCACCTTTTGTTCGTGGGGAAGCAATGAGAACAGGACTAGGGGCTTCCCTTCTTTGAAGCTCTCCATCACTGAGACAGGGACTTTGCAGACATGAAGGGTGACGTACCAGCCAGCCTGCAAGAGAGGATTGGTTGTGAATACTTCTCTCAAGAGAGAACTTGGCCACCAGACTGCCAAGTCCTTATGAGGAGCAAGGGAACACAGTAAGGGAAGAGATTAGCAAGAGAAAAGCAAGTTACCGAGGCTCCTTCAGTCTCCTCTTTCTCAATTTGCCGGAAGACATTCTTTCTGGTTCTTGAAAAGTCCTGGAACTGGAAAATCCTGGCATAGTCCCTTGGGAGATTCTCTTTGGGGTCCCATGGAGAAGTCCGGAAGCTCTTCAGCCCCCTGTACTTCTGGAACCTGTAGTACAGGTAACAGGAAAGACAAACGATTTCACATATCAAGATGTCTGGTCAGCACCTCCTGTGGTGCACAGGGACTCGCACCTTCAAAGACAGCAAAGGGAGCAAAGCTCTCAGAGAAGATGTTAGTGCAGAGAGAGGCAGAAACAGCAGCCAAGTCCCCAGACAACCCACCCCTGCATCAGAGCTCTGCCATTCTCCTCCCTCTCCCAGGACAGGACCCAACTCTCCCTGCCACAGGGAGCTGCCCAAGCCTAACCACTCCTCCCTCATTAGTACCTCTCCTGGAAGCCTCAGAGCCTAGGAGTGAGTCTTCAGAAGAGTCCTTCAGCCAGGTTCAGACACCATGGCTAAGACATCACAGGCTTCCTGCCCTATCTCCCCAACCTAGACAGAACAGTGCTCTGCAGCTCCTCTTCCAAGGCCATCCCATTTCTCACCGCACTCTGGCAGGAACGTCACGTGGTGTGTCCACCTCATCTGGAAACATCTCATCCATTCTCTCCTGTTTGTATCTCTCCAGCATCTCTTCATCTTCCTCCACCTTCTCATCATATTGGTCATCCCGCAGGCACTCGGAAATGGTCATGGTTTCACATTCCTCTCCTGCTGGTTCCTCTTCCTCCTCACTTTCCCCTTCCTGACACAAGGACAGGACAGAGCCCATGAGCACATGAATCATGACCCAAGCTACAGCACAGCCTTGCAGTTTGGGATCTAACAGGGCCAAAGCAGCAACCCATACACAAGACAGGTTTAGCAAGGAAAATCCAGGCAAGTCCTGGCTCCGTTTTGCTCTGGCATGGAGCAAGCTGGAAGGGCAGGATTGTCCTAGGATATGCAATAGTGCCCTGGAGATCACCCGCACTATCAGATCTTGGAGGTACCTGGGAAACTGCCTCTTCCATCATATCCTCATCAATGTCATCATCTTCATAGTCATCATCATCTTCTTCATTGCCCTCTTCTCCATCATCCACAATCCAGGCAGCCTGGTATTTGGATGTGCCTTTGGGGACTTTCACCACCCTCCTGTCTGCCTTCAGAGAAGCTGTAGAATTTCCCACCAATGGTTAATACAGGAACAAATCTCCTTTCCCTCAGCAACATTTACACCAGAAGAGCCCAGATCAGCTTCACACCAGAATTGCTCTTTCCCAGCATAGAATTTGCCCAGGCCCAAAAAAAGGCAGCTAAAATGTAACCCAATAACTGCCAGGCAAACCATGCAGCCTGCACATCAGGTGGTGGGATTGGGAATGGAAGACATGGGTTCCCACTTCACATGGTTTCTTCATCCTGGTGAGGTTTCTAACAACGCTTTAACAGGGACAAGGAAAAGGTACAGAAATATTGCCGCTACTCACCCTCTGCTTCTTGCAGCTCTTCCTCAGTAGGCCACGTCTGCTCCCCGTCCATAGGATCAGGAACCACTTCTGACTGCAAAGACTCCTGCTTGATTGGATCTGCCTTCATCAGGACCTTAATGTCTTCCTCCATCTCATCAGTACCGTTTATGGAGTCATCCTGAAGGGCAAGATGAGAGTCCCTGAGTGTGAATACACTCACCTCAGGCTGGCAGCCAGTCTGAAGTGAAACTCCCTTCAGCATCACACATCCAGAAGAGGGCCACGAAGCTGCGGAAGGGTCTGGAGCACAAGTCTTATGGGGGGCAGCTGAGGGAGCTGAGACTGTTTAGCCTGGAGAGGAGGAGGCTGAGGGGAGACCTCATCACTTTCTGCAGCTCCTTGAAAGGAGATTGTAGCAAGGTGGGTGCTGGTCTCTTCTCCCAAGTGACAAGTGATAGGACATGGCCTCAAGTTGCACCAGGGGAAGTTTAGATTGGATATTAGGAAATATTTCTTCATGAAAAAGCATGAAGCACTGGCAGAGGCTGCCCATGGCAGTGGTGGACTCTCCATCCCTGGAAGGGTTCAAAAAACATGTAGAGGTGGCACTTTGGGACATGGTTTTGTTGGCACAGCGGGGCTGGGCTGGTGGTTGGAGTGGATAAGACTAGAGGTCTTTTCCAACCTTAATGATTCCGTGATTCATTATGTTGTAACACATTTGCCTCACACTGTGAAGCAAGGAACCTCCACTCAGTGGCAGAACACAGTCCTATTTGCTCCGGTACAACTCCTCCCATCTTTGACCACACGCACTGAGCTGTATTTTTCTGATGGAAGCTTAGAAACGTGTCCTAACAGGCCCAGCACAGCCCTGGCCTCCCACTCACCTGTACCTCCATGTCCTGGCTCCTCTTCTGCCCTTTCACCACACGGGGGTTCAAAGAGAGGGGGTCAGGAGGGGCATCCACCTGGCTCATCTGGAAGTCTCCGTGCCCCACGATATGCATCAAGCTGTTCACATTGAGCGTCTGTCCCCGGACAAAGCCAGACACCTTCAAGGTCCCAACCACGTCGCTCTCCTGACTGGGCACAAACTCGGCAGCGTAGGCAAGCAGGTGAGCCCGCCGGTCCCGAAAAGCAAGGTGGCGCTGCTTCTGGGTGCTCAGGTGCCTCAGCAGCAGTGAGGACTCCTGCTCCGTGTTCAGAGGAAAGAGCTTGGCCTCAGGAAAACGCTTCTCAATGGCTTTGGCGAGTTTCTTCCTGGCATCTATCCTCTTCTTTGGTGGCAAATCAGTGCCTCCTGGGACAGCAAGAGCTACCAAGCAGTGTATGGAACAGAGTTCAGGATCAGCGGGAAAACCTTCTTATACCCCTTTTAACAAGCATTAACACAAACACAGAGATCAGCAATTCCAACAACAGGTTCATACCACGAGTTGCAAAGACAGCTTCACCCATTCAAAAGGACAAAAAAATCTGTCTTTAGAGGCAAAAAGTTGAGACTAAAGGAGACCATGGAGATAAGGACTCAGAGACTGAACTTATCAGGGAAGAGTCTAAATCCCTTTGCTCAGCGCACCTGAATGACCGTTTCAATGCTGAGCACCACCACAGACCCAACTCTAAGCCCAGAACACCCCTTTTATCTCCAGCACTCCCCCACCATGGCAGTAACATAACAAGATAGTGTGAGAATGGCCTTCACCCTACTGATCTGTGCTCAGAAACAGCACGGTCAAAGACCTGCAATCACCTATTAACATGTGAAGTTTTTAATTACTGCAGCAGCAAATGCTATATTCCACTAGAAGCCCTTAATGTTTCCCACTCGCTCACCATAACTGGGAAGCCCCTGTGCGAAGAGGCAGGAGAGGCAGTGCTCCCCCGCGCTGTCCCAGCCCTCTGCAGGATCCAGGATGAACAGGAGGGAGTCGGCGACCTTTGCGAGGTCTAAGACAGCATGAAGATCCCCTGCACGAAAAACACCTCCATTGCTGGGGCTACCAGGGATGTGAAGCCAAAAACCACACTGAAAGCGGCGCTTCCTCACCTGCTTGTGTTGTCATGAAGCGCCAGCGCTGCTTCAATCGGGGGCAGAGGAGTGCAAAGCCACCAGCTCCTCCCTCACTCACACGGACAACTGCTGAGTCCTGGCTCTGCAGCAAGCGGAGGGTGTCATGGGCTGCAGCCCTGCTGTGCAGAGGTACCAGAACCACGAGGTGTGGCGGCCCATCCCCGCTGCCCAAGCTCCGCTTTTCTGCCAGCACCTGTGGGCACAATTCCAAAGTGTGAACCCTGCCTGCAATCCAGGACCTCTCCCGTCCCTCAAATCCAGCCAGGTCCCTCCACGGCTGAACTCAAACCCACTCAGTCCAGTAATTCTCTGTTTGCCCCAAACCACACAGATCAAGGCACTCATTTTTCTCTCTGACTCAGCTCCTGATCCCCCTGCAGAGACCTGAACTGGCCAACTCCCTGTAGACACAGGCCCACATAGAGACTGCACTGGCCCCATTCCCACTGCCCCCTCACAGAGACCCAAACTGGCCTACTTTCTGCAGACACACAGCCACAGCGAGACCACACTGAGCCCATTCCCGCTGCCCCCTCTCGAAGACCGGAACCAACCAGTTTCCCAATCTCCCAACACCACAAAGGGACTGGTCCATTTCCCCTGTGCGCACACACAGACTTGCATTGGCCCCTGTTCTGCTGCCCCCTTGCAAAAAAACCAAACTGACCGGTATCACAGAATGATGGAATTACCCGGTTGAAAAAGACTTTTGAGATCATCAAGTCCAACCATACCTGTCCATTGCTAAACCGTTCCCTTAGAAACTCATTTACCTATCTCTTAAATTCCTCCAGGGCTGGTGACTCCACCACCTACCTGTGCAGCCTCTGCCAGGGCCTGAGAACCCTTTTGGTGAAGCAATTTTTCCTGATGTCTAACCTGAACCTCCCCTGGTGCAACATGTGGCCATTTCCTCTTCTCCTATCTCTTCTTATTTGAGAGAGCAGACCAGCATGCAACAACCCTTTCAGGCAGTTGTAGACAGTGATGAGGTCTCCCCTCAGTCTCCTTTTCCCCAGACTAAACAGCCCCAGTTCCCTCAGACACTCCTCATAGGACCTGTTCTCCACATCCTTCCCCAGCTCCGTTCCCCTTCTCTGGACGCGCTCCAGCCCCTCAATGTCGTTCTTGGAGTGAGGAGACCAAAGGTGAACCCAGGATTCGAGGTGAGGCCTCACCAATGCACACATGCACCCCCTCCCTGACCAGCCCGCTCCCCGGCCCTCACCGCCTCCTTGCGCTGCCGGCGGAGCTGCAGCGCCTGGTGCCTCCGATCCACGCGGCTGAGGTCGCGGAGCCGCCGGCGAGGCTGGGCCTTGACGGGCACGCGGCCTGCGGGGAGAGCGCGGTCAGGCGGGGCCGCGGAGCGCGCGGGGGAGGCGGCCGGGCTGCCCCTTCCTCACCTCCCGCGCGGCGCTGCGAGGCCCCGCTGTGCTTCCCGCCCTTGTGCGCCTTGTTCTGCTGCTTCAGCGGCCCGGGCCGGTGCGCGCTCGCCGCCACCATGCTGCCTCCTCGCTGCCGCCGGCACTTCCGCCCGCGCGATGGCGTCACTTCCGACGCAGAGGCCGCCCTGCCCCCCCCTTCTCCTCCCCCCGGCCCCCGAATGACCTGGGTTGGAAGGGAGCTACAAGAATCCTGGAGTCCAATTCCTGTCCCTGCACAGGACAACCCCAACATTCACACCGTGGGGCTGAGGGCGTTGTCCAGACGCTTCTGGAATGTTGTCAGCCTTGGTGCCGTGACTGCTTCCCTGGGGAGCTGGTTCCAGGGCTCCACCACCTTCTGGGGAAAGAACCCTCTCCTGATGTCCAATCCAATCCTCCCCTGGCACATCTTCCTGCCCTTCCCTTTGGTCCCGTCCTTGGTCTCCACAGAGAGGAGCTCAGTGCCTGCTCCTCATCCCCTTGCGAGGAAGCAGCAAACTGCGATGAAGTCTCCCCTCAGTCTCCTCCAGGCTGAACAGACCAAGTGACTTCAGCCTCTCCTCAATAAGACTTCCTCTCCAGACCCTTTACCAGCTTTGTGGCCTCCTCTGGACACTCTCCAGTAGTTTGATGTCCTTTTTATACTATGGCACCCAAAACTGAACACAATAGTCAAGGAGAGGCTACACCATTGTGTAGCAGAGCAGGACAATCCCTTCCCTTGCCCGGCTGACAATGCTGTGCTGGATGCACCCCAGCACACAGTTGCCCTCTTGGCTGCCAGGGTTCACTGTTGGCTCACGTTCAATGGGGCCGCAAGGGGGAAGCAGGTGGAAAAGAGCAGCGTTGCAGGCAAATCCCAGGGCAGGTGGAAGCCTCAAGGCTGGCCAAGGAGGGGAGGGAGTGATGTTGAGGTCCACAGCACCACAGGTGGGAGCAACAGCCATTCCTTCAGTACTGCAGCACCTCCTGTACAACGAGAGGCTGACTGATTTGGGGTTGCTCAGCCTGGAGAAAGAAGACTCCAGGGAGACCTTAGAGAAGCCTCCTAGTACTGAAAGGTGCTCCGGAAAGCTGGGGAGGGATTCTTGATCAGGGAGTGGAGGGACAGGATGAGGTGGAATGGTTTTCAGCTCAAAGAGAGGCGATTGAGATATCAGGAAGAAATGTTTTCCTGTGAGGGTGGGGAGGCCCTGGCACAGGTTGGCCAGAGAAGTGGTGGCTGCCCCATCCCTGGAGGTGTTCAAGGCCAGGTTGGATGGGGCTTTGAGCACCCTGATCCAGTGGGAGGTGTCCCTGCCCATGAATCTGGATGGGCTTTAAGGTCCCTTCCGACCCAAACCATGCCATGATGATTCTGTGATGATTTTATTGAGAGTTCTTTGTACAGGTATTTACACAGGAGAGGAAAGCAACCCACCCATGGAAAGGAGGCTCACCCGTGCTCCTGGAACAGCCCTGTGGGAAGAAGCAGTTGAGGAAAGGTCCTCCCTGAGTGCCAGGCTCCTCAGCCTTGCAGCCAGGCCCAGCTCCATTCTGCTCTGCAAAGACTGACCTAGCAGATACATCGCTACAGCACACAGCCCAGATGCGCTGGGCAAGGAGAAGGGAGCTCACAGACTGTCCCACCATGTGCTGGCTAAATCCCAGAAAGCATCTGCACCACAGGAAGGCGGAGCTCACATTTCTGCTCCCTGCAACATCCTTGCTGCTGCCTTCTCAAGCAGCACTAAATCTGGGCCGACTCTGCTTTGCACATGGGGAGCAACAAGCCAGGGAAGGCTGGATGCAAAGCCAAGGCCTTGGCTTATAAAGGAAGACTGGTTGCAACTGGAAGGGCCAGTTTATTAGAGAAATCTCACATTGCAGAGAATTCACAACACACTGGAGAGGGTCCGGGCCTGCTGGGGGCCAGTCTTCTGCTGCAGCACCGATCTACGTCCTCCAGCTCCAACCCCAGCGGTGCCACAAAGGGAAGGGTTAACTGTAACACGGCTTATGTTTACAAGCAGCCTGAGAGAGACAGTATTGAAGTTCAAAACAGCTTCCCCGTTAGACAACAGTTAAAACAAAAATGGTTTAAAATGTTTAAAAGCTCCTTGTTCTTGGCTGCAGCATAATGGGGAGGCAAAGGTCTACAACACACACAGGTCTCTGTGGGTCCCGGCAATCTGTCTGCTCTACCAGTGAAGGCCGGAGGGGGGAGTCTTCTCATCTTTGTTGCTTTCCAGAGAAAAGGGTGGGATTCGGACGTCAAAGTGGGAGCCATCCGGCCTCTCAAATCGAAAAGTACCCCTGCAAAATAACAGCAGAGGTCACGCGAAGGGCAGGGACAAACACAGGTAAGAATCGTCAGCAAGAAGGGAAGATGTGAGCTCTTCTGCACAGAGACTCCGGTGCTGCGTTTTCAAGGCTGGTCCAGCAGCAAGGACATCTGCCAGGATGACTCATATGTAGGAAGACTCCTGGGTGGTTTACATCACATCTCTAATACACATTTCCTGAACAAAGATGTTCTGATTGGAGCCTCCAGGAGGCAAGAGCACTCCACGCAGCTGTGGCAGTGTTTACCTAACTCCTACTCTGCACGAGGCAGAACCGGCTGAGCTATTTTTTACGAACTGATTACACGTAAATTTAGATTCGTATTCTTTGGCAGAAGCTCCACTGGGTGAGAAGTCTGCGACAATATGAAATCCCATCACAGATGTAATTGGGAATAGCTTCTGATTTGCATTTCAGAACTGAGTCTACCTGTCCTTGTACGAACAAAGGATTTGTTTACTGCTCTGAAATAAGACGACTGAACTGCAGAACACAACATGGAGGTAACTAACAGGTTCTCACGATGGAGAGGACACAATGAAACACTAGAACTCAAGCTGAGCAGCTTCTGAACTGCAGAACCTCTGCCTTCTTAAGGATGAATGCAAAGAGGGAAAAACTACTGAACAAGCTGGTTTTAACTCCACAGGGCAAGCACTCAGGCAATTCAAAATGCTTAACGCGGCAAAGAGTGTATCCTGTAGGCAAAGAGCTGCTCTCTTGCTTTTCCCAGCTCAAAGCTGGTTCCAAGCCAGCTTAACATAGACAGATTTACTTAAAGAATGCAAGGGAGAAAGCCCAGTCGTATAGAAGGCAAGAGGTGGCTGTGCATTTCTTGTCTACACAGAGGTGACACTAAATGTGTTAACCCTGCTGAAACGTGGTCAGAGGGAAACGGCTTTAACCCTGCAGCACAGGAAAAGAGCAACTCAAGTGCAGGTAGGAAAGTGCTTGGCTGAAGAGGGGACCTGAACAGCAGTTAGACTGAAGCCCTTATCTGGCCTAAACAGGGAATAACCCCACGTGACAATTCCTTGTGGACACAACTGCACAGCTTCACTCAGAGCCAGGATAAAACCCCAGTCCTCTCCGAACAGAGAGGATACGAGTGCACACATCCCTCCTATGTGGGGAAACACCAGCATGAAGCCGTGCCCCTTACACCAAGGACTGAAAGGGACAGAAAACGAGTACAGCAGACGATGTCAGAGAACTGTTTCATATCTTTTCAAATCCAGCCTAGCTTAGACTACAGGAGGAGAATAAATTATCCTGGAACCTCCATTGGTGCAGCGAATGAACAGATATTCTTATCACTAACTGGGATGCTGCTATAGAGAAGCTCATACAAATTTTAACCATCAAATACGTCCACTCCACTTCCACCCACCACTCCAGTCTCCAAACTGCATCCCAGCTCAGTGCTGTGGGGTCCTAAATCTAAACCACTACTGCCGTAATAACTGCTCTTACCACATGTGACCACTGGATGCCTGCAGGGAGACGTGACTGCTGTACTGAAATGCTGGCTGTTCTTTGGATAAAACTGGCTCCTGAGAAGACAAGATGAAACCACTCTGCATCAGCAAGGGATCTTAACATTTCTCCATAGACAGACATCAACAGCAGAAGAAAACAAGAGATTCACACCCAGGCATCCCTATGAATTACACAGCAAACAACCTGCCCAGGGAGCAGTGCCAGAATCTGTACTATTCCACTTTTCCCATTACCAGTCATTGTGGATCACACTGTGATTCTCAGTATGAAGCTTCGGTTCATGCACACAAACAACAGATGAAACGCTCATGTGGTTTTCTTCACTGCCAGTTTCCTATTCCATCAATTTCTGCTGCCCACTAAGCAATTCACTGGCAAATCAACCCAAGTGAGAGGACTCCAAAGGGCTGGGATTCCCAAAGAAGCTACACTATACCTACCCTTCCCACAACGCCACGGCCCCTGACAGTTTCCAAGGTGCCAGACAAGCTAAATATCCTCCAGTGTCGTTCTCTGAGTTGTACCACTTCGCTGTCAAGGTTCTCCAAGCGAATACAGTAGCGCCACTGGACAGAATAAAAGCTGTTACAAGGACTGGAATCAAATGCAAACAGTTGATAACCCATAGCTGATACTGGGAAACAGCTGCCAGGCAAGGGCTACTCTCCCTCGGAGCTTATCGCACAGCAATGATATCACAGCAAATAAACTCCTTCCCCTTAGATGCTTCATGAAACAAAAGGCACTTACCCAGTAGACGTGGGAATTCTGGGCTTCCTGTCAAGAGAAACAAAAGCCTTTAGCAGCTGCCCTTCAATGCTTGGTGCCAAACCTCTTCAGCTGTCAGTGCAAGCACAGGGGCTCTCGCTCTGTGCCAGCCGCAGCTCACGTGAGCACAGGGACAGCTGCCCTGCGAAGCAGTCCCTCAGCCACTGCCTGGCACTGGCTCTGCTCTGGATACGGAATCACAGGGTGGGAGATTTACAAGGATCTCCTGACCATGGAAGGCTGAGCTCCATGTTAATTACACACTTTTTACCAATCTAGAAACACTCATTTCCACGCCTACGGGCACCTGTTTCTCTCACACTGTTAGCACAAATATCAGCTGGGCTCCACAGAAGCTGCAATTCCACAGCAAAACATCCACGTGCCATGGCACAGGCTCCCTGGCAGTTGGGCTCATCTGGACTTGGAAATCAAACGGCTGCCCTAACTCCCAGCCCTCCCACTCAGAAATCTGTTGGTGCCTCATTATTTTGGATGGTCCAGACGAAGTTCTTAACACTACAAAGAAAATATCGTTATCAGCTAAATCCAGAAGGCTTTAGCCAACATCTGTAACTTGCATTAGAGCCAGGAAACAGGCAAGATAATGGACCTGTGTGTCATTACAGGGCAGATGGCCTTGGTGGCACCCGTTACACATGTGCCCATCAGTGATGGAGGCACTGACCATTTCAGAAGCCTTCCTAAAATCTTCCTCACTATCCTGCTAACATCATCTACAGAACAGTGCACTGCATTTCCTATCCCACAAATAAGCCAAAGCTTTTACAGAAGCTGTTCTCCAAAAATATATGACAAAACACTTTCACATTCCTACCTCTGCTGTAGATAATGACTATCAAATCGCAATTTGTGATTAAAGTCACATCTCCATTAAGCAGAAGGCACCTCCAGTCAGCAAACTGGTCTTAGGAACACAGGCAAGTTAAAGAGATGACAGAACTAACACAGTGCTGCAAAACACAGACCCACCCTCATGCCCATATAGAAAGGGATGACTGTGACACGGATGTTCTCTGTGGTTTCTCGGTGCACATCAGAGAGCTCCAGCCAGGGATGGTTCTTCTCCTGCCACGCGCACAGCGTATCTCGTGCTACAAAAGGTGGAACTGTGGGGAGGAAGTGAGGAGAGTTAATGAGGAGGGGCAAACTCTATCTGGAGCACTCTCCCCTCAAAGCAACTCTTTTCACATTGTTACAAAAATTAAAGGAGGCTTTATTGTAACAGAGCTCAAACCAGGCCACAACTTTCACATCGTACCCAAGCTGATGGGTTCTGGGTGCTCGTTAGAGAGCACCTCACTTGTCTGACTCTGAAGAGTTCCCTCTGAAGCCAGGAATTACCTTTTGTTTGGTCGTACATGAGAAACCTCTCAAAGAGCTCATGCTGGATGGGCACTTGATCTGTGGAGCTGTAGGGAAGGATATCTTCGTGACTTACGTAGTCTAAACCTGAAACAGAAACCCCAAGAGCTACTGAACTTCCCCACCAAGAAGCAGCTTAGAAGCCTCCTAGCAGAGAAATGGATCACACCAGTGAGGAGTTAAAAGGATTTTGGCAGCAGCAGCCAAAGCTAATACCACGATCACAAGGAAGAATGGAGTGAACGGGCCAGCAATAACCCTTGGCAGCATTTTCCTGTGAGATTTCTCCATGGATGACCTCTCTGATAAATACATGCTGCCTGGGAAGCGACTCCACTGTCAGGAAAGGACTTTGGGCAGGAAACACAGGACAAGAAGAGATCTGGCTATCCTCATAATAAAGTAGAACAGCCCATTGCAACTGGGTATGTGTGTGGGAGCTCCAAGCAGGCATACTTGTGCCTGATCAGTTTGCCCAGCTGCCATCAATAGGGCTGCACTACTCCAGTCATTCCCTTGTTGCTTGCAGGGCCTTAAACCACAAAATGATCCATTTGTGATCTGCAGGTACTGAGGTATCACTGGGACAAGTGTTGGCAACACTTCTGACCCCTCTCACGACTCCCCACCCCTCCGCAGGGGCCAGAGGTGTTTCACTCACCTGGTATAGCGTAGAGAGCTCTGCTGTCATCGTGGTTTGCCAGGAACGTCACTGCTTCCGTCTGGGATCTCTGGGACTGAGAAAAAGGCAAGTCTGTGTCTTTCTGCCCAGATTACGGGCCAGTTTCCAGCCACATTTCAGTTTACTACTGTGGTTTCTAAAGCTGTAATGTTTATTTTATTTAACCTATTCTCTCCTTTTAACTCCTCTAGACTAATTCTCCATTCAAACAGATGAAGAGCTGCAACTCACATTCGTAATGACCTGCCTGCAACAGAACAGGAATGCCAACAGGATGAGGAAGGGAGGTTGGAAAGGGGAAACATCATCCAGAAAACAGACATATGACATTTCAGATTATCTTTCTCAGGGAAAATATGACTTGAAGAAGAAATTTGTCGTAAAATTCTACATCGAGTTTTCCATCAAAGCCATTTCTTTCAGTGTCTGTCCATCTAAAGCATTCATACAAGAGGCGATATTTGAGTTTCAGTACCAGGACTACTGGTTACTTACTATATGTGGACAATCCCGGGCATCTATTAGCACCTGGTAGTAAGTATGCGTTTTGCCCTTCACCTCTTTGGAACCATGGCCTGTCGCATTCTCGCTCCTGAAGAGAGAAGCAGAGCACAGAGCACAAGACAGCAGCAAACTGCTGTTACCAGGACCAAACAGGTTCATAAACAATGATTCTTTAAAAATACATGTAATCATTTGATCGCATTCACATTAACCTCATGTCAGCCACCCACACGTCGCCAGACGAGACGAGACGAGATGACAATCAAAGCCACATGCCTGTGGCACAACAGCTCTGGTTTCAGACAGCTCAGAAGTTCCTCCTACTGAGCGCAGTCTCCCATTTGGGGTGGGTCTTTCTACCGCCCTCCTAGTCTCTCTTTTTACTCCTCATCCCATCCTGGCTCCAAATGCACCTGCACACCTCCAACACAGGCCAGGGGGAAACCAATGGAAGAGGGGACAGAAGTGAACAGCTACTCAGCCCAATGTGGGTTGAAACTGGGAAGGCAGCTGACAAATCCAGCTCACATGCAACCTACAGAAGCAGCAGCCTGCAATTTTAAGAGCAGATTCAACTCAAACTGCAACACAAAGGGGGTTTTATAACCAAGAATGCCAAGAGCATGGCTTGTTGTTTGGGTTTTTTTATTTCCTTCACACACACACTCACTCATCCTTTATCCTCCACCCTGCCTCCAGTTAACACAAAAATATCACACAATATCTCTTCTTTAAGAACCTCTCTTCTATTTTACGTTTATGTAAAACAGACCCACACCACCACCATACTCCTTAAAGACTTGTTTAGCCCAAGCAGGAAACTCAATCCCAAATGTAAATATAACAGCACAACAACACATAAACCAGAGCAAATCCTTACTTTTCTGTGACAGGAGAAGCCACGTCTCGATCATAAAGCCTGGCTTGCCATGGAAACAGGACTATTCCTCGATAGCCAAACACACTGTGAAGAAATAGCTGAAAGGAACAAGTAATTACATTTGAATACCCAGCAGGCTTTGATCACCTCAGATACAAGAAACACAAGGCTAAAGGACCTTTCCTGATAACATTTAAAAACTGAGCTAAAAACAGAAACCTCTACAGGGAGTTCGAATGTGTGGGATGGGAATACAGAGAGAATCACCACTGTGTGAACCCAGAGCAGAAACAAAGAGGGAAAATAAACAGTCTGGGATGAGGGAAGAAACTCATATCATCAACTATCCCATAAAAATGAAATGAGACCAGCATAAGAGAAATGACTCTGCAATGCAGAAATAGATCTGTGAGTCGCAAGCACTGAAATGACAACTTTAGTTGTTATTTCTCAAATTCAGTGACTCTACGCTGTGCTTCTAAAGGGAGAAAACCCTTCAATAAGGTCAGCAGAGCAAATGCCATTGTAGGAACAGTTGTGGCACACTGCAGATTCTTATCACCCTGCTACTGTCAGATGACTGGCAAACTGCAGACACAACAGAGACAGAGCACTGAACTGTGAAACTTCTGGCCTGCTACAATTCAGCCACCTCCTCCATGGGTAAATCTCTCAGCTACACGATCTCCACAGAACAAGCCTGTAGGGCCAGCTCTACTCCCTGGAACCACTTACCTGACCTGTCTCGTATTTGCCGTGTTGCTTCGGTGCCTCAAACACCCCCACAGTCTCCAGCACTTTGCCCTCTGGACGGTTCCTGGGAGCAGAGGAGTTGTTCCATGGGTGTGTGGGGACTGAATCAGCCTTCAGGCCAAGCAGCACTCAGCACTGAGCACTGGGCACTCACCAGGCAAGGTTCCCCACCTCCCACAGGAGCCATGCATCCCATCAGAAAGCCCCACTAAGCACTCGGTTGCCCAGTCACCTCCATTTCCCCATCTGTCAGTCTCCCCTTTCCTGGCTGCCCTGGACACCCTCCTGCCCAGTCACCCCGTTAGCTCAATTCTCCCTCTCCCATATCCCTGCATCCCAACAGCAACTCAACTCCTTCCCAGTCTCCACTCAGTGACTCAAGAGCCCCCAACCACAAACACTCCTCACTCTGCCTCCAAACACCCCGTCACAGCACCCCCATCACCTGCCTTCCCCAACAGCCCCTCCGTGGTCCCTGCCCTCCTCAGCAACACCTTCACAGCCCCTGCCTTATCCTCATAAAACAACGGGCTTTTACCCTCCCCAAAAACAACGGGCCCTGCCTTTACCCTCCCCAAAAACAACGGGCCCTGCTTTTACAGCCCCCATCCCAAAACAACGGGCCCTGCTTTTACAGCCCCCATCCCAAAACAACGGGCCCTCCACAGCCCTCCTCACTCCAGGCCCAAACCGCTCCCCTTACCGTGACGAGAGGTGCCTCCGCGGCGGCAGCAGCAACGGGAGGGCGGCGGCAGCGGCGGCTCCCCCCGCGCCCAGGGGCCGCAGCCCGCGGGCCGGGGCCGGTGCTAGTTCCCAAAGCGGCGGCCCACGGACCCGGCACCGGCTCAGCGCCGCCGCCACATACCGTCGCGCCGCGCCGCCCGACATCTCCCCGCCGCCGGCCCACAATGCACCGCGCCACTCCTGCCCCTCCCACTTCCTAACGTCACCCACGGGGGAGGGCAGCGCCGCTCTAACCTGCCGCCGCACTCTATGGTTCTTCGTGACACCCTGCATCAACCCCTTTCCCAGCGGCTCATGGGGGGGGGTCCAGCATGTAGCGCCGCTCTAGCCTACTGCCAGCCCACAATGCACCGCGCGCCCTGCAGCTCTCAGCAGTCCCTGCGGGGGCAGGCCGGGCCGCTCTAGCCTGGCGCCGCGGCCGCGCTCTGTGGTTGCCGTGCCAAGATGGCGTCGGCGATGCGGGCCGGCCGGCGGTTGCGGCGGGCGGTGGAGGGCGGGGAGCTGGCGGTGCTACCCGCCGGGCTTCGGGCCGAGCTGGAGGCCGCGCTGGGCTCCGAGGGCGCCCTGGTGCCGTTCCACCTGCTGCGGAGGCTGCACGCCGCGCTGCGGGAGGCAGGTAGGCCGCGCCGCCGCTCCCGGCCGCCCGCGGTGACCGCCCCGCCGGTAACCGCCCCGTCCGCCCTCCGCAGGGTCCCCGCTGCACCTGCACCAGCTCCTGGAAGGCAGCGAGATCCACCTGCCCGAGGTGCCGGTGCCGCCGCGGGTAGGTGAGGGCCGGGCACGGGGTACGGGAGGCGGGGGCGGCCCGTGGCGCTCACGGTGGCTCTGCCCTTCCCACAGAACCCCGAGCTGGTGGCGCGGCTGGAGCGGATAAAGGCCAGGCTGGCCAACGAGGAGTACCGGCGCATGACCCGCAACGTCACCAGCCAGGTGAGGGGCCTGCGGCGCCGCTGCAGGATTTGAAGGTCTGGAACACCTCCCCTGTGAGGAGAGGATGAGAGGGTTGTTCAGCCTCAAGAGAAGAAGGCTCCAGGGAGATCTTAGAGCAGCCTCCTAGTATGGAAAGGGTCTGCAGGAAAGCTGGGGAAGGGGCTCTTGATCAGGGAGTGCAGGGATAGCATGAGGGGGAATGGTTTTAGGCTGAAAGAGGGGAGACTGAGATGAGTTCTTGGGAAGAAGCATTTTGCTGCGAGGGTGGGGAGGCCCTGGCCCAGGTTGCCCAGCAAAGTGGTGGCTGCCCCATCCCTGGAGGTGTTGAAGGCCAGGTTGGATGGGGTTTTGAGCCCCCTGATCCAGTGGGAGTTGTCCCTGCCCATGGCAGGGTTTTGGAACTGGATTGGCTTTGAGTTCCCTTCCAACCCAAACCATTCTTTGATTTTGTATCTGTGTTCTCATCACCTTCTTCCCTGCCTCTCCCCAGTACCTGCTGTTTGGAATTGTGTAATCATGCCCGATATCACAAAGAGCGTGCAGAGCGTTTTAGTTCTCACCAGCTGTGTGAACATTGGTGACAAGGTGATACCCTTCAGTGTCTCTGTTACTGCAACAGAAAATCTTTGCACTGAGAAGTGCTTTGTTTGGAAATGATCCCTCCTCAACCTCCTTGAATCAAACCACAAGGAAGAACCCAGACAGACCCGGGAGCTGCTGCTGCTCCCTCGCAGCCCGCCCACCTGCTGCCACACTTCTGAGTCTGAGAGACTCAGGGGCATTGGTGTTGCTTTTATTATGCATTAACATTAAGATAAAATCAATCACAAGTTGTTTTAATCCCTTTTTTTAGGATGCGAACGGGTCGTTGGCCGAATTTGGGAGGCAAGGTGAGTGACTGCCTGTCCTGCTGGTGCCTGGTGTTGGGTGTTTACGGATCAGGCATGGGAACCATGGCATCCCTAGCTGCTGGCATTGCACAGCCCTTCCCTCCTGGAATAGCTCACTGGGAGGTTTGAACGCACAAAAGAGTTCCTTGAGTGAAGGGGCAGCCTATTCATTGCTGTTACAAACAATTTTGGAGCCTGTGAATCCTTGAGTAAAGCTTGTGAATCCCCAACTATTCCAGTAGCTTGGCTGAGGCAGCCCAGGCAGGCTCCTTTAGCACAGTTACAGCTTGTCTCCAGCCCTGCTTTCCAAGCCTTACCTAAAAGCACAGTCATCTTTCTCCCTTCTCCCCAGTTCGCTCCGTTAAAGCCGTTGTCATCACCATATTCAACTTCATTCTCACGGTGGCAGCCGCCTTTGCCTGCACGTACCTGGGCAGCCAGTACATCTTCGCTGAGACGGCGGCGGTGAGTGAGCTTGTGGCCTTGGAGAGCCCGCGGCCTCGGAGAGCCCGCTTGCCCTGCACCAGCTGGGCCTGAGCTTTGGCTCGAGGCACACACAGGGTCACTTAACCCTTTTTTGTGTCCCCAGCGTGTCCTTTCAGCGGTAATCGTGGCCTCAGTGGTGGGCTTGGCCGAGCTGTATGTCATGGTACGGACCCTTGAGGGGGACCTTGGGAAGCTGTAACCACATGCATCCCCACAAACTGAACCCCTTGTGCTGGAGGCTTCTCCCCTCGCCAGGAGCCAGTAATTTGGGACAGGTTTATCTGCTGCCATCTGTTCATACCTGTTCCTGCTACTGGGAAGATTGCTGCATTCCTCAGGCATCGTCTGTTGCTTCCTGCTCCGTAATGTTCCTGAAACGGATCACGGATTGAAAACCTTGCAGCTGCAGAACAGAAGAGGGAACAGCTTTGGATTCTTACTGTCTCAGCACAGAGAAGAACGTTAGCTCCTGCTGTTCCCGTTCTCCTGGGAAGTCCTTTTATTCTGGAAATAAATAACATTCTGTGTTTGCAGCATTCTTCCTGCCTGACAGGAGATGTCTTGCTTATGCTGAACACCAACCGGACATCTAAAAAACACTACAGGGAGCTGTGAATATACCCTCCCAATCTGCATCTTCTGTGCTCCTGCCAAAACCTCCCTTTGCCTGCCCGCTCTGCTCCCTCGCCTGGTTTGGGCAGGGTGTTATTCCACGTGGCAGCAACCAACTGTGTTTGGAGTGAGTCCCTTCCCCCTCCAATTCAGGAGGATGACTGTGTCTGGCACATCTGTGTTGGGGCTGATACCCAGCTCAGCTTTGCCTGCAGCAGCTCAGCATCCTCCACATCTCCTGACCCTGTGACTTTTGGTGTTAGGGAAGGAGCGCAATCCATCGCTGCCTGCCCGTGCCGTGGGGTGCAGGCAGATGGGGCAGTGAGGGGGCGTGTGGCTCTACCTCAGAGGGTGCCCAGCTTCCCTGAGCACCTCATCACAGAGCCCAGGGACTTCCTGGGTGCCACAGGGCAGAGAGCAGAGCCAGCTGGGTGCCACCGCGGCCCTGCAGTGGGGAGGGGGTGCTGGTTTCATTCGCCCCGGCAGACCCGGACACCTGCCGGGTGGGCACCCTGCCAGGGCTGGACACAGTGATTAATGTTCTGATGGCAGCTAAGCCCCTCTGCGAACACGCTTTAATATCCGATACAGGGAGATCTGCCGGCACCTGCGAACGTGCCTGCGGATTAGGGGCTGCCGCGCCGCAATCATCCCTGGATACGGCCTCAGATTAAGGTATTTTTTCCAAAAGATTAGTCGGCATTAGGGGGCTGATGGGGAGCTGGCCCCGCCACTGCCCCACCGGCCTTTAGGATATAGGATGGCATCCTCAGGACCCTCGAGACCAGCAGTAATTCCACACCCTAATGAGATCGCGGAGCTAAGCCGATGGGATCTTGGTGCTGGGGGGGTTCCCAGTGCTGGGGTTCCCCACAAAGGCTACAGCTCACCCAGGTTGGTGATGGCTGCACTGTAGATGAGGTCAGAAATGGAGCCCAGCGAGGTGGGGATGCTGGGAGCAGGGCTGTGGGCTCCTGGTGGAGGCAGAGCAGGATCGGGGCCCGGGACGGTGCCGTCAGGGGGTGCCATGGGGGGACCTCGCTCCCTGGGTGGTGGCAGTGGCGGTAACGGTGGTGGCTCCGGTTTGGCACTGCGGATCCTGCGGGCGCGACGGTTCTGGAACCAAACCTGAGATGGGCACGGGATTGTGAGATCCTGATGAGGTGGCCCCGCGGACACAGGGTTCTGGGGGACAGAGCGGGGGTCCCGGCCATGCTCACCTGGATCTTGGCCTCGGGGAGCTGGGTGAGCTCTGCCAGGCGCTCACGGGTGGCGATGTCCGGGTAGGGGATGGCAGCAAAGGCGCGTTCCAGCTCCGAGAGCTGCCCCCGGCTGAAGGTGGTCCGGCGCCTCTTCCTGGGGACCCCCACGACCCCCGGGCAGGGGCACGAGTTGCGGGCCCCCCCGCTGCCTGGCTCACCCGTCCCATCGGAGAAACGGAGCAGCAGCGGCTGGGGGTCACCTCCCGGGGCCACACTCATCCTGCCCGGCTGCCCTGGCACGCAGGGCAGCCCCGGCTTTTATCCCCCCTGACCCCTCCCAGGCGGGCTGGGACCGCCCTGAGCAGGCGGTGCTGATCCCCCCAGCCATTGCCAGGGCTTCCCAGGGTTGATGCGTGCTCTGTGCCCCCAACAGCATCACACCAGGGGTCATGCACCCACCCCAGCACCCCTGGGGACCAGTAACCCCACCATGGGTGTACCGGTGTCCCTGGGCACCAGTAATCCCACCACACCCGTACCAGTGTCTCTATCCATCGATAACCCCACAGTGGCTGTACTGGTGTTCCCATCCATCAGTAAACCTACCATGCCCATACTGGTTTCTCTGGGCATCAGTAACCCCACTGTGCCCATACTGGTGTCCCTGTCCATGGGTAATTCCATTGTGCCCATACTGGTCTCCTCGTCCACCAGTAACCCCACCATGCCCATATTAGTGTCTCCGGGAACCAGTAATTTCACCATGACTGTACTGGTGTCCTGGTCTATTGGTAACCCCATCATGTCCATACTGCTGTCCCCAGTCACCAGTAACCCCACCATGGCTGTACTGGTGGTCCCAGTCCATCTCACTCTCCCCGTCATCGCTGTCAGGGCACAATGTGACTGTCTATGATCCCACAACTCAGAGTTTGGGTGCCAGTGGGTTGAGGACCCCCCAGCTGGTGTTGAAACCCCAGGCCCCTGTGCCAAGGCCGAGGTACCTCTGCCTGCCCCTCTGGCCCCCTGCTGTGCGGCCACTCTCCTGCGGGGCTGGCACGGGTCAATGTTTAACCAGGGCGGTGGGACCTGCTGTGCGGGGCAGCCCAGGCCGGCTGGCGGTGGTTGCGGCTGGGATCGGCCAGGCACCTCGGGCACCCCCGGCGAGGGGTGCTGGGGAGGTGATGGAGTCGGAGGGGGAGCGGGGCTGGGACCCCCAGCCGGGGACACGGCCCAAATTGCTACCACGGGGCCGGGAGAGACCGTAAGTCGGTGGGAATGGAGGCCATTCCACCCTGGAGCAGGCAGGGCCTGGGCAGCAATGGCCGCCTGGGCAGCAATGGGGGGGCTGGCACCCCAGAAAGGGGGGAGGACAGGGCAGCCCCTCTGCGAGGACAGGGCAGCCCTCTGTTCCCTGCCAGGCTGAGGGGGCACCATGGGGACAGGAGGACGATGCGAACACAGCATGATTGAGAGCACTTCTACCCTGACCCTGGTGTACCGGGGTGGGGGGGGGGTGTCCACAACCCATGGGACACCCCCTCCCCACTGCTCCCTGTTCCCCACAGAAGCCATGGCGAGGACCGTGAGGGCACATTGATGGGCAGAGAGACATGCCTGAGAGTGGTGCTGAGGTACGGAGGGTGTGTGTGTGTGTGTGTGTGTGTGTGTGAAGGACTTGGGGACATGGTGGGGACCGGCACCACTCCTGCCTGGGGTTCCCAATGCAGTGACCCCTCCTTGTCCCCCACCAGGGTCCGGCCGTTGACCTGCACAGAGATGCGGCGAGGGGACCAACAGATTGTGCACAGCCTGGGCGATGGCACTGTCCACGTAAGTGTCCCCTCCCAGTCGGGGTCCCTGGGGGGGGGCCGTGGCACCCCCTGAGCTGCAGCCATACACATGCCCAGGTGAGCGCGGCCAGGCACGAGGCCACCTTCGGGTTCAGCGCTGTGTTCGACGTGGGCGCCTCACAGGAGGCTGTGTTTGAGGGCAGTGGGATGAGGCGGCTGGTGGAGCTGGCAATGGATGGGTGAGTCCTGGTGAGACCCCGCAGACCCCAACCCTGTACCCACCCAATGCTCACCACTGGGTTTGCATTGCCAGAGTGATGCCGGGAGGTGGCATCCCTGTGCCACCACCTGGGACCATGCCTGAGGCTCTGCATCTTCTCCAGCTTCTCCTGCACAGTCTTTGCCTTCGGGCAGACCGGATCAGGGAAGACTTACACCCTGATGGGGCCCCTCACCCAGGTACAATGCCATCCCTGCTCCTTACCTGGTCCTGATGGTGGGATGGGCTCTTCTCACCTGGTTGTGGGTGGTGAGAGGAGGTGGGTGCCAAAGCCGTGTGATTGCTCACCCACCTGGCATCTCTGCAGAGCGAGACCCATCCGGCAGCCCCAGGGCTGCTGGGGCTCATGCAGAGATCCTTCTCCTGCCTCCTAGAGCAGAGCCGGAACTGCGGCTCTGACCTGGTTCTCAGTGCTTCCTACCTGGAGATCTACAATGAGCAGGTATGTGCCCACCTGGCCACCCAGCCAGGTCCCACTGGTACCCCGTGTCCCCACTCCCCAGGTGCCTCCCCTCTGCTGTACCCCTAGGTCCGGGATCTGCTGAGCCCAGGGCCACCATGCGCCCTACCCCTACGGTGGAGCAAAACCCGTGGCTTCTATGTGGAGAACCAGCTCGTTGTGGAATTTGAGAGTGTGGAGGCCATCACTGAGCTGCTGCTGCAAGGTGCAGGGCTGGGGCATGTTCAGGAGATCCCAGGTCTGGTATGAGGGGCTCAGACCCCACAGACCATCCCTAGGGTTGGTGGAGCTCCACTGGCAGCCAAGTGGCTCAGCTCCCCATCCTGCAGCAGAGCCCAGGCAGGCTTGTGTCTGGCACAGGGTGGGCAGTGGGTGCCATGCTGGGGTGTGCGGCATCGTGTCCCCCTGCAGCTCTTGATTTCCTCTCGGGCAGGATCCCAGAGGCGAAGAACCTCAGCACATGCCCTCAACAGGCACTCGAGCCGCAGCCACGCTCTTCTGACCATCCACATCCACAGCCGGGCCGTGAGCACAGATCCTGCTCCAGGGGGAGGGCTTGGGATGCTGGGGCTCTTCGTGGGGGTGTAAACAGCCCCAGGGTGGCGGGTCACGTCCTCCTCCCCAAGGATGCGTTCATCCCACAGGGGGAGGAATGGAGGGGACATGGGGGGGACCACACTTTGAATCCTGGGTTCAGTTTTGGGCCCCTCACTCCAAGAAGGACATTGAGGGGCTGGAGAACATCCAGAGAAGGGAACGGAGCTGGGGAAGGGGCTGGAGAGCAGGGGTTATGGGAGGCAGCTGAGGGACCTGGGGTTGTTTGGAGAAAACGAGGTTGAGGGGAGACTTCATTGCTCTCTGCAGCTCCCAGAAAGGAGGCTGTAGCGAGGTGAGCATTGGTCTCTTCTCCCAAGTGACAGGTGCTAGGACGATAGGAAATGGCTGCAAGTTGCACCAGGGCAGGTTCAGAATAGACCTCAGGAAAAGTTTCTTCACCAAAAGGGTTCTCGGGCACTGGCAGAGGCTGTTCAGGAAGGTGTGGAGTCTCAATCCCTGGAGGAATTTAAAAGATGAGCAGATGAGGTCCTCAGGGATCTGGTTTAGCAGTGGGCAGGTATGATTGGACTCAATAATCTCAAAGATCTTTCCCAACCAAGTAATTCTATGGTGGAGCTGGGGTGAGCAGCAGGGAGCAGATCCCAGACCCAGAGGCTGGGACACTGCTGGGAGCCACGCATTGGGGCTGAGAGGGGCCAGAGCATCACCCTCCAATGTGGGTCCTCCAGCCCAGTGCCCGCCCCAGCAAGCAGGGCACCCTGTGCTTTGTGGACCTGGCGGGCAGCGAGCGGGTGAAGGAGACAGGCTCCAGCGGGGAGCTCTCCGTGGAGGCCAACAACATCAACCGCAGCCTCCTGGCACTGGGTAAGAGCTGGGACACCTCTGCCACGGAAGCAGTGGCTGCTGGTGCCCATCAGAGCCTGGATGCACCCACTCTGGCTCATCTTCTGAGCAGGACACTGCATCTCCCTGTTGGCCAAACCCCGAGGGAAGCGGACACACATCCCGTACCGGGACAGCAAGCTCACGCGGCTGCTGGCGCGCTCCCTGGGCGGCTCGGGCATCACCCTGATGGTGCGTGCATGGAGCAGACTGGGCAGGGGCTGGGGTGCACAGAGCTGGGGGAAGGCTGGAGGGTGATCCCCTGGCTGGTAGCTCACCTGTGGCTCTTACTCAGGTTGCCTGCATCTCTCCATCTTCGCGCTGCCTCTCGGAGACCCTTGGCACGCTGCACTACGCCAGCCGGGCACGGAGGGTCACCACCAGGCCCATGGCCAACAGGGTACAGAAGGCAGGAGCAGTGGGGAGAATACTCTGCCCCACTGCCAGCCCCCTGGCCCAACCTATACCCCCCTTGTGCTGCCAGGTGTCGCGGGAAAAGCTGCTGCAAACCTTGGAGGAAGAAATCCGTGCCCTGCAGCTGGAAAACCTCTCTCTGCGCCAGCAGCTGTGCCTGCCCAGGGTGCTGATGAGGAGTACGGAGGTCCCAGGGACCCCCCTGAAGTTGAGGGCATGGCCAGGCTGGGGAAGCAGGTATGGCCCTGCAGGGCTGCATCACTCTCCTCTCGAAGGGCAGCCCCTGTTGGAGGGAGCCCCAGCCTGGCCCAGCCTCAACGGCCTCCTGCAGGACTTCGTGGTGGAGAACAAGCAGCTGAGGTATGGGGGGCATGCACAGAACCCATGAGCAGGGGCTCAAGGAGGTGGCAGGGCAGGCAGAGCCCCCACCTGGGCATCACTCGGTGTCACCCAACCTATCTTGGGTCACCCCGGGACCAAGCGGTGCTCAGAGGTTCCCCAGAGGCTGCTGATGCCCAGCCCTGTTCCCTTTCTGCTACACAGGCAGCCCCGACTGTCCCCACACCCCAACGGTGACATTGCAGCCAGCCTGTCCCACAGAGTCCCCCGCAGCTGCTGTGACAGCCAACACCCACTCCGGAGTGCCCACACCCCCCGTGTGCCCCCCGGCCACCTTGCGAGGCTCCGGCACTCCGATACAACGCTACTGGTGAGTGCAGGGTGCTTGGGGCTCTGTGGGCATCGCCATGTGGGGCTGTGCTCATGGCAGGATGGGGATGGACAAACCACACACCCTGCTGCTTTTTCTCCTTCTTGCAGAAGCTGCCTCCCACTTCTGGCCGCCCTGGCTGCCCCCAGTGCTGCCCTGTGCCAGTCGATGCCACCGTGTCCCAGGTACGGCCCTGCGGGTCTCCTTGGAGTGGGTGGCACAGCACAGCAGCCGACCACTCTGCTCACCCCCAGGTGCTGCCGGCCCCCCACGAAGGATGCGCTGGTGTCCTGCTGCCCAGCCAGGAGGGCACGGCTCTGCCCAGCTCCCGCCAGCCCCCCAGGCACCAGCAAGGGAAGCGGTGAGTTGGAGAGTGGGGTCAACCCCTGGGCATCAGCTGCAGCTCAAGAAGCCCCTGGAGTTACAGGGGATTGGCAGGACAGCAGGTTGGGGTTGTTTTAATGAATCATAGAATCATGGAATGGTTTGGGTTGGAAGGGACCTAAAGCCCACTCAGTTTCACCCCCTGCCATGGACTGGGATGCCTCCCACTGGATCAGGGGGCTCGAAGCCTCATCCAACTTGGCCTTGAACACCTCGAGGGATGGGGAAGCCACAACTTCTCTGGGCAACCTGGGTGCGAGATGACTCCCTTGAGCAGTCAGATCTCCCTTGAGGCAGCATCTCCCCGTGCCTCTTAGGCACTGTGAAATTACATTGTCTTTTCTGGCTGTTAAGCAAATTTCTGTAGCATGAACAGATGCTTTTCTCTCAACGGGGACTGTCTCAGCCCTTGCCTTCATCGCTGGTTGAATCCCTCCCCTCCTCAGTGTCCCTTCCGTCAGCATTTGTATTGAACGGTAGAATCATGGAATGGTTTGGGTTGGAAGGGACCTCAAAGTCCATCCAGTTTCAACCCCCTGCCATGAGCAGTGACACCTCCCACTGGATCAGGGTGCTCCAAGCGCCATCCAACCTGGCCTTGAACACCTCCAGGGAGAGGGCATCCACATGTCCTCATGGCAGGAGCCGGGGCAGAAGCAGGAGCTCATCCCAGCAGCACCCACTACCCCAGGAGCTGCCAGGCCCCGAGCACCATCCCAGCCCCGAGGGAAGGATCATCCCTTCGGCACCACCGTGGCCAGGACTGCCAGAGCCAAAAGGTGAGCTGGGGTGGGGGGGGCGGGGAAGTGGAGGCTGAGCAGCGCCTCAGATGGGGTCCCTCAGGGCTGGGCACCGCTGTCCCAAGCCCAGCTGCTGGTGCATGGGGATGTGCACCTGAGCCCAGGGCACTGGAGAGCTGACCCTGCTGGCTCTGGGCTGGCAGCTGCCAGCACTGTCCCCCTCCTCCAGTGGGAAGAGGCACTGGACTGGCTGGCAGAGCAGATATGAGCGTCCACAGCCACACCAGGGACCAGCGCCAGGGACCCAGCACAGCTCTCGCACAGTTGTTACACCCTGGGGGGACAAGCACAGCCCTGGGAACAAGGTGATCTTGGACTACAAGGACCACGCAGACCACGGCAGGGACGGACAGAGGGACAGAGAGGGTTCTCCAGCCTGCACGGCACTCAGTTTATTTCTACCTAGCTGGGGGCTGTGTGTCCGGGTTGCTCAGGTGCTCTCCTCCTCGGGCTGCGGGCACTTCAGCCAGTACTGGGCGATGGAGCGCGGGTAGCGGGGCTGCACCAGGTCCACGCGCTTGGTGCGCAGGTTGACACGGTAATACTTGTCTGGGAAGAAGGGGAGATGCTGTCAGGACTGCAGAGAGCTGCCAGCCCTCACTGCCAGCCCCACGCACTATCCCACTGTGCCCCAGAGCTCGGGGACATCGCAGAGCAAGAGGAATCATAGAATCATGCAATGCGTTGGGTTGGAAGCAACCTTAAAGCTCATCCAGTTCCAACCCACTGCCATGGGCAGGGACACCTCTCACTGGATCAGGGGGCTCAAAGCCCCATCCAGCCTGGCCTTGAACACCTTCAGGGACGGGGCAGCCACAACTTCTCTGGACAACCTGTGCAAGGGCCTCCCCACCCTCACAGGAAAACATTTCTTCCTAAGATCTCAACTCAATCTCCTCTCTTTCAGCTGAAAACCATTCCCCCTCATCCTATCCCTGCACTCCCTGATCAAGAGCCCCTCCCCAGCTTTCCTGGAGCCCCCTCCAAGTAGCTGACAACATTCAAAGTGCTTCAAAGTCTCACTTCTCCCTTGTGGGGGAAGCCATGACTTCTCTGTGCAACCTGGGCCAGGGCCTCACCACCCTCATCGTGAAGAATTTCTTCCTGATGTCTAATCTGAATCTTCCCTCTTACAGTTTAAAACCATTCCCCCTCATTTTGTCACTACAGCCCCTTGTAAAATGTCCCTCCCCAGCTTTCTTGGAGCCCCTTTCAGACACTGGAAGGCTGCTCTAAGGTCTCCCCAGAGAGAGGAGGTCTCCCCTTGCCCCAGCAGTGGTTCCACCTCTCTCCTGGATCCCACCACCCCAGACTCACCTCCAACAAAGAAGTAGACACTCTGGAGGGTCTCGCACTGGGAACCTGACAGCCAGTCGCTCTCGACACCCGCGGAGTCGGAATCGTTTTGTAGCCAAGTCCAGAACCCCAGATTCAGTGAGCGGTGGCTCTTGTACCTCTTGCGCTGGCGGCGAGACTTCCTCCTGCGGGGCTGCTGGGAGGCCACGTAGATCCTGCCGGCCATGGCGGCGTCCAGCGGGCTGGGCACCCCGCGCCAGTCCTGGCTGATGTACCGCCGCCTGCTCGCCCCGACTTGCAAGGAGGCCGAGGGTGAGTTAGGGGGCAGTGATGTATGGGACGAGCTGAGCCCAGCCCCATAGAGCCCACCCAGCAGCACCCATAGGGATGCTCCACATGGTCCCAGCCTGGATGGGAACATGGGCAGAGCCAGAGCAGCCCCTTGCCACAACCTTGGCTGGAATCAGCCCTGCAGCTGCTGCACCCTCCTTTCATCTGCTCCATCTTTCATTTCTCTTGCCCAGAGCTGGGTTTTCCTATGGAATTTCCAGCACTAGTGGGAATAAATGGTCCCCAGCAGTGATGCTGTGATGGCTGATGTTGGGCTTGGTTGTGTGGGGCAGAAGGTGGGATTTGGGATGTTGTGGGAGGTGCCACTGTGGTCTGGGGGGTTCCTGGGCACAGCCTGGGCTCCTGCCCAGAACAACAGCTCATCCAGGCATTGCTCCCTCCTCCCTTCATGCCTCATCAATGGAGGCAATACTGGCTCCTGGTGGCCCTTTACCCCGGGGCTGGCCCATTCCTTACTCGTCCTGCTGCCAAAGAGGATCTGGAACACATCCTCCCAGCTGTCACGGTTCATGAAGGCGTAGTGGTTGAACACGGCGGAGGGGGAGGACTTCTCACAGTCAGCCTGCGTGGGCTGGTGAGCGAAGTCGTAGGACCAGTAGTACTTGTCTAGGAGAGGATGCACAGGGCGTTAGAGTGGGACACCCACTCAAGGGGAGCAGTAGCCAGAGGGGTGTCCTACCCTCAGCTGGTTGGGAGTGGGGGGGCTGCACCCCTTACCCTTGAAGAAATAGACTCTTTCATTGCCGTGGTAGCTGTGCGCGGGGAGGGCGAAGGCGGCGTCAATGCCATTTGGGATGCCTTCAAAGCCCTCGGAGATGTCGCGTGGGTACCCAGGGTCCAGGGCTCCGTCCTCAAAGCGCCAATACTGGCTGCCCTGGGGGGTGGTGGCACGGGGACAGGGGTCAGGGCGCTGGGTGCAGGCGTGGGGATGCTGGGGGGTGAGCAAGTGGGTGCTGGGAAGCCCCGTGGGGAGGCCGTGACTCCCAGACAACCACAGGGATTTGGGGATATCCAGCAGCCACTGTGTGCTGGAGGGCACCAGGGTGGGGACAGGGTGGGTTGTGGGGCTGTGCCAGCCACCCTGGGAGCATTCCCAGCCTTGCAGCCAGGCTTCTGCCCACCTTGAACAGGTAAGTCTTGCCCTGACAGTTGATGCGTGTGAAGGCTGCATCGATGGGGCCCTCGATGCCCCAGACATCACTGATGAGCTTGGGGTAGCCGGGCAGCACACTTTTCTCATCCAGCTCATAGAAGTACTTCCCTGGGGAGAGAGGGGAGGTTGGAGCAGCAGGAGAGACCGTGGCCATCGTTGTGGGGCAATGGCATGGCAGCGTGCCCTGTGTGCCTGGCAAAGATGCCCCAAGTACCTCGGAAAGCATAAAGGGAACCATTCTTCAGGTCAGTGAAGGCATCAAATGGTTTCCCGCTGCACAGCTCCTCGGGCTCCTCCAGCCCATCCAGCGTGGTGCTGGGCGCCTCCTCCACGGGCATCTCTGTCGGTATCTCCTCGGGGTCACTCTCCAGTGTCGGCTGTGCCGGTGGCAGGGACGTGGGCAGCTCTGTGGGGGGGGGCGCAGTGTCTGCCACCGTGGGGATGTCGATGGTGAGGTTGTAGTCAAGGTAGTCATCCTCTGGCAAGGCGAACACGTCTCCCCGGGTCACTGCGGGATGGAGCAGGTTGGTCCCTAGGAGCCCTGAGGGTTTCCCGTGGATGCAGGAGCTGCTTGCTCACACACAACATTGATTTGCACGGACCCCCAGGGCTGGAGCGCATCTGGAGGAGGGGAAGGGAGCTGGGAAAGGAGCTGGAGAACAAGGGTTATGAGGAACAGCTGAGGGACCTGAGACGGTTTAGCCTGGAGAAGAGGAGGCTGAGGGGGACCTCATCTGCCTGAAAGGAGCTTGTGAGGTGCGTGCTTGTCTCTTCTCCCAAGTGATAGGATAAGAGGAAATGGCCTCAAGTTGCACCAGGGGAGGTTCAGATTGGATATTGGTAACAAGTTTGTTACTGTCAGAGTGGCAAAGCACTGGCAGAGGCTGCCCAGGCCAGAGGTGGAATCTCCAGCCCTGGAGGGGTTCCAACAACCCATGTAGAGGTGGCACTTTGGGACATAGTTCAGCAGGATGGTGGGGCTGGGCTGACGGTTGCACTGGATGAGCTTAGAGGTCTTTTCCAACCTTAATAACTCTATGATGATTCCATGACTGCTGAAAATCCCTGGTGCTGCAGCACCCGAACCAAACACCGGCACTGACTTCACTCCATGGACACGGGTGGGTGCAGAACTGACCCAGCATGGGTCCCTCTGAGCTCCCAGGGTGTCAGCCCCTCCCCGACAGCCCCTGCCCCACCTGGGAGGGCGGCAGTGGGGCCAGTACCTTTGGCTTTGCAGGCCGTGGAGTAGTCACTGCAGCAGCTCTGGTAGTACATGCAGAGGGTGTCGCACTGGCACTTGCGTCGCGCGTCAAAGCCATCATCGCAGTGGCCCACGCAGGAGTCTGCAAGAGCCGAGGGAGCGGTAACATGGGGAGGGCAACAGGGCCGGTGCCTTCTCCCGAGCCCAGATGTGGGAGATGAAAGCAAATGTGGGCACGGTGCAGATGGGGGGATCCCACCTCTCCATGGGTACCCCTACTCTGGGGGCTACAGCAGCACCTCGCCCACTGGGATGGGAGCCACAGGTCAGGCTGTGCTGGGGTCCCAGCTCCATGCTGGCAGTCCAGCTGTAGGATGGCCAGGGAGTTTGCCCAGGCACCACTGATACCCGTGTGCTGCCTGCTTGCCTTCTCCCCACACTGTGAGGTGCAGTCAACGTGGCCAGTGGCCATGGCCACCCCTGAGAAGGGACAACTCTCCACAGCCAACTCTTGGTGGGGACAATTCTCCACAGGGAGCCATTAGAGACAGGTTTAGGCTTAGCGTTAGGATTTGCATTGTCCCCCACGTAGATTTGTCCCCGGAGAACTGGTCATGGGGAGATGTCCCAGAGCCACCATCACTTGGGCCCTGCCCAGGCTCCACAGCCCCTCCATCACCTACTCCATCCCCACCCTGGCTGCAAGCAGGAGGCACCTGGCATGGGTCTGTCTGTCTCCAGCTTACCTTCAGCAGCATGGATGGTGGCAAACAGGGCCAGGACGAGGGCAGGGAAGAGCAGCCTCATCCTGGGCAGCCGGGAGCGCAGCCCTCCTGCGACTGTGTGGGCTGGAGCGTGGCTGCGGCCAGAGCCCTGGCATCCACTGTTTGCTGAGCCTGCCCTGGTAGGAAAAAAACAAACAGGTCAAGGTTGGAGCAGAGGGAAATGAGGCAGAGATGCTCTTCTGCCCAGCATCCCCCACAGCCCACACTGAGCTCCAGGGAGACCTTGCAGCAGGCTGAAAGGGGCTTCAGGAAAGCTGGGGAGGGGCTCTTGATCAGAGAGGGCAGGGACAGGATGAGGAATAACGGTTTTGAATGGAAAGAGGGGAGATTGAGATGAGATCTTAGGAAGAAATGTTTTCCTGTGAGGGTGGGGAGGCCCTGGTCCAGGGTGCTCAGAGAAGTGGTGGCTGCCCCATCCCTGGAGGTGTTAGAGGCCAGGCTGGGTGTGGCTTTGAGCCCCCTGATCCAGTGGGAGGTGTCCCTGCCCATGGCAGGGGGTGGGACTGCATGGGCTTTGAGGTCCTTTCCAACCCAAACCATTCAGTGGTTAATTCTACAATTCAAAGACAAGAGCCCTAACGAGAGGCGATGGAGGAGTGATGCTGAAGAAGGGATAGGGAAACAGTGCTGAGAGGCCAAGGGGAAAAGCCCTGGGCTTATGCTTGCCCAAAATATCATAATTTTGGAGAACCTGCACTTGGGATTCCACGTCTCTCAGTGTCAGCAAGACTGGGAGCAGACATGGGCAGCCCCAGGAAATGGTGCTTCAGGATGGGGCGGGTGGAGCAGGAGCCACCTCTGCACACAGGGACCAGGGGCCAGAGGTGAGTGGCTGGGTGGGAGGGACAGTGGGAACCTTCTGCACTTTCACTGCTGTAGACAAACAAAAGCCTGTGTATTTTGCTCCCATCATTCCCTTTTCGACCAATCTTTTCGGTTACTAATTAATGTCGACTCAGCTCTTTCAGCAGCTCCTGATAACTCCGGGATGTTTATTTAATCAGGGGCAAGGAGCAAACACACACAAGGCTACAGAGATACTGTGTCCAGCTGCCTTCACGGCTGGGGCAGGAGCCCCGTGGGGTCCATCCCGGCCCTGGAACAGGAGCAGCAGCTCTGGGCTTTAATAAGTGATGGAAGATTTGGGGAGAGGAGAAACAAAGCAGGGTGCCCGCTTCTCCAGGGGCCTTGGTTCTGCCAGCTCTGACACCGGCAGTTCCTGGCATCAGCTGCTCCCACCCTTGCTGGAAAGAGCTTTGATTTGGTGCTGAAAAGCCCAACTGAGCTGAGGGCAGCCAGTGAGGACTGGGAGGCCCTGGCCCAGGTTGCCCAGAGAAGTAGTGGCTGCCCCATCCCTGGAGGTGTTCAAGGCCAGGCTGGATGAGGCTTTGAGGAACCTGATGGAGTGGGAGGTGGGGTGGAAGGTCCCTTTCATCCCAAAGCATTCCATGGTTCTGTGATTCCTTGCCCCCTGGCCCCATCTGTGGCAGAGTTGGTGTTGCCCCTGGGTGCAAGCACCAGCCCAGCATTGCCCAAAAGCTTCACCCCATCCCTGGATGGGATCGAGCTGGGGAAGAAGCGCCCTGCGAGGGCTCAGGCTTATGGGGAGCTGGGGCTGCAGAAGGGCTGGGCGGTGTCTGAGCTCCTTTTAGCTGATCAAGTGAGACAAAGCTCCCTCCTGCTGCTCCAGGCTCCCAGCCACCAACAGCCACAGCCTTGCAAAGACTTGATGAGCCCTTCCCTAGCAAAGCACGGCAGGAGGAGACCCTGAGAAAGGGTTGGTTTGGGTAAGGGGGCCCTGGGGAGCCCTTGAAGGCTGAGGGCTGAGCAGAGCCAGCGGGGAGAGCTCTGGAGGTGGGGCTGATCCCGCAGGGCAAGGCTGGGAACCCCTGCCATTCCCAGAGCCCAGGCTGCTGGTGCTGAGATCCCTCTCAAAAAGCAAAGCAAAGGAAAAGTAAAGCAAAGCAAAGAAAAACTAAAGCAAAGTGAAGCTCAGCTTCTGAACTTGTCAGGACAAGCCTAATGGAATGGTTTGAAGGCACCAGCCTCCTCCAAGGTAGCAAAGAACCCCTCTGCTCTGATGCATCGCAGTTGCCCCGTATCATCGCCCCTAGTTAATAATAACTGATCAGGAAAAGTCCTTACTGGTTCTGTGCTGAGCCCCTCCTGCAGTGCTGCCGCGCAGGTCGCCTTCTTTCCCGTTTCCTCTCTCTGTCCCTGCGTAGCGGATTCTGAGAGGATTAAGAGCTACTCTGTGGCATCAAAACATCAACTTGAATTTAAGTCTCAGGCTGAGCTGGCAACAACCTGGTTCTGGAGTCAAGGATTTAAGCAGGTCCTCCCAACACAGGCAAGAAGCATCCAAAGCATTTTAGCCCAGAGCACGTTTGGCCTGGAAAACAGAAAAGAAAAGGGGCCCAGGCTGCCTCTGCTCTTTCTTTTGTCATGCAAATCCTCGGCCCACCCAGCAGAGCTGCTCTGAATTTCTACCGTGCAAAGGGAGCTACTTTATCTCCCTGCACTGAACCCAAATGGGTTCAAAACACAGTGCCAGGACGGCCACAACCCCTCGGTGACCATGGCCACCACGGTTACTGGCCCTCTGTCATCTTTGCTGGTCACAGAGGGCACGGAGAGCATGGGGGTCCCTGCCTAGTGTGGAAGTGACCACAGGCTCCACAGCTCAGGCAAGGGGGACACGAGCCTTGGGGTACACGGGCAATGGGAGGACACGGGCCATGGGGACAGTGGAACAAACCCCAGCTCAGGCTGGGCAGGCAGAGGGCAGTGGAAGAAGGGATCTGAGGGGATGCCAGAACATCTGCAGCGTGGAGGGGGGATGCTGCTGCCCAGACGCGAGCCCCTCCTTGGAAAGGCGGTGCCTGCGCGGGGTGACATCAGCCCATGAGGACCTGAGATGCTGAGCCTGGCTCTGGGAAGGCAGCTCCTGCCACTCCTTCCATCTCCTCATCCCAGCAGGGCAGGGAGGGGAGAGGGAGCTTGCAGCTGGACCCTAGGCCAGCTCCATCCTCCCTCCTGCATCTCCCCTCTGGCTGACTCAGGTCCCCGAAGGATGCTCCCGGAGGGAGGGTGGGGCAGGATGCTGCGCTAGGAGGTGCCGATGGTGATCGCCCTTCTCTTTTCCCTTTACAAACTGTGCCGATTCTTCGCCATGGCGGGTGCGGAGAGGCTGGCGGTGCCCGAGTGCGTGAGCCAAGCGGGCAGCTGGGCGAGCGGGGGCAGCTCCAGGGAGCCCCGCGAGGTTTCCCCAGGGGTCAACACGGATGTGCGGGCAGCCTTGGGCCGGATCCTGCCCACCCTGCAGCGCTCCATCACCCGTGCCAAGCAGGCGGCTGGCCCTGCCGAGCTGCGCAAGGCCATCGCCGAGGTCTTCCAGCTGGTGGAGGAAGCCTGGGGGATGCCCACGCTGGGGAGGGACGTGGCCAAAGTGCTGTGCGACGTGATCCGTCTGGATGGTGGTCTAGACCTGCTGCTGAACCTGCTGTACACGGCAGACCTGGAGACCAAGTGCCAGGCAGGAAAACTCCTGGAGCAGATCCTGGTGGCAGAAAACAGGTGAGTGCGCAAAAAGTCCCCTGCCCTGCCAGGCACAGCCCTCCCTACCGCAGGTGCCCTGAGCACAGCAGGGATTTCTCGCACCCATCACACCCTCACCCCTCCCAAATTTCCCTGCTCTAGGGGCTCCCAGGGCATCAACCCCCCAGCTCCACCCCACTTTCCCCCACACCAGCACTCACTGATCACACCCAGGCCATGGCATAACCTGTCCCCCCACCATGGGGGACCAGCCCCAGCTCCAGGATGCTGGTGAGCATCGGGTTATCCTCGTGGGCCCACGCAGATGTGCTCAAGACACTCTTCACGGCTGGACTGGGTCGGTTTGGCTGGCCCAGAGCATCTGACCCTAAGGACAAGACAACTCCCCCTTAGCCATAACTCCACAAGGAGGAGGAGGATGAAGTCAGTTCCTAGAGACTTTTTTCTGCTGACCAGGGCTGGAGTGAGGCCACAAGGAGGTGCCCAGCTGGCCGTTGGCCCTTAGAGCCCCCCCAGCCCGTGGTCCCTAGTGCAGAGGCTGGAGATACCTGTGCTGCACCGCAGGACAGGTGAGAGATATTGGGTTGGCTCTGCCAGTGTCCTCACTTGTGGGTTGGGAGTGTGTGTGCATGTGTGTGTACACGTGCACATGTGTGAGGGTGCATGTGCACACACAGCACCCAATACATCTCAACACACGGCAGAGCTGATGCAGTGCCCGCTCACATCTCACCCCTCAAACACCACAAACGCGCTCCTGTAAGGTCCCCAGAGCTCTCAGCTCTGCCTCACACCTGGTTCAGCACCGTGCTGGTCCTGGGAAGGAGCTGTGCACCCCTGGGGCAGGATCTGGCCTTTCTCTCCTCGCAACTCACAAGCAAACCTGTGGCTCTGCCAGCTCTGCTCTCCTCGCTGTGTCTGAGCCCAGCCAGGGCTGTGGGATTGTGTGGAGGATGTCTAGCCAAGGGTTACCTGCTTGCTCCAGCTCCCTGGGTGATGTGTTGTGATGTGAGGTTGTGAACTCACAGCCTGGACCTTGCTGCATGCACTGGCAGGCAAAAGAAGCAACAGCTAAACCAGGGAAGTCCATTAGAGTGGAATTAATCCCAGGAACCCTCCCTGGTCGGGGCTGAACTCAGCAATTTGCTTCCTGGCAGCAGAAAGCAGCTGCTGGAGTCACCGTCCCTGCTGAAGGAACAGATCATGGGACAGGGGCTCGGACCAGCCGTGGGCCTCCAGCCCCTCACTCCCCTCAGCATGAGCCACCACCAAGCTCTGAGCAGCAGCACCCAGGTGTGGGGGTTCACCCCTGAGTCCAAGCCTCTGGCTTAGACACCTCTCCCAGCATCCGTGCTCAGCCAGAAGCTGAACCAGACCTGGCTCCATCCTACGTCTCTGGGCAGTCAGGACCTGGTGGGGCTGTGTTTGTCATCCAGCTCTGTGGCCAAGTCCTGGGCTCAGAGCCAGTCCCAGGCTGAGGGCTTTTTTCCAGAGCTCTCTACAGCATTTGCTGCCAAATCCACCCCAAGGTCAGTGTGAGCCATGTGGGCCACAGGCTTCCCAGAAACGCTCTTCCTGTGTGCTAACGTGCCATCACCCATCATCGCTGGAGGCCAGACCTGCTTCTGCCTTATAAATAGAGCAGATCCATCACAGCAGTAAAGGGGTCATTCCTAAAGCCAGCAGTGGAGCTGCCCCCTCATCCCAGGCAGGGGAGAGCCCATCATCTCCTCCTTCCTCGCTCTATGCTGTTAGGATCCAAGCCTATCCTCACAGCTTGGGCTCCAGGCCAGCCGTGCTGAGCAGCAGCTGGTGGCCCCTGGCTCTTCCTGTCCTCTTCTAGGAGAGCGTGGGATGGAGGAAATAAAGAGCTTTCAGGATGAGCAGATCCCTGTCTCACATGTCCCAGTTCTCCATGGTTGATCAGATGGGTGTGAAACCCCTGTCCTGGGCTGGGCACTGATCTGGGGAGCAGCCAGAGGACAGCACTGCTTAGGGACAGACCAGTTTTCACCCCAAACACGAAGCAGCTCGCACACACCAGGAATGCTGTCTAAGCAGATCTATTCCCAGCCTGGCGTTAGCCCACCCTGTGCTGCTGCTGCTACCTACATCTTACCTCAAGCATGAGAGCCTCTGGCATGGTGATCCTGGGCTATGCACGCCATGACCTGTCCCATCACAAGTTCTTCCATGAGTCCTAAACAAGTTCTTCCAACACCAGCCTGTTGCTTCTTGCCGCAGCACAGCCTGACAGCACATCCATCAGCTGTGTCCCACAGGGAAACCTCTGGCTGTCACATTCACATGTCATGTTCCCAAGCCATGTTCCCACCACTGGAGCATGGGGGAGGTCACACCCCACTGTTTTCATGGCCATCTGCCCCTCAGCACCTGTGTCTTTCTCCTTCCTGCAGGGATCGGATCGCTCGTATCGGTTTGGGAGTGATCCTGAACTTAGCCAAGGAGCGAGATGTTCCTCAGCTGGCGCAGAGTGTCTCTGGAATCCTGGAGCACATGTTCAAACACACCGAGGAGACCTGTTTCCAGCTCATCTCCGACGGAGGCCTGGATGCCATCCTCTACTGGTGCCGCTGGACGGACCCCATCGTGCTGCGCCACTGCGCCATGGCCTTGGCCAACTGTGCCATGTACGGCGGGCAGGCCAACCAGCGCCTGATGATCGAGAAGAGGACGGCAGAGTGGCTTTTCCCACTGGTGTTCTCGAGGGACGATGATCTAATCCGGCTGCATGCGTGCCTGGCCATCACGGTTCTGGCCACTAACAAAGAAATCGAGAAGGAGGTGGAGCGCTCGGGGACGCTGGCTCTGGTGGAGCCGTTCATTGCCTCGCTGGATCCGGAGCAGTTCGCGTGCGAGATGCTGGGAAGCCTTGACAACAGCCAGGGGAGGACGGCGGACGACCTGCAGCGCTTGGTCCCCTTGCTGGACAGCTCGAGGCTGGAAGCCCAGTGCATCGCTGCCTTTTACCTCTGTACGGAGGCTGCCATCAAAACCAGGCAGAAGAAAACAAAGGTAAAGGGTAAGGTTGGCCTGAAGGAAGGAGGTGTAAAAAGAGAATGGGTGCCACAACCGCGTCTTGGTGTCCTTTGCACCCTTTCGAGCTCACCCTGGTCTTTTTCTGGCCTGACACGGGTTGTGGGTGGAGGAGGGAAGGCAAAGTAATGTCTGCTCCCTTTGTGTCTCCAGATTTTCAGTGAGATTGGGGCTACACAGAGCCTGAAGAGGGTAGTGTGCTACTCCACCAGCAGCACCATCTCCTCCCTGGCCAAAAAGGTGCTGCGCATGATAGGGGAGGAGGTTCCTCGGCGCATTCTGCCCACAGTTCCCAACTGGAAGCCCTGCGAGGTACAGACGTGGCTGCAGCAGATTGGATTCAACAAATACTGCCAGAGATTCCTGGTAGGGCTGCTTGCTGGGGGAGGGACACCTGGTTGGGCCCTTCTGCCCCATCTTGCTGCAGGAGTGCGAGCATCCCGCTCAGCAGATTTCCTGGAAACTTCCCAGCCTAGATTTCTCTTGGCAGGACCACCAGGTGGATGGGGACATTCTCCTGAGACTGACGGAGAAGGAGTTGCAGGAGGACTTGGGGATGGACTCCAGCATCACTCGGAAGAGGTAGGATCAACCACCAGGGCATGCTGGCCTCTCTCATGGTCATCATCATGGAATCATAGAATCATGGAAGAGTCAGGGGAAAGATTTGTGCCTTTCCCTTCTTGCCAAGACAAGAACAGAGATCCCAAAATTCAAAACCTGAGCTGCTGGGGATTTTCCAGTGTGCTTTGCAGTCCCAGAGGGTTTCCTGCAATGGGGCCAATGCACAGAATAGGTGTGGGATGGGGAGACACCACCTATGGCACAGAGGAGGGGGGATCCTGGAGGTTACCCAGAGAGATGGGAACTTATCCAAGGTTCTCATCCTTTAGTTGAGGTCCTCACATCTCCACATCCTGAGGACCATCACTTCTTCTTTATTCCTTTGGCCCATTCTTCACCATGGCACATAGCTCCACTCCTCTGTGCAGATAAAAGATGTGGAACAAAACATGTCTAGATCCTGCCTGGTCCAGCAGCCTTCCTTCCCTTTCCAGGCTTTCATTTGTTTCTCTACCAGGTTTTTCCGGGAGCTGACGGAGCTGAAGACCTTCGCAAACTATTCCACCTGTGACCGCAGCAACCTGGCCGACTGGTTGGGTGGTATCGACCCCAAGTTCCGTCAGTACACGTACAACCTGCTGACGTGTGGCATCAACCGCAACTTCTTGCACCGGGTGACGGAGCAGCAGCTGCAGGAGGACTGCCACATCTACACGGGCTTCCACCGTGTCCGCATCCTCACCGCTGCAAGGGGTGCGGGTCCTGCTGCTGCTTGTGGGTGGGTGGGGATGAGGATTGAATCATAGAAACATCTGATTGGAAAAGACCTTTGAGATCATCGAGTCCAACTGTACTCAACCAGGTCCCTAAGAAGCTCATCAACATGTCTTTAAAACACCTCCAGGGATGGTGACTCCAACACCTCCCTGGGCAGCCTCTGCCAGTGCTGAGAACCCTTTCAGTGAAATTTTTCCTAATATCCAGTCTGAACCTGCCCTGGTGCAACTTGTGGACATTTCCACTTGTCCTATCACTGTCACTTGAGAGAAGAAACCAACAACCACAACCTCCTTTCAGGCTGTTGGAGACAGTGATGAGGTCTCCCCTCAGCCTCCTCTTCTCCAGGTTAAATGGCCCCAGGTCCCTCAGCCACTCCTCATAAGCCTTATTCTCCAGCCCCTTCCCCAGCCTCGTTGCCCTTCTCTGGACATGTCCTTCCTATAGTGGGGGTTGTTTGGGATGAGTTGTTGGGTGCTTTTAACTGCTGGTTGCTGTTTGCTCTGCCTAGAAATGCTGCACTCCCCTATAATGCTGCAAACCGCATCCGATGGGACCGATGTATTTATCAGCTACCGGAGAAGCACCGGCTCACAGCTGGCCAGGTGAGTCCTGTAGACAACCTCATGGTGCGGGGCTGGTGCCCAGAGCGAAGGCTGGCGGTCAGTTGTGGGACAAGGGAGGAGCCAGGAGAGGCTGCCAGAAGCTGCAGTGCAAACGGGGACAGCACATGCCGTACTCTGCGTGGTGGACAGGATGATTCCCAGTGCTGTCACTGCTGCCCAGTCCCCCTCGACACTGAGTTAAGGGCTGCAGGCGATTACAGCGGGGGTTAATGTCAGATAATCACAGAATCATTAAGGTTAGAAAAGACCTCTAAGCTCATCCAGTCCAACCATTAACCCAACCCCATTGTGCCTGCTAAACCATGTCCCACAGTGCCACCTCTACATGTTGTTTGAACCCCTCCAGGGATGGAGACTCCACCATGCCCTGGGCACCCTCTACCAGGGCTTCACCACTCTTCCAGTAAAGAAATTGTTCCCAATATCCAATGTAAACCTGGCTGGCACAATTTGAGCCCATTTCCTCTCATCCCATCACTTATTATATGGGAGAAGAGACCAGCATCCACCTCACCACAAGCTCCTTTCAGGGAGCTGTGGAGAGCAATGAGGTCTCCCCTCAGCCTCCTCCTTTCCAGGCTAAACAGCCCCAGGTCCCTTATCCACCTTTCATAACCCTTGTTCTCCAGCCCCTTCCCCAGCTCTGTTCCCCTTCTCTGGATGCGCTCCAGCCCCTCAATGTCCTTGGAGTGAGGGGCTCAGAACTGAACCCAGGATTCAAGGTGCTGCTTCACCAATGCTGAGTCTGGGATGACGATCCCTTCCCTGCTCCTTCTGGACAGCCCAGGGCTGATCCAAACCAGGATGCTTCTTGGCCACCTGGGCCACTTTCTGGATCATGTTCAGCCACCCTCAACCATCACCCAGGTCCTTTTCTGCCAGGCAGCTTTCCAGTCACATGTCCCCAAGCATGGAACATATCCACCTCTCCATGTTTTCCACATGGTCCCAGACACCTGTAAGCAGGCTGGGCTGGCAGCTGGCAGCTCCTGGACCATGCCATTCCCTACTGGATCTTGTTCGCTGCTCCTCTGTATTACCATATCTTAGCCGATGCGGTGGGAGAGTGCGTGAAATCCAGGTGCTGGCAGCAGCTCCCCTCACAGTGCTGTCTCCTCTCTGTCACAGCCTGCTCAAGGTCCACCTGCAGCTCCACGGTTTCAGCGTCTTCATCGATGTGGAGAAGCTGGAGGCAGGGAAGTTCGAGGACAAGCTGGTCCAGAGCGTCCTGAGTGCCCGCAATTTTGTGCTGGTCCTCTCGCCAAATGCTCTGGATAAATGCATGGGAGACCCTGAGTGCAAGGACTGGGTGCACAAGGTAGGAGACGCCATCAGGTGGGAGCTTGGTGGGTGCAGCAGAAGGCTGGTGATAGGTTGACGTGGGCCCTGGCATGAGCGCTTTCATGTTCCTGCAGGAGATTGTGACAGCCCTGAACTCTGGAAAGAACATTGTACCTGTTACAGACCATTTTGAGTGGCCAGACCCAGAAACGCTTCCCAAGGACATGAGGGCTGTCCTGAAATTTAATGGTATCAAGTAAGTAAAAGGAACCTTTGCCATGGGGTTCCTTGGCACCTGGAGAGAACGGCTTGCATGAGCAGTAGCAAAGAGCACAAGGAAAATGGGAAAACGAATGAGTCCAAAGGGAGGGTGAGTCACTCCAGAAAACGAGGAGCAAAGGTCCCCACCATAACCCTTCTACTGTTTTGGGGCTTTTCTGGGTAACAGAGCTCCCCACCCTGTCGCCGCTGGGAGGACGCCCATCCCTGTGGCCCCAGCCCTCTAGGCAGGCTTCACAACTCACCTGGGTTCCCCTCACCTCCTACTTTCCCCTCATGCAGCAGCGTTCCAGGCTGGCACCCCAGCCTCCTCTTAGCCCTCCAGCCAGGCAGGGCACAGTAGAAGGGGCTGTCCTGCAGCATCCAGTGTTCCTCCATTACCCCTGGGAAAAAGGGGTATTCCCAAGAGCTGGGCTGGAGGAAGGAGGGGGCTCTTGTTCCTGGCCCCAGTGCACTGAGCTACCTTGTGGCATCTCACACAACAGAACAATTAACTCATGTTTTCCCCAAACACAGGTGGTCCCACGAGTACCAGGAGGCCACAATCGACAAAATCATCCGCTTTCTTCAGGGCCGTTCCTCCCGGGACTCCTCGGCTGGCTCAGAGAATGGCCTGGACTTTTTGCCCTCCCTGGGGCAGACCTAGAACCAGCACCACTGCCTCAACCCCTCCAGAGGCTCCCCAAGTGCCCTCTTTTTATCTGGGGCCATATCTCTCCCTCTGGATCTTTTCCCATCTTATTACTCTGGCTTGAGACAAAGCCTGTGGCTCATTGGCCCCCCTCAACCTCCCAAACGCAAGTCCCTGGTGCTGGAAGCCCACTGCTCACTCACAAGCTGCCTGGTGAGCCAAGCCAGGGTGGACTCTGGGGTGGACAAGTTGTCTTCTACGTCTTCCCTTGGGGTGGCAGGACACGCAGGCTACACTTCCCACAACACGGGTGGAGCAAGGGACAGCAACGCTGTCCAGACCCTCAAAAGGCTGAGCATGTCTGAAGAGGAGAGAATTTTCTGAGGACCACAATCTGGGACTGTTGGTGAGGGGTCTGTCCCAAGAGGACATGGGAAGAGCGGCTGAGAGGGAACAGATCATAAGCATCGCATAGCCTCTGCTGTGTGCCACGGGGATATCGTGGTGGCCAGAAGCTGAGAGCAGGAATGGGCAAATAAAAGCTAAGCCCTAACGAAATCCATGTGTTTGGGGAAGATAACGCACAGGGGCTCCTAAACAGCTCAGCAGCTGCTTTCCCTTTCCCAATAACATCCCTTTATCGCAGGAGGTCGCTCCCTTCTCGAGGGCCTTTCACCTCCTAATGCTGCAAAACCACTTTGTGCTCTTAACTCTGGCGATGGAAGTTTGGGGTTAGACCACGGGATATTTTTGCAAAAAGTGCTTTTAAAACAACCCCTTTCCCTCCATCTGATGTCCCAGCTTTACCACTTCATCCAGTCTCTACTTATAGGGCACAGGAAGCTGGATTGTGACTCTGGGAAACATATATCCATACAGATATGGAAGATGCCAATTGCTGCACTGTGCTCTAGCTGTGTTTTATGGTGTTGCTGGTGCTCCACAGCAGATCTGTGGTGGTTGGTTCCTTCAAACAGGAGCTGGTGGATCTCCCTGGTGACTGCACTCACCCTGACAGCTCTGGCTAAGCACCTCAGCCTCAGGATTGTCCCTACTCTCTGCTGGATGCAATACCAAGTAGCAGTTGTTTCTACTGTCCTCTTCACAACACCCACCAGGTGTTTTTGCAAGGAACTCACTCGGGAATATCAGGAAAGAGTGATGTTGATGCAAAGGGCAGGCAGAAGCTGCTGGGTGGGAGCAGGACTGTCTGCACCTGTGGCCACCACTGGAGGCGAGGAACCACAGGCATGCTGCCACCCCTCCCCTGAATTCTGCACTCCCAGCCTTGTCCTGCTTCTCCCACCTGCTTGGAGGCTGAGCAGGCTCTCCACAATGTGCCACTTCACAATGTGCAGGGACAGGAGTCAGAATCAATGACCCTTGTGGGTCCCTTCCAACTCAGGACATTCTGTGACTCTGTGATCAGATAACTCAGCTGTTTCAGGAGACAACGAGGAGTCTCCCTGTCCTTCTCCTGGTTCTCCCTGCTGCCTTACCTGGCAGGAACACAAACACAGTTCCTGCTGGCTTAGATCCATGAACATTTGAGGAGGAAAAAGTTAAATTCTGGTGGCTAATCACAGCTTTATGGATGGTTCTTATCAGCTCTCAGTTAATGGCATCTTTGCTCTCCAGTGAAAGGTTAATAGCTGTGTCTGCCCAGCGCTCATCAGAAACGGAATCTATCTAATCTCTAGATTAAAGATGAGGAATCCAGCACATGAGCCCAAAGGTGAATCTGCCAGAGGATAAAAGCCTCTTACGAGCTGCTTCAGGGAAGTCTTGAGTAACTCATTGAATGTCAAGGCCTCCATGGCCACTGAGAGTCCCACACAAACAGCCTGAAGGGTTTTTCTCCCCACAATAACACGCAGTAAGATCATTGCATCATGTTTCCCAGGAGCTCGATAGCAGCAATCAACATCCTTACGCACCATTCAATGCAGAGGTTTACTTGTCCTCTACAAGGACAAGTCTCACCTGCAATCAGATCCCCTCTCATGTTTCAGCTGCCCAGACTCTGGCTTCTCCTGTTTCTCCATCATTGTTATCTTCACCTCAATGAACTCATCTGCTCTTCACAAAACATCCCATACCCAACCCCTTCCCGTCTGAGCAGCCTCAAGGAAATGAACCCTTCTGTTCTCACCTTTCCTTATTCCTTCGCTGTGTCACGTCAGAAAGTGTTTGAAGTTGTCAGATGCGATGAATAAATGTGGTTTATACTCTGAATCCCCACCTCATTTCTGTCTGTGTCACTGCAGCCTTCTCACCCTTGCGCTCGCTTGCCCATCACCCTTCCTCATCCTCCATAGAGGCAGCAGAACTGACCTTCTCCAGGCACCATTCTCTGGGGGCACCCACCACACTCATCTTTGTGGGCAGCGATGCAGCTCACTGCATCTCTACTGCCCACAGGCAAGATGCTTGGATCACGTGTCTGCCCTCCACGCTGTATTTCTTGGAGGACAGCCTAGAAAAACTTTGTTCTGACTTCTTTCTTTAATAGAGGATAATAGTTGCTATTGAATTGCTTCTCTGCGAGCACGCTGACACAGCAGGAAAGCAGAGCCCATACACAGGTTTCACTTGGCTGCACAATATTGAGCAGCTGTGAGCACTGGTGCCCAAGGAGTCTGTTGGTAGAGAAGACTCCATGACCCGTTCAACTGCAAACACCCAACGCAACGCTCACAGCGTGCTCTGTTCCTCAGGGGGGGCAGTTCAACCCGACACTTAACTCCTGCATATGTCCACTGGCACCACCACGCAGAGCAAGTGGCATAACACCAAGTTCTCAAAGCCTCCCTGCTTCTCCACCTCCTGCTTCTCCACTCCCCAATTCCCTTGTCTTTATCAGGCTCCTAACGAGCAGGGAACAAAGTTTTATGTAAGCATTTCACATTTACTGCTTACTGAAGGACAGGCTACAGACTAAGAACTACTGCAAACTTCACTCTGGTGTTCAGGAAAAGCAAACTTCGGCTGCTTGAAATTCCCAAACCTGCATTTTTCCTGACTTGGGACTCTCCCAGGCTCCTTCGCCACAAGGCAGAGAACTTCCTGCTGCTGCTTTCCTGTAGAGTCTTCAATAAAGGAAGCAGCATGAAAATAATGGAGAGGAGTACAGGATGAGGCAAGGACAAATGATATCAACAGATGTACGAGAAAAGCTATCATTTTATGAACCATAAAAGAGAATGGAGGGTTTACTCATTCTGAAAGTAACATCTACTAAGCAATTTCCCAGTTAGGGACATTATTGCATGCATCTGAACACTGTGTGCAAGGCAGTGTACACAGACCTGCTGGTTTATGGCACTCTGAAGAAAACCAGATTGAGGCAATACAGTCAATGCTTTGCAAAGAATAATTATGTATACCATGAACATGGGGGTTTGCTTGCTGGCATCAACCTATTCTGAGAAGCGCAGCAGAGGTGAGGTCACTGACACAAAATTTTATGCCATACAACATCAGCAAGGTGAGAGAGGGGATCTTGCCCCTCTAACTCTCATGAGACCTCACCTGGAGCCCTGCATTCAGTTCTGGAATCTTCAGCACAGGAAGGACATGGATCTGTTGGAGCAAGAGATGATCCGAGGGCTGGAGCACCTCCTGTACGAGGACAGGTTTAGAGAGTTGGGGTTGTTCAGCCTGGAGAAGGCTGTGGGGAGACCTTACAGATGCCTTCCAGCATGGAAAGGGGTTCCAGGAGAGCTGTGGAGGGCCTCTTGATCAGGGAGTGCTGGGATTCTATGAGTAAGGACAGCAATAGCACTCCTGTTCTGAACTACTGCTCATCAGAAGGATTTCTGTAGGAGTCGTCTGGCACAGAACATTCGGATGGCTTTTATTGACAACACCCTGATTCAGAGCACAGATCATCCTCCTCAGCAGCTGCTGGCACCTCTGCTTCAGTTTTGCTCTGCAGGCTTTGGTCTGGGCCTCACTCACACCATCAGTTCATCTGCTGCACTGTAGTACTCAGAGGGGAACATGTTTGGCAATTAAACCAGAATTCAGTCCTCTCTCACCACTAAAAGCATGCTGCAGAACCCTCCCTCCCTTCCCACCAAACCCCAAACCACCACTGGCCTCACAAATGGCCAACAACAGCTTTTACTCTTGATTGGCTTTTGAGTCTCTTGGGTTTTCTCTGACAAATGAGCCAACACAATGGCAAGGAGGCAGTCACATCTGCAAATCGAGTTCCTACTGGCAGTCAGAGCCACAATTTCCAACTATTTGGCATTTAAAAATTAGTAAGGACAAACAAGGTGTCCCTTCCACACTGACATGCCCTTCAAGAGAAGAATAAAGGGCAGTCTTCAGATGGACACTGATGAGATGGTCAATTTCTTGTCGCTAAGTCGTTGCTGAGCCATCTGCGGGTGACAGGGAAGCATCTGGAAAGTGACTGTAGTCATTGTCTGAGTCCCAGATTTCTATCCACCTAAGAAAAAAAAAAAGAACAGTTTGAGCCTGCAAAGGCATGCTGGGACATTGCTGAGGGAGTTTTAAAGTTTCTAAGGCACAGAATAAAACAACCCTGCCAGGAGCTGTTGCACTCCTACTGCAAATCCCAACACATTCTCTCTCCCAGAACTTACCAGGGACTTCGTTTTCTATTGTGACATGACTTTTGCTTTAATTAGTAGAGAAACAACAGGAAGGGAGATAGCTATAAGAGCTCTATCTCTTCCACAAAGGACTTTAAAATTCAACTCCAGATTTTGGATCCCACTCTGAGGGAGGAGTGAGACTTTGAAGAACTTTGAATGTTGGCAGCTACTTAAAGGGAGCTCCCAGGAGAGCTGGGGAGGAGCTCTCGATCAGGGAGTACAGGGACAGGATGAGGGGGAATGGTTTTCAGCTGAAAGAGGGGAGACTGAGATGAGATCTTAGGAAGAAATGTTCTCCTGTGAGGGTGGGGAGGCCCTTGCACAGGTTGTCCAGAGAAGTGGTGGCTGCCCCATCCCTGAAGGTGTTCAAGGCCAGGTTGGATGGGGCTTTGAGCAACCTGATCCAGTGGGAGTTGTCCCTGCCCATGGCAGGGGAGGTGGAAATGGATGGACTTTGAGGCTCCTTCCAACCCAAATCATTCCATGAGTCTACATTACTGAGGCTGCAGGTTTATCGCTACAGTTCAGATGCCAGAAGAAATGGACCTGCACCTCTGCTTACTGGAGCAATGAACACCCACCCAAAAGCATAACTGCAAACCTATCTTAACAACTGTGAGCCTCTAGCCTAAATACAGAGGTTTTCATATTACACAGCACAGGTTCTATGGCAGATTTTACACATCTGAAGTACATTACCCAATGATAGCTGCTGGAATCAGGAGAATTATTGCCCCGAAGAGAAATGGGAATCCCCTCATGAAGTGCAAGCTGGCAGGGTAGAGAGAGTTGAACACTCCTGTAGCCACAAGTGAACACAGCCCTTCCACACAGGCAATGGATGCAAAGAGCGCACCTGGAAGAGATACAGAAGAGGTTAATGGCCAGGCATGACTGCAAATACCTTCAACCCATCACCTTTGGTGGGACTCTGAATCCTCCTAATGGTTTGCACTTTCCATCAGAAAACTGGTGTTTGATGATCTCAGGTGTGGTAAGAGCTGGGAGCAGAAACTGGGCTCTCTGTGCTGGGCTGGCATGATAAACCTATCAGGCTCAGCTTCTCTGTAGTCAGGACCACTGCACCCACCTCCAGATTTTGTACCACTGGAGCTGCCCAGGGATATTAAATATCAGCTGGATTGTAAATGCTTTAGATCCATTTACTGCCAAGCACATCTTATCACTCGTTAAACATTAAGACAGCAGAAGACTTTATGGATTTAGCATCATAAATCTGATATCAAGTGCGAGTCACCTTCATTCTGATACAAGAAACACAAATGGTGCAAAGTCTCCTTTCCATCTTTCCCACCTCCATTCCCTCCTCCTGCACAGGTATTGTCCTGCTGTGCTTAAGCCCACCAAACAAACCACTGGGAGAACAGCAAATAGGCTCCTCCTACAGGTTATTCATGATCTTTCATCATGGTCAATGATATAACTCACTAACAACACTGGGTTTCTTCCCACTTGTTACTGATCTACAGAAAAGAGTCACAGTCAGGGAAATCACTATTCTCTGCTCGGTCTATAATCTCTTTTAACTCTTACTCCTTGTAAAAGCTTTGGAAATGAACAGATGGGTGAATGAACTGTTCCTGAGCTTGAAAGCAATGTTTTTCTTCTCCTCATCTCAAAAACATAGCAAGTCTAAATGGATGAAAATTGACAATTACTCTGCAAAAATGAAATATTACCCTGGGCCTAAGGGTGAATGCAGAGGCACAGGAGCACAGAGGAGGCAGGGAAGTACTAATCTCCCAAAGCAGTTTGATTTCAATGTTCCAAGAAGGTCTAGCCTGTTCCTTCAGGACCTAGCTTAAACTCCTTACCCTGTTCTGTCTCACTGACCAGCTTGGAGAGCTTGGATCGGATGACTGGAGTGGCTGCCATGGAAAGGAACAGGATCCCATAACCTGTGAGCAAGATACAGCACGTTCAAACTCAGCAAACTCAGCTGAAAAATACACTCTTCAAAGTCAATCCAAGAAATCTGCATCTCCAGGAAGTTCCTCCCTGCTATACTTAGACCGAACTCACACTGTTGTATCTCATAATGCACTTTAGTCTGTGCCTGCAGTGTAACATAGCTTCTAGGAAACCTAATATTCCACGAACTATATGGTTGCACTTTTAACTTCAAGGTTTGACCAGTTTTGCTGTTAACAAGCCACAGCTTTGTTGGTACCTGGGTTGAAACAGATGCAGACGGGCCTTCACAAGCTAGAATTTCCTTTAAGTACCTTCCAGTACTGAAAGGGACTCCAGGAAAGCTAGGGAGGGGCTCTTGATCAGGGAGTGCAGGGACAGGATGAGGGGGGAATGGCTTTAAGCTGAAAAAGGGGAGATTGAGATCTTAGGAAGAAATGTTTTCCTGTGAGGTTGGGGAGGCCCTGGCACAGGTTGCTCGGAGAAGTGGTGGCTGCCCCATCCCCGGAGTTGTTTAAGGCCACACTGGATGGGGCTTTGAGCCCCCTGATCCAGTGGGAGGTGTCCCTGCCCATGGCAGGTGGTTGGAACTGGATGGACTTTGAGGTCCCTTCCAACCCAAACTATTCCATGATTCTATGAACTCCCAGAAGCACACTCCCCTCCAGCATCTACTGGCACTTCTAAGCTAAGAGCCTGAGATTCAGGGTTTTAAGAACTCAGCATCACCTGTAAACATCAGTGGTGTTGTAGTAGCAAGAGCAATCACCACCAGTCCGGAAATGTTGGAGATCAGTCCTATCTCTGCCACCCAGGTGTCTTCAAGGCACAGTTGCAGCAGTCGCAGCCCCCCCAGGCTGCTCAGGTAAGCCAGATAGCTGGCAGCCGAGCCATACCCAATGAGGTCAGAGGTCCAGCAGAGAGGGGAGCCAAGCTCGTACAAAACAAAGAGGTCCTTGGTTCCAAAATGTACCGTGACAAGAAGAAAGAAAGCCAAGGAGTAAAGAGCGAGCTTCCGCCTGGAGCTCAAATGTTCGGGGGCCGTGTAGAGCCTGTACACAGCCTTGTAGTGACTGAGTGTGAACAGCTTGGCTGGTTTTGGCTCCTTCACCGATTCCTGAAGACAGAAAGCAGCGTAGAGAGCAGCAGCGAGACTGGTGGCAAGCACGAGCCAGAAAGGGTTGATGTACCCCTGTGCCTTGCGCCACTGGCCGCCACTGATGCTGGCAACCATGCCCGCGACGCCAAGGCACGCCTCGAGGATGGCGACGCGGAAGGTTCGTGAGCGTTTGTCACTGGTGTCGGCCACGTAGGCGAAGCAACTGGCCAGGATCAGGTTGTAGTCTCCCATGAGGCCGCTCAAAATGCGTCCAAGGAGAAAGTAGGCGACATGCAGCTGCAGGTACATGACAAGGAGATAGATGGCTGCTTGCAGGGCCATACCCAGCGCCGGTAGGATGAGCGCTGGACGGCGGCCAATGCTGTCGCTCCATGGGCCGAAGAGGGTCACGGAGAAGAGCCCCACAAAGAAGCCTCCCAGGTTGATAGAGAGGTTCCAGTGGGAGACCAGTGCTTCCACTTCCTGCAAGAGAAACAGGCACATGGGACTGAGGGTTGGCAGCACTTGGAGCAACCTGGGTAGTGAAGCACCTCCACCCCTCCATGATCCCCCCATTCCCCCAGCTCCCTCGGTCTCTCTGTTTCCCCCAGTCACCCCCCATTCCCCTGTGTTCCTTTGAGCTCCCTTGTCCCTCTGGCTTCCGTCCATACCTCCCCATCCCCTCAGTTGCCCTCAGTCTCCCTGGTCCCTCTGGTTCCTTTAATCCTCCTGGCTACCTCTCTCCTCATGGCTCCCCCAGTCCTCCTGGCTCTCCGATGCTCCCCAGTTCCCCCCATGCCACCCAGTTCCCCAATCCCCCCATCCCTCCGCATACTCTGGTTCCCCCCATGCCTCCCTGTGCCCTCTGGTCCCTCTAGTTCCCCTGTGCCCCCGAGTCCCCCCGCTCCGAGTCCCTTTGGTCCTGCTGGTCCCCCCCATTGCCCCTGGTCCCTCCTGTCCCCTTATGCCCCCTGGTCCCCCTGTGCCTCTGGTCCTCCCATCTCCCTGTGCCCCCCGGTTCCTCTGGTTTCCTTATCTCGCCCCTCAGTTCCCCCCGCGCCTCCCCATTCCCCCAGCTCCCCCGTGCCCCTCAATTCCCATCGTGCCCCGCGGTTCTCCCCATGCCCCCCACAGTCCCTCTGGTCCCCCCCGGTGCCCCCATCCTCCTGGCTCCCCCGGTGCCACCCCGCACCTGCCGTCGCCCGCCCGCCGCGGCGCTGCCGTTCCCGCAGCCGGTGGCGCTGCCGTTGCTGCCGCCGTGGCCGCCCAGCCGGTCCCACAGATACTGAGTGGCCAGCGGGCCCTGCAGACCCAGCGACACGGTGGCCACGAACAGCAGCGGCTCCGCGCCGGGAAGGGGGGGGCGGCGGGGGGACTGCGGGGGGATCGACATCGCGGGGGAGGGCGTGACGGCTCCCACCGCGCTCCCACCGGCGCGGGCGGCGACAGCGCCTCCGCTCCCAGCGCCTCCGCTCCCAACGCCCGCGCCGGTCTCAACAGAACCGGTCCCAGCGCCCGCCCCGGATCCGGCCCCACCGCGCTCCGCTCGGCACGGGAGGCAAAACCGGCTCCTGTTTCAACGACAACCGGCCCCAGCGCCCGCCCCGGATCCGCTCCCACCGCGCTCCGCCCGGGACGGAAGGCGACAGCGGCTCTGGTCCCCAGCGGCCACCCCGGTGCCAACGGAGCCTGGTCCCAACGCCCACCCTGGGTCCAGTCACAGCGCCAGCCCCGGCTCCGGATCCACCGCGCTCCGCCCGGCACGGGAGGCACCAACAGTTCCGGTCCCAACGCCCGCCCTGGGTCCGGTCCCAACGGCTCCGGCCCCAGCGTCTGCCCTGGATCCCAACGCCCACCTCGGCTTGGGACCGGTCGCCGCTGGGACCAGGACGGAAGGCGACAACTGCGACCGGTCCCCAACGCCCCTTGCCCCGGCTCGGAGCCGGTCGGCAGCAGCAACGCCGGTGTCTGTGCCCGGTTCTCGCTGCTCCTCCCGCAGGAGCAGGAAGGGCTCGGCTGTGCTTCCGCGCTGCATCGGGAACAGAAACCGCTGGGAAGGTTCCCTCTGCTTCCAGCCGCGCGTGTGTTATCGCGTGGAATGGTTTGGGTTGCTAAGGGACACCAGAGCCCATCCAGTTCCACCTCCCACTGGATCAAAGCCTCATCCAACTCCGGGGATGGGGCAGCCACCACTTCTCTGGGAAACCTGGGCCAGGGCCTCCCCACCCTCACAGGAAAACATTTCTTCCTAAAACCTCATCTAAATCTCCCCTCTTTCAGCCATTGGCTGATTTTGTCCCTGCACCTTTTCCAACACTAATTCAACATTAATTGGGTACAAAATGTGGGGGGATATCATTTGTTTGAAAGCTCTTTCACATTCTTTGTGTACCGAGGGCGAAATGCCAAAGCTCGGGGTTGGCAGTTATTTAACGTTGATGCTGTGTCTTGTGAGCAATACGCAGAAATCAAGCTTGTAAGAGAGTTTTAAGTTTGCAGCTCTGGTAGCTGAAACCAAACTGTTTTTCAATCCTAAGTGCATTATTGAAAGAAAACAAGCCCTGGTAGAAAAAAGAAGTGAGAGAGGAACAGCAGAAGCTGTATTTAAGGTGAGATTGGATGGGGCTTTGAGCATCCTGATCCAGTGGGAGGTGTCCCTGCCCATGGCAGGGGGTTGGAACTGGATGGGCTGTAATGTTCCTTCCAGCCAAAACCATTCCAGGATTCTATGAAGCTCTTTGTGGAGCTGACTGCAGATGCCCTAATGCCTGTGCTTCTCTCTCTCCGTGCTTGAGTGAGCTGTAAACGGCGCTGTGACAATTCATACTAATAAAATGGAAATGTTATCATTGTTATCTGGAGCGTGTGCTCGTATGATCTACCAAATAAAGACATCAAAGTGGCATTACAAGACACTCCCTTTGGAATTAAAACCATCAATTCCGTTCTGGCGTACTTACAGAACCAAGTAATTCACTGCGTGTGGTTTGGAGGTTTCTTGCAACAGGAACAAGAATTTCTGGTCATTTCCCAGGAGCCCTATTTTTTCTTTATTTCTAATACACACTTTGTGCTACCAAAGCCGTGCCTGTAAACCTGCAAGATCTGAAAGGTGGAAAAAAATAGCCCAACATCTGCAAAGTGAGGCACTGTAGCCAGGTCTTTCCCAATCCACTGAGACACGACAGGCTGTGTCAGAAAGGGTTATTGGGTTCTCTCTTTCCTAAGTCTTTCTTACAACATACAGGCTGAGAGGGTTGGGTTTGTTCAGCCTGGAGAAGAGAAGGTGGCTCTGTCCGTGGCAGGGGGATTGGAATTGGATGAGCTTTAAGGTCCCTTCTAACCCAAACCATTCCATGACTCTATACTGGGCTGTCATGTGGGAGGAACTGAGTTCTGACCAGACCTCAGCATTTCACCTATTGTTCTTTGAGTAGAAGAGCACAACACCATCATAAGGGCCGTCCTTGGATGGCACAAATCTGGGTGCCCCTGCTCCCGAGTGGTGAGGACTTCCAGTCCCTTTCTGCATGGGGCTGTGATGTGGCAGCTGGTGGCAGCAGCTCTGCTCTAGAGGATTTTGCTACCCAAAGAACTTCTCAATGAATACAATGATGTTTATACAACATTTTGTGTAGACGATTCTAATCTCTATATTTGAGTATTACAGACACAGATGTGGTTTTCAGAACTCTGCATATTTTTAAAGCAATTTTAATGTATTATGGAGGGAGTTGTTTCCCATTTTTTTTTTGTGAGAGGAATAATAGTACTCATTCAAAGAAGGCATTATTAAAGATCAAAACATTAACATTCTTTAAACAAAGCATAGGTCATTTCAGACTGCTTTTAATAAACCTAATTGGTCCACAAGGAGTTAATGCCCTCCTGATTTCCCAGTTATCAGTAACATTGTCTTAAGAAAGTTTCTGGTCTGACTGTCTTTTGCTGTCCCCTCCCTCTTTTGTTCTCTTCCTTCTTTCTCTGATTACAGTTCCAAAAAAAACACCCAGCCTCCTGGGGTCAATGGTTAATACTCCCCAGTGTTTATATAGTCTCCAGCACAGACCGTGGGCCCTTCAGCACTGGGCCAGCTCCAGCACCATGGCCGGCTTCTGGCAGATGACCCTGGCCTTCAGGAAATACCTGATCATGATCTTGGTGCCTCTCGTGTTTCTTCCTCTGCCTCTGGCTATTCCTACCAAGGTAAGAATTTTGTAAATTGAAGTTGAGAGCCAAATCTCCAGATCTCGCCTTTGAAATGACTGAGTTGAAGAGAATATGCAGATTGTTTCTCAGAGGAACTTTCTTCATTTATTGCTTGAAGGTCTTTTTCTTTCTGAACAGACCCCTTTGACTGCTGAGAGTGGGGGAACACAAGTCAGTAGGACATGGATGAACAGATACCTCTGTGCTTGCATATTCTAGAAGAATGCTCATGACATACGATTTTGTACATTTTGCTTTGCATCCAACTGATTTAGCAAAGGGCTTTCTGAATCTCATACGCATGAATGTAAGTTACAACCTACGGCTCAGTTTTAATCCCCCTTTTGATTATCTAAAAGTATCTATCTGGTTTATTTCTCCCCCCTCAATCTCTTCATACAGAGAGATCAAACCTCTGGTCTTCTGGCCTCTCATTACAGCCCCAGCATCATTAAATAATGAGTCCCAATCCACCTCTCTTGTCACTGCTCTTTGGATATCAAGTCCTATCTCTCTACTCCAGTCTCAGCCTGACTGTCTCCCAGTCCCTGCTGTCTCCCAGTTTCTGGTCTCCTTTGCCTGGCTTCATTCTTTGCTCCACTAGCTCTTCCCTGTCTTTTTCTGTAGCCTGTCCCAAAAGCACTTTTTTCCTCACTACTCTTTTTTTCTGAGCGTTATCAGAGACTTTGGAGCTCTGACCAGAGGATTGCAAGCAAGAAGGATCGAGTGGCACTGGCTGAAGGTGCAATGTGGGAACTGATCAGGTGTGTCCTCCTATTCCCTTGCTGTGCAAATAAAATAGCTTAAACTATCACTGGAAAGCTTACTAACAAGAAAAATAGAAAAAGGACTCTTTTTTTCCTAGTTAACTTTCCATAGGTGAAAGAGTTACTGAAGTTAAAAGGGATCGGGATCAGAAAAGTCCTAAGCAGCCAAAAAGAGAGAGAGGTTGTTTTGTCCTGAGACTGCAAGTTCAAACTTACTTGCTGGAGCTGTTGTTACCATACAATAAGTTCTTGGTGTTGCCTATGGAATTATTTGGCCGTCTTGGTTCAGTTCCTCTTTGAAAAGGACTCTCCCTGGTGTCTGGATTTTGAGCTACAACACAGACATTGAAAATGTCCCCAACTCTTCCCTTTGCAACCTGTAAGAAGATTCCTTGTGTGAGAAACATGCTAAACCGGAACCTCAGCTGGCAGAGCTGTAAACAGATAACTCACAGGATGGAATTTCACATTTTTATGTTCTGTTAAGCTATTAACCTGTCCTACAATGACATAACAGTGGGCACTAAACTCATACAAATGAGAGCAAGCAATGCTGAAGACTTTGCCTAAAGGCAGAGGAATGCCTTTACAGGACAACTGACCTTGAGAAAAGCCCCATTCTAGCTCTCACTGCTCACAGCAGGTTGAAAGAGGATAGCACTGTGCCTGTAGAGTCCAAAGCCCTGCTAGGATCTCTCAAAAGGCACCCACTAGTGTCTCTTAATAACAAACATCAGAGAAAATGAATAATCAAAATGGAAAATTGCTTTCAGTGCTCAGTTGGGTGGATAATTAAAGTTCTTACTGCTCTCATTCAAAAGTAAGACTCAAAAAGGTATCTTTTAGTCTCTTCTTGAGACTATCTCTCCAGCCCTGCTGATCTGGTAATTTACCACCTAGATTGCTGTCTTTTTCTTTCCTCCAGACTACTTCCTTGTCAGCCTTTCCCCTCACCAGCTCTGCAACCTCCATGCCACATTCACAAATCCTGAGCACGTCCTAAAGCATCCCAAGTTTGATCCTGCCAGCTCCTTTGTTTAATCCTCTGTAATCTGACCGTTACAATTTCCTCCTCTTCAGTGTTTCCTCAAAAAGTATCGCTACAATTTCATTAATACTGTCCATACTGTAAACATCCTTGATCAACGCAACCACTTTTTGCTTCCTTTGTATTTGCTGGCATTCTGATGCTGGTTCCAAAACCAGGAAGACACCATAACCTGCAATGTTACTTTTCTTTGTTTCTTCATCAGCCCAGCCATATAAAATTCTGTTGTGACATGTTATTGGGAATCTTTTTATTGTATGGAGACTGAGTTAAATGTTTTTATATACAATTTGGAGTGACAGTTCAAAGAACTAAATCAATGGTTTCTCAGAACAAGAGTAACATGAAGAAGGGGATGAGACTTTTCTCAAAGGAACAAGATAAAGTCAGTGAAAGGTGAAGCTGGTCTGTGAGCAGTTTGTCAGCAAGATTTTTGAAGTCTGCACTAAGCTAAAAATCCAATGAAAACCAGATAGAAGTATTTACAGCAGAAGGAATCCAGGCTGCTGAAATTGGTTGGGGTTCACCTAGGCCATATCCTGAAACACGTGGAGAAGCAGGTGAGGAAACCTTCACTGGATCATTAACTACTACTGCAACTCGAAGAGAAAAATATATAAGAAGAAAATACCACAATCAGCAAAATCAAGAAGTCTGAGTAGGGACTGCCAACCAACCCCTTATCAGAAAGGGGTCAAAGTCATCGATTTGTTTCTTTTCCTTAGTTCCTTGGCCCGGGTCTTGTCCTCACAGTTCTGACAAGGTTGTTGAACGGTTTGTTATTTGATTAAGATCTGCGTAGGTAGGGGGATAGACAAGAGAGAAAAGGACCTTTTCTCAAATCGCTTTATCAGGCAATGAATGTAATTATGGGCTGTTCCCTTCTCAAAGCCGAGGCGAACCGTACAGTCTGTTCTGATTGTGTGTACTTTTCTTCTGCCAGGAGGCCGAGTGTGGTTATGTTATCATAGTGATGGCACTGTTTTGGTGCACAGAAGCACTGCCGTTGGCTGTCACCGCTCTCTTGCCTGTCCTGCTGTTCCCACTGATGAATATCATGGACTCAACAACAGTAAGAGATCTTACTCTATATGTGTTTGCCGATGTATTTGTTGGTCAGCTTCTCTCACTCTGGGATTATTTCCAGGGTGATTTCTAGACTGTGGTGCACAGAAGAGAAAATTACACTATTGTTATAGAGGGAATTGGCCGTCCTGCCCACGGAACAGAACTTGTGTGAGCCTGGAGTGAACTCTGGGTGGACCTGCTAATCTGAAATCAAAACAAATCCACTCTTTAGATGCAATCCATCTGTAACTGCATGGTGATTTCTTTGGAACAAGATCCTCCCTCATAAAACGCCTTCTTTCTTGGCTTCTTATGATTGTTTTCTCTTCTTTGTTTCATGTTACAGACCTGCAGGGAGTATCTGAAGGACACCAATATGCTTTTTATTGGGGGACTGCTGATGGCCATTGCTATTGAGGACTGGCACCTGCATAAGCGCGTTGCCCTGCGGGTCTTGCTTATCACTGGCGTCAGACCAGCCCTGTGAGTAACAGTCATGAAAATGCTATGGGATAAAGCACGGTGTTAGTTCCTATCTCAGAGTTGCCTGTAGACTCCCATGTGAATCTGCAAATCATATATTACAACGCTTTTCTACAGTCCAAGGGAGTTAGTACCTGCACAAACCTTGCAAATGGGGATCCTGTGATGTGTTACAGACCTGGTGCCTCTTTGTTTGAATTCCAGATGGCTTCAGGTGGGAAATAGCAATGAGAGAGTCAGTTCTGAACACACAAGGGTGCTGCTAGGTTTGGCCAGAAGCACAATCAGGGAAGACTACAGCTGAAGCACAGAAAGCCCGTATTTTCTAACTGTTACACTGATTGCAAAGGGAACAGAAAATATGGGGATGATTGCTTTGAAAGCAACAAATGTTTGTCAGACCAGAACTTTAAGCTATGCAGAAGCTACATGGCCCTTTTTAATTTGTCTCAGATCATAAGAAGAGGGACACTGCAGGAAATTACACAAAGCAATAGAATAAAAATGCACACACGATAAAGCCCTTTTCATCCAATATATAATCTACATCTCATCTAAAGAATAATTCTGAGACAAATAACAGAGTAATACTGAAACAAGGATTAACATTTTATATAAGTAAGAAGAGAATCTTAAATAATAGAGGTGGGATAAAATAATAATAAAAAAGAGAGATCATCTTTCCTTAGGGCTTAAACTGATTGCCATTGGGATCAAATTCGTCTTGAAATTCCTCTTCAAAATATATTATAAATTAACATGTCATTGAGATGGCATGTCTTCCTCAAGAAGCAAGCAGAATAAATGGAGTAAATAAATTGTTTGCTCCAAGGTACTAGCTTCCACTTTCCTAGTCATAAGAATGTAAAAGCTTTATTGGCTGAAACCTCAAAGAGGAATATTTATGTTAAATCTTAGTGTCCTTCGCAAAGCAGCTGAGAGTAGTGGGAAGTGTTGGGTGGGAATTGCTAAGCATTTCCCAGACCCATAACCAAAGCTTAGTGATGAAAAAAAGGGCATTTGCAGGGCTGAGTTCTGAACTGACACTGTCAACCCTTTCCACTTCAGGCTGCTCATGGGTTTCATGGTGGTGACCGCCTTCCTGTCGATGTGGATCAGCAACACCGCCACCACTGCCATGATGGTCCCAATCGCGCAAGCAGTGTTGGACCAGTTGCACAAGTCAGAAATAGAGTCCAGTATAGCTGGGCAAACCTCTGAAAACATCAATAAAGCCTTTGAACTGCAAGAAGAGCCAACTAAATCAGAGAAACTCAAAGAAACAGAGGGGAAAGGTGAATGGGTTACAGGTGGTTTTCTCTTTGGGATAATAGAGGATAACCTGACGCCTTCTTCCCTGTCATTAGAGTTGCTGGTAAATTCTAAAAGAAGAGTGTAATTCTAAAAGAAGAATGTACCTAAGGCATCCTGACTGTATCAGAAAGCATATCTGAGGCTCTTCCATGAACCAGACTAAAGCACAGTAAAATCTGCTGACTTGGCTGCAGTTAGAAATAGATTGAAAGTATGAAGAGATGAAACTAAGCAATAAATCAACAAAATGTATGAATTCAGGTTTTCCCTGTATATTTATGCTAGTTCAATTATTATCTACTGTGTCACTTAACAGATAACAGGGGATTCCCAAGGGGAAACTGCTGGCCTATTTCATGTCAGAAGGTTAGGGATTAAAATGAGCTTTCTAATCCAAAGATGTACAACTGTGCAACAATATCTCTCTCCCAGCTGTCCTGCCCTCTTCCCATCTTTGAGACAACTCAAGTGTTTCTGAATCTGAATCTCCATGCTCATAGACAGGTGCTGGTACAGAATGAGTTCCCCTCAGCCCAGCTCCTCTGGTTCTGTCGTATCTCCCCAAATTCTTCCCTCTCACCCCTCCATGTGTGATTCAGACATTGCCTTGGTGCATCAAGAAGGGTCAGCACTATGTTGGGACTTTATCCCACATTTCAGCTTCTCTCCTTCGGAAAAACTGCTCTCTATGAGGACGACCAGTAACAATGGAGAGAAGATGAAAGAATTAACAATTCCAGTCTTAAAATGAGGGAATGTGGCTCCTTCACATTTGAGCCCGTTTTGTCCTAAGCTTGAAATCCTGCACTATGCAGGCACAAGATCTTTTTCCTATCCATTCTAACTTCCATAACTCTTTTGTTCCTGTCTTGGGACCCAGGTAATAATCACATCTTGACAGTCGAGGAGGGCAAAAAGAGAGATGAAAATCTATCAGAGGAGAAACACAAGAAACTCTGCAAGGGGATGTCTCTCTGTATTTGTTACTCGGCCAGTATCGGAGGGATTGCAACTCTGACTGGGACAACACCAAACCTGGTCCTGCAAGGACAAGTGGATGAGTAAGTCCAGTTGAATTTCGGATTATGTACCCACTAACCTGCATCATTCTGCTACACCTGGCACAGAGAAGGGAAATATCCATTTGGTAACTTTGTCAGGAAGTTAGTTTCTCTTTCTCAGTGGCCCTCGTAGTGCCTCCTCTTTTCTGAATCATTAATTACAGAAGAGAATGCAGAATTTTGGACATTAACCAGCATCTACGTTTTACAGGCTCTTTCCTAACAACGGCAATATCATCAACTTTGCCTCTTGGTTCTCCTTTGCCTTCCCCACCATGGTCGTGCTGCTGGTTTTGGCGTGGGTTTGGCTGCAGATACTGTACTTGGGCTTTAAGTAAGTACCCTCTGTACGCTGTGATGCAGCTGGCAGGACTCTTAGTGAGCGCTTATTACATCTTGTAATGATGTGGTGTTGATACTTTTATTATTTCCCATACTTGAAAGCCAGAGAGCAAGTGGCAACACAGAGCGGAATAGTTCACTGTTAAAATCGTGCAACTATTTCTCTGAGGATCTGATAAAATCCCAGCTAAATATACTCTGTAGCTGAAAATAGAAGTGTTAACTGCATCTAACCTGTTCTACAGCATTGCTTTCATGTCCTGAGAGATTGTTGTGCTTCAAATCAGGAAACTGATCTCTACCTATAGGTGATAAATACCTTTGAGACAAGAATTAGAGGATTAGTATTGTGCCAGGTCCGAACACTAATCACCCATACAACGGGCTCACCTTACCTACCTGTGTAATCCTTAGCCTATCACTGCTGTATTATCCCCAACCTCCTTCCTTTTAAGTGCTGTAATACCTGAAACCATTCTTTTGTCATTTTAAAAAAACTTGGCAACTGTTTGCTTCCTGGTGATCACATTGCCCTGTCAAGAACACCAACACTGATTTATTTACCCATGTGTCCATACCTCTTTGTGTTTAGATCATGAGCTTTCAGGGGTAGGAATCTTCTTTCTGATCACCTTGGCAGTACACAGGACAACACAGTTACTGTCCAATACCTCTGGCTGCTAATGCTGTGATAATAATATACGATAATGTATATTATATGCTATGATAATAATACCTAGAATTTCTATATGCGTATATAAATACATGTATCTTAAAGATAATATGACTGAATATAATATTTTGATACTTAACTCTCCAGAAAATTTGTCTGATATTTCTTACCCATTTTTTTCCAGCTTTCAGAAGAATTTTGGTTGTGCTGTAAGTGCCTCTGCAAAGGCAAAGGAGCAACGAGCCTACGATATTATCAAGGCAGAGAGCAAGAAATTGGGCCCAATGAAATTTGCAGAAATAGCAGTTTTGATCCTCTTCGTACTACTGGTGCTGCTCTGGTTTACGAGAGACCCTGGTTTCATACCAGGGTGGGCAACAGTTCTTTTCAACAGAAACAATACAAGGTATCAGCACTCTTCCTCCTCACTTTGAATAAAAATGAAGTAGGCTGGATTTTATAAAGATGAAAACATGACTGGGCTGAATTTCTGACTGATCTCTTGCAGCTATGTCACTGATGCTACAGTTGCCATCTTCATTTCTGTTTTGTTGTTCATCATCCCTTCCGATATTTCTAGCAACGGCAGAGACAAACAACCAACAGGTACATGTACTGGAGGCATCAAAAATCAACAGTCAGAATAGGTGCATGGAACGTTTGACATGTTAGATTTACAAAGGAAATGTCAAACTTTCCACAAGATTTCAAACTGCTCTTCCTGCATAGCTGCAGCTGAGTGCTCTAGATGTGGCAATCTGGGACAGGGTTTAGCAGGCACGGTAGTGTCGGGCTGACTGTTGGACTGGATGAACTTAGAGGTCTTTTCCAACCTTAATGATTCCATGATTTTATGAAGAAATTCTCTGTTTCTTATAATTTAACTAAGCAGGAAACCTCCCTGTGCTGTTCCAGACACTAGCGTACATATTTGGAAAGGCTCCTGAAGTTGGAGGCTTCAGGAGTGAATACCTGACTTAGAAAAAACACATACAGTTCTGCAGATATATTGCTTTTAACTCACTCTTACCTTTTATTCTCTTATGCCTCTTGGAGCAGCTACACATCATTCATGTGTATTTTTGCAAGTCAATCTTTAAAATCTTTGTTGATGAGGCTTTCGTCATTTGCTTTAAGAGGTCCTCTTGATCTTGCTGACAAAAAGTGTTTCCTGATGCTTAGGCTAAGCTCACCTCCTGCCAAGAAATCCTCCTTTCTTTGGAGAATGCAATACAATTTACAAACTCTTTTCTGGATTCTAGGCAGCACCAAGATCCGCGCACCTCCAGCGCTCTTGAGCTGGAAAGTGGTTCAGCAGAAAATGCCGTGGAACATTGTGTTTCTGCTGGGAGGTGGCTTTGCCTTAGCCAAAGGCAGCGAGGTAAAATTCCTCTGCTTACCTGGGATTTGTGTCTTCCTGGGTGTTTTCCATCCTGCTTTTCATGCCTGCTCTCGCAGGACACAAGAGGGCATACTGGTAGCACCGAACGCGCAGTTTCTCAGCCAGTGGCAGTAGGATAGACTTCATCATCCTTAGGAGGAGCCCTGTGATGAAAACAAATCGTTGTGGTTGCCTCTGCAACTGATACGGTACCACCAGTTGTGGTAGCGTGATTGGCTGTGTTTCTAGAAAAGTGGATGATTAAGGAGCTACCCCAATACATTAAAAGTTCTGTTAAATACAACTTAATTGATGTTGACAAGCATGAGGAGAGAATGTGCCCAGGAAGGGTCTCCAAACCATTTCAAACAAACTACTTATAAAAATGTGATTGAAATTAAACTATTAGAAGATTAATGTAGAACTACCTAGAGAACTTGCAGGAACTGGATGGGTTTTAAGGTCCCTTCCAACCTAAGTCATTCTGTAATTCCATAATGACCTGGAAAAGTGTTTCTAGAAAACAAGGAGGCAACTCAATATGGGAAATTGGAAGAAATAGCCACGTATCGCAAATGCAAGATGTGGAAATCACTGGACAAATTTTAAAGCTGCTCATACCCCTTATTCTAGTCAATGTTTGTATATTGCTACTGAGAGAAAAAAAAAGCGAACACTTGGAAAGCACAGGTAGGACCATCATACATAAGATATGTAGAATATAATCCTTCCACTCAGGACCGGTGAGTCCTCAGGAACAGTCATGTGTTTGGTTTGGGATCCCATTGTTCAACACGTGGGCTACCTGAAGAAAATTTAGAAGAAGGTAGTAAGAACGATCAGATCTCTAGGAAATATGTTTGGAAAAGCAAAGATTCAGGAAATTCCATTAATTTGTTCTAGAATAAGTCATCAAATATGTAAAAGCTGCTACAGAAAGGAAAATTGTGTTCTTTTTTATATTCTGATGGTGCTAAAGGTCTTAAATTGCAACAGAGGAGAACCGAGAGGTAATTATTTGCTATCAATAACATACTGTTAATGCAGTATCTTCTTTCAAATTATTTGAAAGGGAAAACATGTTTATTTTTATTTAACCTGATGAATTAATGTGCCTGTGAGCATTGCCTCTTACATGTTTCTCTACAGAAAGCAGTTGGTATGAGAACTCCTTTAAGCAGGGAAGGTAGACGTGGTGTGAACGAGGTAACTGGGCTGTGATGTGGCTGTTTCTTCCCTAGCCTACCATCCTGATCGACCTCTTTCCCGTGTTACAGGAATCTGGTCTGTCTTCGTGGTTGGGGACTAAACTGACTCCTCTGCAGCAAATCCCTCACCCAGCCATTGCCTTCCTCTTGTGCCTCCTCATCGCCACTTTCACCGAGTGCACCAGCAATGTGGCCACCACGACCCTCTTCCTCCCTATTCTGGCTTCAATGGTGAGCTCCAGTGTTTCAAAAATACTCTTTTAAGAACAGCTTTCAGCTCTGCTCTGAGCACACATCTCCCCGGTTATAAAAACTAACTGGGTGACGCAGCCAGGCACTGGTTTGTGTGTCCGATCAGGAGCACAGGACTCAAAATATCCATGTATGTGCCTGCGTGTGTATTCACACACACTGTGCTTAGCACAACCTTTCTAAAACCATTGCTGGTCAACAGCAAAGGGATTTAATTCATTGCCATATTAGACTTTGCCTTCTGGCCTAAACAATCCCATGAGGTCACCGCCAGCTGTACTTGTTTTTTCCTTTTTGTTCTGCACAGAAGGAGCAGCATTTGCTTCCCTGCAACATTCCATTACTGTATTTCACTCCGACCACTGGCCTTCCAGAAGGCTCTGAAGGTGATAGCATTAGTCAAGTTCTATGACCTAGTTCTGACTTTTGCATTTGCACAGGAGGTTCCTGTTGCTGGGGTAGACATAGTCTTACAGGGGGAAAAGCTGGTTCCAGACAGAAACTGGAATAAGCTCCATAGATATATTTTTGTACAGGCTTAACCCTAAACTGATCCCCTCACATCCAGTGTTTGGGCTACCTGATAGTTTCATTTTGTTCTAAACCAGTTTGAAGCCACTCTACCTTTTCTTTTCCTAGTTTAAGAGTTGAATACAGGCATTATTATTAATTTATACGGCAGCGGTGGTCAGATTCCACAATTGGGAACACAAAGCACTGACCACAGAATCGATTCTTGCGTTAGCTGCCTAAAGACATTGGCTGGAAAGTTTCTAAAGCAGAACCAAAACGCAAGTGGCTGCAGTGCCTGTGAAAGAACAAGGTGGACAAGTACAATCAGGTTTCTGCTAAAAGAGTTCTCTGCATTTTTGTGTATCAAACCCATCATCTTTGCTCTCCCTTCTTGGCCAGGCTGAAGCCATCTGTCTCAATCCACTCTATGTCATGCTGCCCTGTACCCTTTCTGCATCACTGGCCTTCATGCTCCCAGTGGCCACTCCTCCTAATGCCATTGTCTTCTCCTACGGACAACTCAAGGTTATCGATATGGTGAGAAATTATTTTCATTATTTTCATCACTATTTTTTATCTTTCCTTTTTCTAACCTTGGTTCTTCTTGAAAGAGCATTAGAAAAGTCACTGTACTCAGCTGAAGTCAAATGGAAAGAACGTACATGTGTGAATTAATGAAGAGTCACGCTGACTCACAGTGCCTTATAAATAAATATACTATTGAGCTCTTGAAAAGCACCCAAGGCCTCTTACAGATGTATCAATGAGATTTTACTGTCAGTGAGTGATGGCAATGTCTGACTTCCAAAATCCCAAATGAAGACCATAGGGATATCAGAGCGTCCTGTCATCTGGACAGTCCTCCTGCAGGGACTAAAGGGAAGCCTAGCACATCTCACTAGCCTGATTCTCAATATATTAAGGAAAGAGGTACAAGGATGCTGTGTTTGACAGCTTTTCTAATTCATAATTAATCCAAGAAGAAATCCAAAGTAACATTAGAGACAGATGCCAGATCAGAGAGAAAGTCTTACATGAGTGGATTAAACTAGAAGTCTTGAAGTCCTTTTAAGAGTTTCATCTAATGGAAACTCATTTTCTCCTGATAAAATTTATATTTGTGGAGAAAACGAGGTTAAACATAATTTGATAGAGTTCTGATGGAGTTGTGAAAAACAGGCAAAGGAGAAAATCCAGCCACACAAACACACTTAACCAGCAGGGAAGGAAAAACATACTGAGTTCAACTAAGAACTCTTCTCTCTTATCATTTCAGGCCAAAGCTGGGTTTGTACTCAACATCCTAGGTGTCCTGACGATAAATTTAGCCATCAACACCTGGGCTTCATCTTTGTTCCAACTGCAAACTTTTCCATCTTGGGCAAATAGGACAGGTACATGCCCTTAACATGGAGAGGCAAGGGAGCCAACAACTGTTGCTGTTAGAACTGCGATGAGAGCAAGACTATCGGCTACACCAGCTTTGCTGAGGCAGTGGTTAAGAGAGTTCTGTGGAAGAGAAGCCACCTCCCAGAAAAATCCTTCAGTTGATAACAGCAGTAAAATTGCCTAACAGTGCTGTTTGTCAGGCAATTTTGATACCCCAGCAGTAAGACAAGGTAACCTTTGGCTTTTCAGCTGTTCCAGGTATCTTTAGATTTTCTGGCTCTGCAGGGGTTTTCCCCAAGCATCGCTTTTCAAGCTCCACTTTGTATAAAGCCTGAAATCTGCAGTGAGAAAGAAGACAGAGGAGTGTATATAAAAGAAATGAGACTCTTCATCGCTGATTTCATGTGTGTATTGTCACAACTAATAGCAATATTCACCTGTATGTTCTGTATGTTCAAAAGTATGATTATTAAACACTGTGGGCATTCACAGCAAGGCATGTGCTGTGTGATTCCAGACAGATCCTGTACTGTCAGCCCATTCTATTCCTTTGAAACATATTTATTTGCAGTCCACTTGTTGTAAGTGTAAAAGGACATTTTTTTTCCCAGAACAATTTATCCCTTTGTTATTTATGTAAGATACAGCCTGCAAGGTCATGGTAAATAGCAATAACCTCTTGAGAAGGGGAGAACCCCTGCATCCTAAAATATATATGATTGAATTAAAGACTTTTTTTAATGAACCTCCTGTGTTATGGAGATTTTTTCTGTGACTACTTCTGCTTCTTCCATCTCTCGGCTCCTTCTCTGTGTCCTTTCTTAACATATCTCAAAATAATCAGACAAGCCAGCATAATTTATTTTCTCTTATTGTTAAAGTAATAATTACTCTATTATTAAAATTCCAGCTTTCTTAGACTCTCAATACCAAGAAGTTCCTTTTCAAAAGCCTCTAATACAGTTAAATATATAATCTCTTATGTGCTGGAACTGACTTACAGCAGCACATGGACTCCTGATGACCAAACTGACAAAGATATTGGAATATCCAAAGACATTTGCCAAATCAAGCACTTAGCACCATAAATGAGGGTAGGTTCACATCAGTTATACAATACACACCCCTGAACTTTGCACTAAATGCTTTGTTCTGTTGTTGCCTGCCTAAGTTTTGCAGAAAGTCTTTGGCATTTCTGAAACTCCACTTGAACCACATATTCAACAAGTGAGTGGGAGTGAAGTTCGCTCTAAAATAGTATCTTCTTCTTTCTTGCTCTGTCCTAATCATGAGGAGACAAAGTGCAAAATATATTTGATTTATAAAATGTTAGAATTCACTGACCTGCTGTAGTTTCATTCCCATTCCAACTGTCAGGACAACTCTGGTATCTGCTGATCACTGAGTCCCTTTGCTCTGAAAGCTTCACTGGCCAGGCAAGCAGAGTTGCTCTGGAAAATCACTGTCTTGGAAAGAACAGTCTGGTAGTAACCCTTGAGTGGCTCTGAAAGACAGTGGTTTGATCTGATGTGTGATAGGGATCCAATAGAATATCCACAGCACAAGAAGGAAGGATATTTATTCTCTTTTGCTAATGAGCTCCTGGGTAATTGATTTCAAGCACATAATGACCTGCTCAGGTCTCTGCTGAACCTCTCGCTTGCTTTCTCTTTGCATTTATCTCTACCAAATAAAACCCAAATCTGCCTAAATATTTTCGTTACCCTGCTCCCTCTGTGTCTGAGAAACTACCAAAATAATGAACTCAAGAAGACAATTCAAACCTCTCTCTCCTTTGCTCTTTGTCTGCAGCACCAGGGCCGTGTGTGTAGCTTTTGTTTGCTTTCTGTTTGCTTTGAAATACTTGCACATAGTTTCCATGTCCTGCTAAATTACTGCTTAGCTAAGCAGGAAACGTTGAATTCTTATAACATTTACCATCAGCCTCTCCTTCCAGCCCTTTCAAACTGTGTTATGATTCTTTGAAGTCTCTTCTATTAGTCGACATTATTCAGAGGCTGTGGTGTGCATAAGTACCTGCCTGAGTGCAGGTGCAATCTTCATGGCAATCTCAAGTAGAAAGTACATCAAGTAGCAGAGAGTGTCGTGGGGCAAATGCAATAGGTCTGGGTGACCCATCTTCATTAGCATGTGAGAGTAGATAAAGGTTAGAGGCTTACCCAAAAATGGCTGCAAAGAAAGGTACTCAAGGGGTGTACAAATGCTCGGCTTCCAGAAGAGTCATGGAATGGTTTGGGTTGGAAGGAGAACTCAAAGCCCATCCAGTTTCAAACCCTGCCACTGGATCACGGTGCTCAAAGCCCCATCCAATTTGGTCTTCAACATCTCCAGGGACGGGGCAGCCACCAGTTCTCTGGGCAACCTGGGCTAGGGCCTCCCCACCCTCACAGGAAAATATTTCTCCCTAAAATCTCCTCCAAATCTTCCCTCTTTCAGCTGAAAACTGTTCCCCCTCATCCTATCCCTGCACTCCCTGATCAAGAGCCCCTCCCCAGCTTTCCTGGAGCACCTTTCAGTACTGGGAGACCGCTCCAAGTTCTCCCTGCAGCTTTCTCTTCTCCAGGCTGAGAAGCGAAGGTGAAAGAAGACAGGTGAAAAGCTGCGATTTGTAGACAGAGAAGCAAAGTTAATGATACTACCAGGACATAAAAAGAACGGAAAATGTCATTAATAATAGTTTCCACCTTGCAGTGATGGCAGCAGCAAGCATACACTGGGCAGTATTGCCTTGGGTGTGTCTGAGCACTGGACTGGTTGAGGTACAGCTAAATATAGTGTGCTTGTGCAAAAGCCAGTAACACTATTAAAAATGTTCATAATTTTCTAAGCAAAGCAGGTAGAAAGTGTTTCTAAGCCCCATTATTACAGAGATCACCTTTGAAGGGTGGTTCCCCATTATGTTTCCAGATATTGCCCTCAAGGAGTGGCTCGATTTCCCATTGTGCGATCAAATTTCACAACCTTCTGTGAAACTGCCAGCTCAGCACCTGCTGTAGTTAGGTGAGATTCCCAATGCTGCTCTTCATTTCAGAGCTGACACTGAGTTTGTTCTACATGAGTCCCAAGTGATAAATTTGTTGATGAGAAGGGAACGTCTGCCCTTCTTGCCTGTCTTGTCCAAAAAGCAAGTGCTCTACAAAACCACGAAAGACAGGCTTCCCACAGCATCTGCTGGTGAGTAACCAGGTGACTCGCAGCCACCTCCTCCAATTTCCCTGGAGTTATGGTATTGTCTTGCCTTGCCCCGACACACATGCACACACACAAGTTCTACAGTCACATACATGTGCACCCAGGAGCATATGAAGAACTTCTCCTGGTTAACACACACACTTTGAACAAAACAGAAAACTGGAGGAACTTTAAGCAGGCCAATACAAAAATGAAATTAGCATCCATTTGGGAAAGGCTCTTCATAGAACCATTAAGGCTGGAAAAGACCTCTAAGCTCATCCAATCCAATCATCAGCCCAACCCCACCGTGCCTGCTGAACCGTGTCCCAAAGTGCCACCTCTTCATGTTGTTTTAACCCCTCCAGGGATGGAGACTCCACCATGCCCTGGGCACCCTCTACCAGAGCTTCACCACTCCTCCAGTAAAGAAATTGTTCCAAATATCCAATCTAAACTTCCCCGGCACAACTTGAGGCCATTTCCTCTCATCCTATCACTTATTATATGGGAGAAGAGACCAGCACCCACCTCACTAAAACCTCCTTTCAGGGAGCTGCAGAAAGTGATGAGGTCTCTCCTCAGCCTCCTTTTTTCCAGCCAAAATAACCCCATTATAAACATCTTGACAGAAATTTAGTGATGCGAGGGCCACTTCATCAGGCACTGAAGAGGTTTAAAAGAACATACGACCAAAACAGGATAAAGCCAGCATGTCTTTTTTATCCCCTGCTTGGTTTGGAGAAACCAAAAATTTGCTCCCAGTCACTTAAAAAATATTAAAATGAACCTCAAGGAAGCCTTGTTGTATAACACTGAATCCTTGAGATGTACATAGACCTTGCAATATAATTCCTAAGCTTTCATTTAAAGAAAAACAAGCAGCCAAATAACTACTTTGAAGGAAGATTTATGATACAATGGGCATCAAATAATTTTCAAAAATACAAAAAATATTTTCAGAAAACAAAATAAAAACCAACAGAAAATGAAGTTTCTGTGTTTTACACAATAGCCATCAGCATGTATGCAAATCAGGACCTTTCTCCAGAAGCTGTAAAAGCAGTTCCACTCTTGTTCCTGGGGGTAATTCCTCCCTCAGGTATCTATGGCATATTGGCAGTGGTGTGTGTCTGAGTCCAAAACCCCAGGTCTCTCTATTTGGCACATTTGTCTTTGAGTCCTGGAATGATTTGGATCAGAAGGAACCTCAAAGCCCATCCAGTTCAAACCCCCTGCCATGGGCAGGAACACCTCCCACTGGGTCAGGGGCCTCAAAGCCCCATCCAACCTGGCCTTGAACAACTCCAGGGATGTGGCAGCCACCACCTCTCTGGGCAACCTGGGCCAGGGCCTCCCCACCCTCAGAGGAAAACATTTCTCCCTAAGATCTCATGTCAGTGTCTCCTCTTTCAGCTGAAAACTAGTCCCCCTCATCCTGTCCCTGCACTCCCTGATCAAGAGCCCCTCCCCAGCTTTCATGGAGCCCCTTTCAGTACTGGGAGGCTGCTCTAAAGGCTCCCTGGAGCCTTCTCTTCTCCAGGCTGAACAACCCAGCTCTCTCAGCCTGTCCTCATGGCAGAGGTTCTCGGATCATCTTCTTGGCTCTCATCCTAGGAATACAACTCTTTGCTCTCAGTTACCCTGCTGGTTTGAGAGTTTGCAAAGGCAGAAACAGAGTTTAGAATTTTTGCACTGATGAACAGCCAAATAAAGAACAGAAAACAGAAACACAAGGACTCAGGAAATACGTAACTTTAAGTCATCAAGAAATTTCACAACCCTCTAATTTTTTTCTAATGCGGAACCAATAAAACTATTTACAACTTGATTCACTGAACTTTATGATTTGAGTTAGTAATGACCAAGGTGCCAAAGTCTGGAAATGAAGTGGTTTGAATGCACTAATCACCTGGTGTCCAAAATAACAACTGTTTAATAGGACTTAATCACTACTGTCAGCACTGTGCGTTTTCTCCTATTAAAGAAACATTTAATATTATTTATCCTTTAATCATACTAACAGACTGAAAACGTCAGGGTGCTATTCAGGCTGCACAGATCCCCTTGCAACGTGCCTTCTGGTGGCTGCAGGCTCTGCACCAGAGCATGCCCAGAGCTCCCAAATCCAGGGCAAATGCCCAGGCTGGTGCTCATCTTCCTTGGAAGACACCCTTGCATAGCTAAGGAAGTAATGGAACAAGAGGAGCGTTTTTCAAGGCAGCATAGTTGCAAAATGAGGAGTATGTTAATCAACCCAGTTAAATAAAAATTGATAGAAATTGTCAAACAGAAAAAAACAAACCACAAACTTGAAAATAGAGAAGGGGCGGAAGGGTTAATTCAAAGGTTCAACCGATATCTGTTTTTATGCATGATTTTGGTCAGATCCAACCTGCCTGCTACAAGACTCAGACTTCAGGTCTATGTAAGGTATCTATCTTGATAAACCATCAGTCCTGACTGCTTTTAGGTGGTGCTGCACTCAAAATATTAACTATCATCAATTAAAACTTCAAAACTTTACTCTGCTTCAAATTTATACTCTTCAGCCAACTTCATATTTGCACAAAGGTTCTCTTGCCAGCCTAGCAGCTGTACAGAAATGCCCTCAATTCCCTTGATCCCTATGAAAAGCAGAGCAATTTCAGTTTTCCCAGTCCCTGGGATTGATTTCCTAGGTCCCTGGGACCTAGGGCTTCCCATTCTTTGGAAGGGAATGGAAAGCCCTGGGACACCAAATTTCATGAATTCTGCTGATTACAGGGCTTCTCACTTCTTTCTATAAAGGAAAAGGAGAAGTGGTTTAGAGCTGTTTGTGAAACTAATGTCCATATTAATATGGAATTGCACAATGTGTGCAAAAGCAGAAGGGGAATGTGGCCTTGGGACACTCAGCTGGCACAGCACCACCTTTCCTGGTTGCCTATCAAAGGGATTTTAGTGAGCAGTGGTTACTCTAGGGCAGTTGTAGTAACTGCAGAGGGAAAGTCACCTTTCCCTTTCCGCTGTAGGACTATCCTGATGGGACTTGCCAGAAAACTCAAAAGGATCCTCTTTATTTATAAGACGCCTGTCACCTGGAGGGAGTTTGGATTTTCTTCCTTCTTACCTCTGGCAATATCATTCCTGCTCCATGAACCATGCAATCATAAATCACTTGTTCTGCATTGCAGATAACACAGTTGTACAACGCAAGCTTGCTCACACCTGTGCTGTTTCTCTTCTGCTTAGACCTAAGCAGGCAGTGTTAAAGTCATAGAACCATTGAGGTTGGAAAAGACCTCTAAGCTCATCCAGTCCAACCGTCAGCCCAATCCCACCGTGCCTACTAAATCATGTCCCAAAGTGCCACCTCTACATGTTGTTTGAACCTCTCCAGGGATGGAGACTCCACCACTGCCCTGGGCAGCCTCTGCCAGGGCTTCACCACTCTTTCAGTAAAGGAATTTTTTCTAATATCGAATTTAAACCTCCCCTGGCACAACCTGAGGCCAGTGTTGTGACACCAAGAGCTGCGACCAGTACTGAAGATAGAGCAGTCTCAGAAGACACTGCGTAACCAGTCTGAAACCATCTCTGTTACACCTTTATCCAGCCTACATAGAAAATAGGAACATCATCAGAAGTTGTCCAGATGCCTTTCAGAGGCTGGACTGCTTGATACAACTCACAAGCTTAGTGATAGAGACAGAACATCTTTTTCCTCTTATCAGTGGCAAAAGCCAATGACCAAAGCAGTGCAGCAGTCCTGGAGAGTCACAACAGAAAGATCAGCGAATGGCACAGGAAAAACAAACTCCACTTCCACGCTCACCCATTATCTCTTCATTTAAGGTGCTCTGATAAGCATTGTGTATGGACAAGACACAAATAAACTCCTGAAACACATTCAGAGAAAACTGAAGTGCAGCTGCCGGAGGGGCTGGTCCCGTCTGCCAGCGGGGCTCCAGAATAAAAGCCTTTCTCCCCAGTGTGCACAGGACGTGTGGAAGTGCAGGAGTTTAGATGGTGCATTTCTATGTTTTGGCAGAGAGACTAGAAGAAAAAAACACTCAGTTTATTAGCCTAGAAGAAAAATCTGTGGTGTGTTTACATTGCACCTGTATCTCAGAGGTACGAGATGATGGGGAAAGGGGAGGGGACTGACATCCATCCTTTCCTTGGCACCAGGTGCACTTAGGTATGTAATATCTTTCCAGCCACTATTTTGAATTGGTGCCACTTCTGGCCTCCTGTGCCTGTCAAACAGCCCCTGCAGGGAGCAGCTCCAAAACCTGCCCATGCTCTCTGCTCCAGCAAGAGCAGTTCTTACCCAGAGCCCCAGCGGGCACGTGCATAATGCAGCCAAATCCAAAGGCATTCTAGCACAGCTGCAAGTCACAGAAAGGCAAAAAACCCCTAAATCTTGTGTTAAACATTTTTATCAATTCATTTGCCTTACAGGACACACCATTTAATTTCCTGTTGCTGCCAGTTTATGTTCCATTTTTATAGGAAACTCCTCTTGTCATAATGCAGCCACACCATGAAACATCAGGGTAGGGGACAGAGAGAGATCTGGACAAGACAACTACTTGAACTAAAGCGTAATACAACAGAATCCAGTTAGATTAATTTAAACAAATTTAAGGTCTGGTTCTCCTGAATATGATTATTATTCCTGAATATGATTATGATTATGATTATTCCTGGGCAAACAGGGAAAAAGCGAAGAGGGTTCTATGTGCATAAATAATAATAAATGTAATAAATAATTATATGTATAATATATTAATATTTTTTTTCTTTTTACAAGGAAAGTTTTCTTTGTATCATGAGAATGACAGAAAAACACGCTTCATGCTTGTTAAGATTGTAAGCACATGAATAAGAGCAAAGTAGCTTCTACTACAATGCCGATTCCATGAGACCAAAGACACTGCTGGCCATGAAAACTGCAAATTTACTTTCCAACTCCATTCATTTTTAATTAACTCCTTTATTAACAGTGTGACATGAAATTATTCAGTATTTACTGAAGCAGAATAAGCGATGTTTTAATAAAGTACGTTTTTGCCATCCCATGCGTGATAAAGCAAAGCCATGACAGGCCTTACCTACTCCTCTGTGCAGATAGCACTGGGTAGAACTGGGCTGTGCTGGGATGGGGTGGTGTTACTTTAGCCTGTACTGAAATGCACACAACATTGCTGTCGTTTTTATTTCTAGAACCTGGCTGCAGGCAACCCCACAACACAAAGTCTCTGCGTTTAGGAACATAACTTTGCTGGAAATGGAATATTTGGTATTCTTAGGTCATGATTAATATGAACTCAGAGTTAGAGTTCATAGAATCATAGAATCATGGAGTGGTTTGTTTTGGAAAGGACCTCAAAGCCCATGCAGTTCCAAACCCCTGCCATGGGAAGGGACACCTCCCACTGGATCAGGGGGCTCAAAACCCCATCCAACCTGGCCTTGAACATCTCCATATTATAAGTATGATGAGTCTTTAACTTACACCACAAGTAGAGTAATAAAGACCTGGGTCTTGAGAGGGAGGGAGAGACCTTCATGTCTAACTTAGGCTGCCAACACACTCTGATTGCAATTGGTCTCACAGCAAAATCTCTCAAGAGTCAGTATGTTTCAGGTTAAGATTTAAAAGCAGACAAGTGCCCTGTGAACTGTGCCAGTGCAAACAGTTATCAAATCCTTACTACACCAGTATTCCTGGGTTTACTTTAAATGCTACTCAGGTTGCTTTTTGTCATGAAAAGAAGTACCTGCATCTTTGGCAGTTGTAAAATATCGTGCACGGCACCACCTGCCAGACTAATAACAATAATTAGAAATGTAATAAAATGTTCATTGGCAAGGTAACAAATTGTCTTATCCTTTGAAGGTCACACTGGCCCGAGGCAATTCCTCACAGACATTCGCCACTGATGTCACAAGAGCCTGAGCAAAAAGCACACTGTGCAAAACCAGAAGAGAGAAAAAGAAAAGAAGAAAAACATGGTGAAAGAAACAGGCAAGCAGTGCTGAGGAGCTGCAGTGCATTCTCATTGTAGTGACCAAACCATCAAAACTAAGGACTTAGAAAGAGCTGCCTATGAGGGTGAACTAGTCCTATCGCTACCTGTGAAAGCTTTCAGACCAGAGCACTGGGAGAAGGACTCGTAACACTTGTTTAAGAAGATAAAACCTTTTTAGCTGAATTCAGTCTGAAAACACTTCCTCAGTTCTTATCATCATTTTATGCAATGATCTTCCAAAAAATAATTGGCACTCAATACCTTCTCTAGCGGGTTACTCTGAATCTTGTACCTCACACATCTCATTTAGAATCTGACAATTCAAAATCAATATTTCCTTCTCCCTGAAGCTCCTCTAAGTGCAAAACCAATCTTAGTTTGCCTGCCAGACAGGAATTAATGGTCTGTTCATGGATTCTACCCCCATTATAGCTTTCCATTTGAACAGCCTGCACAATTTCACATTGCTTGTTTTCTAAGAGGGTGTTTAAAACCATCCTCAGCAATGAAAATGCGGTTTCATAGTTTCGTGACCCTATGGTGTTTATGCCCCACTTCCGTGCAATATCTCTAAAAATCCACTTTCAGTTTCTGAAATGTAAAAGCCCTCCAGAAATCTGTGAACATAAAATATTTGCCTCAGCCCATGCCCTTCCTCATCCATCTTCTAAAATACACACAGAGAGAACACAGCTACCAGTTCCATGCTTACAAGGAACTGAAGAGAAGAAAATCAAGTTGTAAATGCTGCATAAGCACTTCTTTCTGAGGCTTCTGATGATTTCACAGTCCCAGTAAGTCATCTAGGAGGGGCACAGGCCAGGCAGCAGCCTGCTTTTGTTCTTTGCTTTGTACTAAGAAGGGAGGGACATTGCTGAGGTACAACACTTTGAGTATTTACATGATTCATTCCTCCTTTCATTGAATCATTTTCCAGTTTCTAAGATGATACCGCCAGGATGATTTCAACTGCTGTTTGCGGAAGCAGAAGATTTGATGTTTTCCACTATTATGTGTGAAGATAAAGATGAAAATGGGGGAAGGATTGCCCAAGCAAGTTGTGAAAAGATTTTGGACAGGCTGGTGTAAAGCTCTTTCACATAGTTCTGATTACTGACCTGATGGCTCTGAAGTCCTGCATAGAGGAGCAGCAAGGTCAGCTCAGAACCCTGACTAAAAGCCAGGCAGAGCTCTATACCCTTCCTGCTGAACATGCTGAATATTTCCCCGAATCCAAGCAATGCCCAAGACTGGGTAAATTAATTCATTTAAAGCTGTGTTTACATTAGAATTGGTTGGGAAAAGCCAAAGTCTGTGAGTCCTTGTGAATGTCCCATGTAAATCCTTCCCACTTACTCTTTCTGTGTCAAAACCAGCACAATAATAGCTGGTAGAATCTGAGGTAACACCTTGAACGGGTGACATCAAGCAGCTTTGCCCATAAATACTGCAGATATAACCATAGAAGAGCTCATAAGAGGCTCATATTTCAATAACTCAATTTGAGTTCTGTTCCTAAACCAGTTTTTCTGCAACACAAGTCTATTAACTCTGTTTACACAGTAGTATTTCACACACTGACGGTGCATTTTTGGAACAAAGGTCCCCCAAAGTCTATGGCAGTGGAGAAATGCTAAAAGGGGGTGCATGTGTTGGCACCAGCTGCTTATAGAGCGCTGTAGTCAGGAACATCCAAGCATGTTCCAAGAAAGGAAGAAGACAGACCAGTCGTACTGGTTGATAGACATGGTTAAGGGGCTGAAGAAAAAAAAATAACAACCAAACCAACACACACTTCTGCCAAGCCAGTTATAAGAAGCTAATCATGTGCTAGCCTAAGCCTCTGGCAGGAATAAAACACTGTTAGCTGGCTTCTAGTTAGCTAAAGATTAATCACCCTGTTTGGAACCAATCGTGTCGCTAACTGGTTAGAAACTTGGGTAAAGGTTGTGGTACAGAGGAGGTGGGCTGATTCATCTCTAGCTGCAGTATTCCTAGGCTTCTGCAGAAAACATGCTGAGCAAGGTGAATATAAAAACAATATTCCAGGTGTTGGCAAATCCATAAGTTATTTGAAGGGATACAGGCGGTTGTGCAAGCTTGGAAGTACAGCAGGGGCCGAGTGCACTCCGCTTTTCTGAGTGATACATGAGAGGTCCTCAAACAATCCAAACCAGATCCTCTTGTGTGCAGGAACAGAGTGCATTTCATCCCAGGCTGCAGAGTAAGTAGAGCAAATTCCTAAAATGCTTCATCTGTACAAGGCAACATCACATGTCATTCACAAACAAATGTTGTTTTGAAGCTCTGTCCCAGCTCCAGAAAGGGCATCGCGTGTTCACAACAGGACGTCAGCAAGGAGGAAGAGCAGAAAATAGCCTGAGAGCTAAAAGATGCACCGTTTGGGGTTATTCAACACCTTTGAAATCATCTTGCAGCTTAAAATAAATGGAAAACAGAAAGAGCAGGCAGCAAGGCTTAGAAGCAATGGGTACAGAGTAACGTATGAGCAATCATTTCATTGCTTGTGCCTTAGCACTAAGTGGCCAAACCTGCACAATATATTCAAAATCCTGAATGTGACAGGATTGCGTTTGGAAGACTCAGTTCAAAGGCCTCGCTTGGAGATCCAGATGTTCTTGAAACTCCCACGAGGGGCCTTAAAACCTGAATGCAAGAGCATTCTCCTTTGAGTCTCCTGTGGTCTGACCTTTAGAAACTCCTACTTAAATAGAGAAGTTCAAGGTGACTAAACAGAGGATCATCCAACTGTTCTTTTCTCTCCAATATCGGTACCAAAATTTCCAGTGCCACTGTCAAGAGGATCAATGAAACACTTCCAGGATTCAGTCTTTTGTCTTCTGAAATTGGGCACTCTTCTACATTCTTGATGTTGAAAGAGAGTGCATTACTGTGCTGTGATGTAGATTTTCTCCTTGCTATTGTCACATCACCAAAACATCCCCCATCACCTTGTTCTGCACAACTCCATGATGTTAGAAAAAGCCTGGCAGCCAAAACTTGAGAAGCCGTAAGACCAAACAAACAAAGACAGCTTGCCAAGCTACCACTTATCCAGCAGCTTCAGGCTAGGAAAGCTTTCTCTGTTAACCCTGTAACAAAAAAAAAATGGGGAGAATATCACCAAAGCCTCTTCCTGAAGTGCAATGTCAACAGAAAAGAGAAAGTTGATGGAATGCTGCCAGCTCTTCACAAATTGCTTTCTGTGAGAAGAGAAGGATGTTTATGATACGTTACAGGACATTTCAACCTGATTCTGAAGTCTGAAATGTTAGATGTATATACAGTGGTCAGCTCCAAGGAGGAGTGAGTGTTCCTTCCTGAGCACAGGAGAAAGGTCCAGCCACCCTGGAATGATCCAGGGTCCTGAAGATGATACTGGGTAGTTATAAGGAACAAATAACCAAGCACAAGAGAAAATAATCCTGTGAGGAAAATCAAAGATTATTACTCCATTAGTCCAATATCTCTGTCTAAAATTATCTCACTCCTGTATTGAAAGTTGCATCCTTGTCAAAAAAGCGAGCCAAAACCTACTTCTAGATGACACTGAGTGCAACTCATGTCTCAATCGCCTACCTGGACTTCACTCAGAGCAGAAAGGCCCAGAGTCAACTCTAACACCACATCCTGAGCTCATCCTCATTTCTAAAGCAACAAAAAAATAACAGCTTACAGTGGCTGTCAGATTACTACAGATACTTTATAGGCAACACCAAATCACTGGTCAGGAAGCAATATTTCATGTGTAATAATGGTTCTTCGTATTTTAATTTCAGATTAAACAATTAGCAGACAGAAAGTTCTGCAAATGCCAACAAAAGAGCATCTTATGGGCGTGCCAGATTTGGAGGCTATAATTCAGGTGTCCCCAGTGAATTTTATCCTTCAGTCTTCCAACTGAATACTGCAACTCACAACTCATCTAAGATGTAACAATAGGGCAAAAGACATAATATTCTGTCAAAAGAAGAGGCAAGGGGAATGATACTCTCTTGAACATATCAGATGCTAAAGTTGATACATTCAGTTTACCAATGTGTTTTTCTAGACACTTTAAACTACGAGGTAAATGCACCTGGAAATATTTCTTAGGGACAAAAATGGGCTGAAGTGTATGTAGGTTAAACCAAGGTGTGTATTCCCTAAGGATATCTCAGAAGATAAAAAGCAAGCCCTGACTACTATTTAAAGGCAGCACAGCAGACGGTTAAGTTACACCCAGGTGTGTCTTCTCTCAGGTGATCCCAGGGGAGAGATGCTGGGCCACTTTTCCTACTTAATGGTGGCAGAATAGCTGGTTAGATTACGTCCCAAGTCATTTTGTAAGCTCATCATCCAAATGTTAGGATATAAAAATTGTAAGCCTGCAAAGCTATTTATGATAACAAATACTGCTGCCATCACTGCATAATAAAATATAAACAAGGTATTAAAAATAACCAATTACCCCGCTACTAAATTAAATAAGAATATTTTATCACAGGAATAAATTTATTTTCTGGTTGGGCACAAAATAAAGTTCATAGGGAGAACTCAATGACAAAATTCCAGATCAACAAGACCATTCTTGCAAATTTTAAATAGCAGGAGGGGTTTATAAAGAGGTCAACAGTGGTTTTCCATGTATTTTATGTTAAAAATTACCAAACATTCTGAACTGGACACAAAGTGTCATGCCCACCTTATCCATCACCAGCTCTCTTTGAAAAGCCCTAAGTCCAGAAAAAACACCTTTTGAGATAAGGATAAAACTGTGGAAAATAAGAGGATAATTGCATTTTTCCAAATTCTATTACAAAACAATCTTGCATGGCAAAATGTGCTGCTGCAGGAATGGGATTGTGCAGGATTAGTTCCCTTGAGCAAGGGAAACACTTATAGAAAGAGGTTCTTGAGCCACTCATTCTGGACACCTTAAAAGACATTGTGAAGACTGTCATTTCTTTCCCCTGTGCAGCACAGCCTGTACAGAAGAACAAAATAGCACTGCCCCTCTAGGAATCCTCAGTTAGAGTATTACTTAAAATTAGAAAATTAGAAAGGAGCCCTTTAAACCTGCTGACTTTACTACTTCAGACTACAGCCTCAGACAGCACTGAATTGGTTCTGCTGACTTGCATTTTGGATGCTTTGATGGCCGCAATGTATTTTTTTCTCCCCCCAAAAATGCAAGTTGAGATCTGAGAACAGAATTTAAGTTTAGAATAGCTGCCAGCACAGCAAACAAACACCTCAGTCTCTCAATAAATGCTCAGACAAAGAACAGATCTGAAGGGAACTCACTGCAGTGCTCCAATCTGGATCTGACAACACTCAGTTCTGTTGTCAGCCTCTTGGTGTCTTCTGTTCCTTGCTTGTAGCACTGGGCTTCATCTCCTGAAGATTGAGAGCATTTAGCTTGTTCAGCCTGGAGAAGAGAAGGTTCTGGGAAGACCTTAGAGCAGCCTTCCAGTACTGAAAGGGGCTCCAGGGAAGCTGGGGAGGGGCTCTTGATCGGGAAAGGGCAGGGAGATTGAGATTATATTTTAGGAAGAAATGTTTTCCTGTGAGGGTGGGGAGGCCCTGGCCCAGGTTGTCCAGAGCAGCGGTGGCTGCCCCATCCCTGGGAGTGTTGAAGGCCAGGTTGGATGGGGCTTTGAGCCCCCTGATCCAGTGGGAGGTATCCCTGCCCATGGCAGGGGGGTTGAAACTGGATGGGCTTTGTTCTCCCTTCCAACCCAAACCATTCCATGATTCTACAACTAATCTGTTTAGTTTAACAATAATCTTCAAGCTGACTATGAGACAGTTGTAAAGGGGAAAAAAAAATACTGACTTTGAATTCTATTTTGCCAGTCAGAAGGAAGAACACTTCAAAGCAATACAGCTGGGTGGGCTGTGCTCTTCATGCCCGCAAAAGTGGATGTTGATGTAAGGGAGAAGTCTGCAGCAAATACTGACATCCCCCTTTCCTCTAGGTATTTCCTCCTGGTAGTTATCCCGGGAAAGACGAGATAATGCTTGCCAGGCAGTGGTTCACTTTCATTTGGGATCTTATCTCTGCACTGTAATCGACCTGTGACGCCAGCTGAAGTAAACACACCCAACAGGTTAATGTTGAACCAGCTAACTTCGGTACCAGCTAACTACAGAGCTGCAGCATTTGGGATTTCAAGGCAGGCTGCAAAGCTCACTGTGGAGACAGGGTTAATAACTAAGCCATTAACCTGCTTTAGTCCTGGGCTATTGCAGTCAGGACCTGGGTTACTGATATAAAACCATCTCAGATCTGTCTGTCTCAGCCATCAGAGTAAGAAGCATAAATTAAGGGTAGTGCAGAATTTAGAAATAATTAATAAGGCAAGAGTAGCCCAAACCATCTCAGAATCTTCCCTGCCAGCTTCTCGTTAACCATGAGGAGCACCAAATGTGAAAGCCCTTGGAAAGGACAAGTTATTGCCCAGCACTGTCTTTAAGATCTTCCAGACAAGAAAGAGCATAATCCACCAACATCCCATGCCCAGCATCTCAACAAGATCCAGCAGATAAATTGACAAAGTCTTCATTTCTAGTACCGGAAGCTCCGATTGATTTAATAAAAGTAAATTGGCAAACTCTTGCTAGGAAACAATTCACCACAGGTAAAATCAGGGCTTTCCTTCCACCCAACCAATTATTTCGACATGCGGATGCCATGGTAGATCATTTTCTATCACAAATCCACGTGACGTATTCTGCAACAGGAATCACACAGCAGTTTCATGAACTTAGCGTGAATATAAATACATCCTCCAAATCAGAGAGCATGTTTTTATCAAAGTTTCAAGACCTTCTTCAGTATCTCACCATAATTGTGGCAGATAAATATGGGTGTACCTATACAATAACCTGGGGGCCGCAAAGATGTTTCTGCTGTTTTGTGGAATGACGATAATTATATTTAGCACTCATTCAGGGCTTTTCATCTTCAAAGCACTTTACAAACATTAATTAATCCTCACAACACCCTATGAGGTAGGTAAGTATTATTACAGTAGGTGTGATCGGGTTTGTGTAGGGGACTGTAGAGTGTGCACAAAGACAGGTAAGGCTGAAATACCTATTCCTGCCCTTGCACATTTAAATTCATATTCCTCTACATATTTTTACACAAACCTCTCCATGTAAATATATATACACACATGCCCACACAAATGCATACACTCCTCCAGTCTGGTTTTGTTGTTATGACTGTGCTAAGGCGCTCTGTTTTGGGGAGGGAATATTACCTTGAGTCTACTGGTCTTGTAGTGCTCTTCTCACATTGAAATAGTGCAACATGTTTTGAAATTCAATGGTGCTTTCCATAAAGAGACTTCAGACTGTACAAATGTAAGAAGGACTCCTGTTTCTGTTGGCTGAATGCTTTCTGATAGTAGGGCAAAATCCATGCCAGGAAAGAGTGTTTTTAATAACCACAGGTGGATAATGAGTTTGCAAAATACGGTAACAGATGGGTGTTTTAAATCTAAAAGAAAAACAGAGAGGTTGAGAGGGAGCGCTCTCTCTCCAGACAGTTAGAGTTCAGTACCTGCCCAACTTCTCTGAAGAATTACCAAGAGAACAAGGAAAAAAAAAACCTGCAGCTTAGTCATATTTGTATTCTTATTAAATGCAAGACTGCCCGAGGCGAGCAAGAGCTGATATCATAATTATTGGCTTGCCTAGCCAGTTGCCTTCTCTCACCTGATGTAAGATCAGATCTTTCCAGCCTTTGGAGGCTCTGTACCGCTGAGCCTCCACTCTCTCTGCAGGGCTGTTTGAATGACCTAATCCTGTCCCGGAGCAGCAGCACGCCGTTTTGCTTCAGTAAAAAGGTAAGAGGAAACCTCTGACAACTTCATACAGCTTTTTAGAATTCAGCCGTGAAAGCCAAACGGAAGGGGGAGCAGAACTCTTTTTGCCTTGGCTCATCTATTTAATCTGAAGTCCCCGAGGCTGACTTTGAAGAACTTCAAGCCGAGGGAAGGGGAAGGTCAGCACCTACATCCCATTCCTCGGCAACTCCTGTAGGTATTTATCGAGTGGAGAGCAGCAAGAGAAGGAGTCAAGAAAACACCAGGTAAGACTATAGATCCATTGGACAAGTACTGGGAGAAATGATGACTGTGGGTGATTTCCCAAAGGAAAAAATACAGCTTTTCTTGTCGCGGGTGTGTACCAGCTTAACCTAAGGTGCTTTCTGTTCCATGGTTACGAAGAAAGCTGGAAGGGTTTACCATTGCCTGAAAAAAATATTAAATAACAGGAAGATAAACCAAGGAAAGTGAAGAGGGAACCCTCCTGGCTCATAGGTTATTGATTTATTTCAAACTTTTCCAATGGTGAATGAAAAACTTGGGAAGTTATATTTTTGAATCAAGCTTATTTTTACTATGGCCTCTATTTTAAATCTGTTGCTTTTGCCTCTTGTGTTTTGAAGTAGTAGGCAAAAAGTTGTTTTAGACTTACTGCTATATTGGATGGTGACTGGTGACATCTCCACAGGAGCTGGGATGTGTTAACTGCAGAAATGGCTGCATTTGAGCGCTGCAAATGGAAACTTGTTTCTTATTTCTTTATAGGCACGGGTCGTGTATTGCTTTCTTTTCCCTTTATAGTTTCAGACTGTTAGATACCCAGCAAGAAAGGGACTGTTTGTGTTACAAACAATAATTATCAAACCTATAAATAACAGCTAGCCACCATTCACTCTTGGTCCTCCTGCAAATTTACTGGACAGCAGAATTAAATCTGAGAGAATTGGACTTTATTCTATCAATGTTTCAGCTTTGTTTATTTGAATCATACATTTCCAACTTGAATACTGATAGGAGCTGGATGAGTTTTAGGCTGAAAATACATATATTTTGTTTGTAGCTAAATATAAGCATAGAAGAACACAAAATGTTTAATATCCAGAGCACACATTTCTTGAGGAGTAAACGATTAGTGTGCTCTGCTTTCAGCCAGGTGATGCCCTGTATAATATATGCAATGAATAAAATACACAGCTAAAGTACTTTGTTTACCCCGCGTCCCAGAGAGGGGAGATGAACACGGGGTAGAAGTAATATTAATGCAAATGAAATAAGGGTCTATGTCCTGGTAGTCTGAGCATCCACACTCTGCCCCAAATGTTAAAATATAGTGTGAGAAAAGACTGGGTTGTACATGAGCGCAGATACTCGTATAACATTGCTGTGTTCCCAGATACAAGCGGAGCCACGTCAGGTACTGAGATAGGAGCCAGTCGAGTATTCCAGGGATTAAATGGATATATCCATATGCTGCTGTGACAAGTATATATTGCACAGGGACCTGCCAGGAACACTTGCCATACCTGCAAAACACTGAGCAGAAAGAAGAGTGCATAGAAAAGGGGACATCGTCCTGAAATGATGCCTTCCTGATCCAGTCCTTGTAAGAACAGGCTTCTTCTTTTTTTTTGGAGAGCAGCTTGCTGCTTGAACACAGGTTTTGGAAGGGGTAATGAGCAAGACACACAACCCCCCCCAGAGAATGCCCTATGTCCTCTTAGAGCATCCATGTTGTAAAAAGAGAACTAAAAAGAGAACAATTGTTGAGGATTCCTGGAAACTAAACACTAACCACATCACCAACGTTCTAATCTTTTGGACCGCACACTCCAGAAATTTAACACAAGGAGCAGTGCTGCGCAGAACTCCTTCCAGTTATTAAATCACTCCTGTACCCTTGATTCATGGGTTGTTAAATGACCAAGGGTTGGGAGACAGTGATGTGGCCTCTGAAAGATTCTGAAATAGAAATTTCCAAGTCCTGCAAAAAGTATTGATAATTGATTCACATTAGAACCCAAAGGAGCCTTTAATTACAGCCCTGAGTGACCACAGCTAGAGCCGAAGCCAGAAACTCTACAGTAACCCATGCAATACAATTTAAAAAGCAAAAAGTTACACAAAAATACCCAGAAAACAAAACAAAGGAAAAAACCCACTACGTATTTAGCCTTTAAAAGGTAGGGGCTCAAAGCACTGCAGAATGCATAATGAAGAATTTTTACATGTACGACTCTGTCCTGCTTATAAACCCAACAATTACAGATGCAAAATATTCCAGCAGGTTATGCATCACTCACGCAGAAGCTTTGGAAGCTGTCTCTTTCCAACTGTGTTCATTGGAAAGTCAGGAGAAGTAGGGTTTTGGGTGCTGGCAAAAGTGAAGCAGCGTTTGGTACATCAGTGTCTACAAGTCATAGAAATGATAACAGAGATAACTCCCAAGCAGAGAGGATTTACTCTTCGTGGCCACCTCCTCCGTCGTTGCTCAGAAAGCCTGAGATCTATGAGTTGGGTCAAACACTCCTTTCTGCTCTCCTGCGCCTCAGAAATCATTAGCTCAAAAGGCAAAGCGATTAATTACGGAGATAGTGCAGATTAAGTGAGAGGTACAAATAAAATCCTCCTCTCGCACATCCGTGAGCATGGCCGGTACCACGGCTTTCCAAGGCAACTCTTCACCTAGGTAAGATTTGAAAGGGAGGTGGCAGTTTCTCAGGAGATACACGAGGTTGAAAGAGACTGGAATACCTGGAGCAGGAGTCCACTTCTGCCTGAGGAAGCAGAGCTGCGAGGTGCTGCTCTTTCTCCTGATTCACTACGGCATCAGTTGCCCCAGTGTGGTGCTGCCAGCAGGATGCCGCCTACCCTAAGGACTAAAAGCAAAGCCTTGGCCAACTCTATTTATTGAATACTGCCACTTTTAGTAAGATTGGGAGAAAAAATAACTCTTTTGCCACACTTTAAGTATAAATCCAAGTCATTCCCTTATAATCACAGCCAGCTTGCTCCTTCCCTCACAGGCTTTCCACCTGGTGTTTCTTTTTGCTGTTTTCTTTTTAATCAATGAAGCCCTGTACAGCACAGCCCATTTTTTGCGTCCCTCTGGTGCAATGGAGTCTCCTGGTCGTACATGAAATGCTATCAGTGGTTTCTTGGACAAAGAGGAGACCCTGCACTATAACCCAGCATTCCAGGCGTGCCAGCTGCTTGCAAACACCCTCTTCCCAAGTGGTCTCCCTGCCATTATTCTTCCTTCAAATTAACTCTTACAAGAGTCACATATTTCAAACAACTGCAATAGAATATCATAGAATCATGGAATGGTTTGGGTTGGAAGGGAACTCAAAGCTCAACCAGTTCCACCTCTCTGCCATGGGCAGGAACACCTCCCACTGGACCAGGGTGCTCAAAATCTTTAGAGTTGTCTGCAGAACAATGTAACTTTTTGCATTATATAAACAAAATAATAATAGTAAATATTATTAGAAGTATTTACCCTAAATTCCCTGACATTTTCAAATGAAACCTGCATTCTTTGCTCCCTGTTAAGAGTCGCTGAGTATTGCAGGGAGCTGCTAAACCTGTGGTTAGTAAAGTGATCCCTGCATAGCCTTCACAAATCTCAACAGTGTTTTTTGAGGCTCAGTAAATATATGTAAAATCATTTGAAGATGTTTGGATGAGACAGGGCTACTGCAATCCAGAGCATTATTATCGTTCTGTTGGTGAAGTGCTCAGAAATGAATGAAGCACAGAGGGTGAGGTTCCATCAGAGTCATGTAATGAAGCTAAACATGCTGTCATTTTAACCCAATTTGTTTCCCTCTGTACTGCTGCCTCACCAGTTTGTTAGAGCCTCTCAAAGGAGCTCATCTAGTGTCAGCTTACAACTTCCACACCTAGCCCGTACTTTACTCCTGGAATGGGTAGGTATCCCTGCCCTGCAAACGCTTAACTGCTGGTTCAACAGACCTGCCAGGACAGGTCCCTGCAACATTCCCCTCTGTGGGCAAATGGTAGGATGCCAGAAATATTAGACAGGAACCAGTTCTCCCAGGAATGCAAGTAATTCATAGAAGGAAATAATTTACTATTTTCCCAGCTGGAATAATTAAACAGCCAGGCACTGTCCTCCCAAGCTGCAGAGAAGAAGAGCAAACAAGAGGGGAAAAAAAGAGATGAAACATCCTTCAATATAAATTCTTGCCCAGACTAAACCACCTTAATTCTGTAAATCTTCGTTTTTCTCAGCCCCTGACTGTTCTCACTACTCTTCCACAGACTCCAAACTGGAGTCCATTGTTTCAAAACGCAGTGAGCAAACCCAGAGACAAAGCTTCAGCTGATAATTTACCAACACCAAGAGAAGTTAACTTCACCAGTCTCACTGAATGCACTTCTTGAAGCACCTTATACCTGCTAGAACATCTGTCTTTATCATTGTGGCACACAGTGGCTGATCTAGATTCAGCTTGTAACCCCTCAGACCCTCAAGATCCTTTTATGCAGAAGTGTTACCTGGTCCCTCATTCCATTCACTGTCTACACGGTTTATTGTTCCGGCCTAGGTGCTGAACTCAGTCATTATTGAACTCCATGCTACTTTCTTCATATCATTTTTCCTGACTCCTTTTGAATATTAATCCACTAAATACCTATGCAAAGTCTTCCATCCCCATGCTGGCTCCAGATTTGATTAGTGTTCATCTCTAGTCCATCACGCAAGTCAGTAGTGAAAATATCGAGTAGTATCAAACTCTCTAAGAAATTCAACAAAAATACCCTTTCATTCTGACAACAAGCAGTCAGTAACTGTTCCTGATGCTCTCTTCCATCCAGCTTTACCTCCTCCCTACTATACTAGATAAAATATATTTTCTTAGTTTGCCTGTGAGAACATAGAACCATAGAAAGGTTTGGGTTGGAAGGGACAACAAAGCCCATCCAGATCCACCCCCCTGCCAAGGGCAGGGACACCTCCCACTGGATCAGGGGGCTCAAAACCCCATCCAACCTGACCTTGAACACCTCCAGGGATGGGGCAGCCACAACCTCCCATGGCAACCTGTGCCAGGACCTCCCCCCCCTCATTATGAAGAATTTCTTCCTAATGTCTAACCTAAATCTTCCCTCTTACAGTTTAAAGCCGTTCCCCCTCATCCTATCACTCCAGATCCTTGTAAAAAGCCCCTTCCCAGCTTTCCTGGAGCCCCTTTCAGTACTGGGAGGCTGCTCTAAGGTCTCCCCAGAGCCTTCTCTTCTCCAGGCTGAACAACCCCAACTCTCTCAGCCTGTCCTAACAGCAGAGGGGCTCCAGCCCTCAGATCATCTTTGTGGCCTCCTCTGGACCTGCTCCAACAGTTCCATATCCTTCCAGATTCCAGAACAGGACGTGATACTCCATGTGGGGTCTCATAAGAGCAGAACAGAGGCAGAGAATCACCTCCCTTGAGCTGCTGGCAGCACTTCTTTTGATGCAGTCCAGGACATGGGAGTCAGTGTAGAAGCCTCACTAATGTCTGGCTCTATAACCTGTACACTTTCTCCTGTTCTTGCAAGGTCTTTATGGAGGTGAAATACACTGGCAGGACAATTCCTGCTTATCAAATCCATAACAACTTTTACTTTCACCTTTTTTTTTCCTTAGTTTGTTATTTTGGTGGTTTAATTTTGTACAGAGGGAACTGAAGTTAAATCTGCCTTCCGTAATTCCTTCAGACTTCCTGTTTTCCACACAGGCCCTCCTTCAGTCTTCCGACATGGCATTCGTAGCAAATTGTCAGAGACAAAGACCTGAAGCTCTGTAGCTACTGCAGCCAATTCTCTAAGTACACCAGAATGGAATTAAATGAAGCCACTGAACCTGCAGATGTCAAAAAGTCTCAGCCCTGTCCTCTGGGAGGTGAGAACACTCGTATTCCTCAGTGTATGAGATCAGAGGCGAGCATTAATATTCCCGAATTTCTCATACTCTGACTTGGCACTGCCCCGTTAGTTTTCCATTGTGCTTTAAGGTCACTAATTAACGTTTGCCCTACTTTTCCACCCAGGAATAGATTTGGGCTGGTTTTTTTTTCCTTTGAAATGCAGAGTGTCTAGAGAACACCTGATCTACCTTATGGGTTAGGGGTCAGCTTTGTGATAGCTCCACTCTGGTTTGGTAACACACAAGAAGTGCTGTTGTCTGACATCCTCTACAGGAACCTTTCAAAGCGCTGAAGAATTACATACCATGCCCAGAGCAGTGGTGGCTGCCCCATCCCTGGAGGTGTTCAAGGCCAGGTTGGGTGGGGTTTGGAGCACTCTAATCCAGTGGGAGGTGTCCCTGCCCATGGTTGGAGCTGGATGGGCTTTAAGATCCCTTCCAACCCAAACCATTCCGCGATTCCGTGATACTAAGGCAAACATTTTTGAGAGTAACCACTAACGCAAGGTCCTCTGGGACAGTCTGCTCATCATCTTCTGAAGTGCTGAGCAGAAATACCACTTAGTTAAATCTCTGGAAACACACTGGCTGTGGGTATGCATCCTTTCCACACAGAGCTTAAAATATTTATATGGAAAAACTCTTTGGTTCACAAAATTTTCATTCAATGGTTAAAACTCAGTAGAATCCTAGTAAAGGCTTCCCAGACTTCTGTCAGTGCTCAAAGAAGTGAGAGTACCCTGCAGCCTATTTGTATGTATCATCTGCAACAGCAGATGAATTTATCAGCCAGAAAGCAAATAGAGCACAGAACAATTCACATTTGTTCTCTTTTCCTTCCTGACTCTATAAAAAATGTAAGAGGGGACCGTTTTCAACAAGGATAATAAACCAGATTTCTCTGTGCACCTCTGTACATCAAGAGAACTGCAAAGTTCGATTCTAAGTAGCAGTTCCCTGGCACTGAAAGCCTTCACAGAAAATGTCATTTTAAAAGTATATCCAAAATGGTAAAAGATCAGGTATGCAAGAATAGATTTTCCCACATGAAAAGACATTGCTAAGCTAAAATATTTGAGAAAGAATGACAAAGAAAAGTTTAAGATAGAATTAAATTGTGGAAACTGGAAATACACATATCCTGAAACAGAAGGTATGATGTATGGGAGAGAACTTGAACTTAACAATGGGTAATCAAATCTTATCATCATGGAATTCTGAAAAATAAATGTATGATGGATCTATAATACTTTAGATTTTGTCAGAATCAGGTTTCCATGTTTATTTCATAACTACCAACACAAAAATACACATTCTTGGCGAAATAAAAATTGTGGTTCTTGTATATTCAGCATTCCAGCAGCACTGAGTGTCTCCAAAAACGCAAGATACACCAAGAAACACGATAATAGCAGTGGTAACTGGCAACAGTTAACTCAGAAAGCAAGAAGGAAAGGAATACTTTGTAGAAAGCCAAATAAAGGGAAGCCATGTGAAGGGTTCCTTTGCCCTCGTTTAGCACGACTGATTTGATGATGCACTTGTTAGTGATATCTGATGTTCAAATTAACAGGCATGGTTTTTGTAACACACATAGGTCCTATATTTCACTGGCAGAAGAAACTATGCAAGTGGTCCTGGCGCTGAGCAGGGGAAGCTGGCGTAGATGGTACTGAGGTCCCTCCCAGCCTCAGCCTTGTTGTGACTTTGAACCTATTTCTGCTAAATAGACCTTGTTAAGGGTTAGAAATGATAACTGTGAAATCCAGGCACCTTCTAGCTCCGCTCTACAGCCCCCCAGATGTTGGGAAAGGGATCTTTGGTTGCAGCAGGCGATCTGCCATGGGCAGCTGCCATCACCACTAAACCAGGAGGCAAAGAAAGCAAAGGATGAGGTGGCTTTCAGCATCTGGTTGCCCTCTTCAGCAGCAAAGGATGACCAAAGCCAACAAAAGCTCCTCGTATAGAAATCCATTCCTCACAGCCTCTGATAAAACCCAAACCTCCTTGACCATGAAGCACATTCTGTACTTCAGAACTGGGAGCTGCCGTAATATAAAATCCTTGATTTAGCTGGAAAAAAATACTAAATCAGGGGGCATAAATATGTAAATGCAAACTAAAAAGTCTAAAATCCAACAAGTAAATTAATTTCAAGACATTGCTTTATGAATAAATAACTAAAGAGTCTCTGAGCAGCGTGCTCTTTATTCAGGAGCTTATTTTCCCTTCCTGATGGTTTTGCATTCTGCAGAATCTGTAACACCATATTCTTCTGGGTTTTGAATTACAGTCTACAGGCTCCCAACATACCATAATATTATAAATTTAGCCCTATAATTTTTTAGCCAATCTTAAAAGCTAAAAAACTGGAATGAGTGAAAAACTATGATATATATATAGAGGGTTTTAAGATGAAGGAAGTTGTTGAACTGTTGCTGTTATCGATGTTGATACAGATTCGTGAGGTTTTTATAAAATACAGATATATTTTAATATACTAATCCTCCTTTTTCTCCTGAAATTACTATTCTGAGGACAGAGTTAATAATGCAAAACTGTATTTCTAGTCCCTTAATGAATATTCTTTATCAGCTGGGCTTTAAACTTTGGAAACAAACACCTATAAAAAGTTTAATTTGCATTTTTTTATGTATAAGAAAACAGAATGGGTTTTGTAATCTGTTTAGGTTTACATCTCTCTCTTTAATGTGGTATTCCCCTTGGATCAGTTAATTACGCTGTATGGATCACTGAAATTTAATATTTTAAGAGAAGAAACACATGTACTTTCAACCTTTTTATATCTGGCTGCTCCCAAAAATATTAGATCCCATCTTTATTAAGAAGTTAATTTTTCATGCTAAGGAATGAATGGAAAAAATCCAGTTTAGAGGGAGGATGAGTCTCACAGAAGAATCTCTGCCACTTCACAAGCTACATGATGATATCCCTTTGTCAAACACAACACAACAGGGGGAAAATGCAGGATTTAGATGATTCCTGTTTAATTTTCTTCTTTTTCTTGTTTCTAATTTCCTTCTCTATTACAAATCCTGTACCAGCATCACGTACGTGTATTTAATTCAATCCACTTTTGAAGTGATGCTTCCTTGGTGAAACAGAGACTGTTTATTCAGGCTGTTCATTGCAAAATTGTTTCTGCACACCAGGTTTGGGATGTTTGCTCTTTCTGTGAAATCCCTTTCCTTTATTTCAAGGGTGTCATTACCTCATGTTTTGTGGTGAAAGAAATCTCTATTTTCTAAAGTCATTGGGACTTTCCTATAACTGAGAAGTGGGGAAAGCTACTCATTGTGTAATAGATTGGAATTTCTCCTTAAAAAATTATGAACTTCACATTTGCTAGTTTTTGTGGTTTATTTAATCTAGTTTTAATTCTTTTTTAATTACTTTGCCACAAGTTATTTTCATTAACCATAATTTGGGACAAAAATAAAAGTGTATTATTTATCTCAAATATCAATACACTAAAGATTCTTACCCTGAAGGGATCGACTCAAACAGAATTCAGATTTTGTTAAGAAACAGTGGAAGGTAGATGCGTTATTTTGAATACATGGATAGCTCTTGAAGGAGATTATCTATTGATACTTTCATTAAAAAGTATAAATAGGGTAAAACTACTCTCATGGTCTCTGCAGCTCCCTGAAAGGAGGTTGCAGCAAGGTCGGTGCTGGTCTCTTCTCCCAGGTAACAAGTGACAGGATGAGAGGAAATGGCCTCAAGTTGCACCAGGGGAGGTTTAAATTGGATATTGTGAACAATTTCTCTACCAAAAGAGTGGTGAAGCCCTGGCAGAGGATGCCCAGGGCATGATGGAGTCTCCATCCCTGGAGGGGTTCAAAAACATGTAGATGTGATACTTTGGGACATGGTTCGGTTGGCACAGTGACACTGGGCTGAAGGTTGGACTGGACAAGCTTGAGGTCTTTTCTAACCTCATTCCATAATTCTATGATATTGATAGAACACTTTTGAGAGTTAAGCCCTCAAGAGGTGCACTTCAGCCCCTGAAGAGGGCTGTGTATGTCACAAATTTGTGCATTTTCTTTTCTGTGGTGGTGCTGTGCCAAAGGCACCATTAATGATTTAGTCCTGCTCACCTGTTCAGTGAGGTAATGGCTAAATAAAAAACAGCTATAAAAAAAACTCCAAGGCAGAAGGACCTGGTGGAAGAGTTCATCCTAAGATGAACAAATCCCATTATATTGCCAAAGTTTTGCATCAAGCATTCAAGCTGTGCTGGCTTGAAGAATGTGCTTTAGAACAACTAGGAATGAAGAGAACTGGGGAAAGATACAGTTCCACTGTTCTGCTCTTCTTTTAGGAGAAATGGTTTTCACAAAGCTTGAAGAATTTTCCCAAAAGAGTTAAAATAATGAAAATTGAAGTATTAAGTACAATTAACTTAAAATTCTAATAGCAGCTCTTGACATTTTGCTTTTAGCAGTAAGGAAGCAGTGTTTACAAAAGAGAAATAGACTCTAGGAATAGATTAGACGCTGGCAAAAGAGGTGGGTGTAGCTTGGGAACTGGGGAGGGTAAAAGGGAAGAACAACCAGTGGGCACTTTGCAGTGAAGCAGAGAGAAGGTTAATGGGTGAAGGGACTTTCGTGCAGCTTAGTCTGTTCGATATGATTGTATTTAGAGACTCTGATGCAAGTCTTATATTTCATAATTGTAAATAGGGATAGGTTTAGCTGTGCATGTTCTCTCATAACTTCCCTCATTTTCAGATCTCTTTTTCCCCAGGGAACTTCCTTTGTATTTACATTAACAGCAAACACTGTGTTTTCCAAGTCTTACAATTACAAAGAACAAACATAATCCTTCCCAGGAAGTTTAGTGCTTTCATGCCTGATTTCTTGTTCTGTTCACCATATCAGATTTGCTTTTCCTTCTCCCTCCTTCATCCTTTTAGTCTTCCTAATCCCAAGTCCCTTGTATCCCATCTCCTTCTCTGCAGTTATTCCTTCCCGAAGGATTAACGTATTTTTCTCTGGTACTCGTTTTCCAAAACAATAGCAGGCCATATTGTCTCATAAGGTTCTTTAATCTCCAAACTGGCCCTCATTTATTCCTCAGTCTGTCTGTCTGTCTGTCTCTTGCTCCTCCTGCTATTCCAAAGGCGACACTTTAAGTTAGAAAACTCAGTTCTCAACTTGATACTGGGGTGTGAATGACACTATAATTTTGGGGGCAGGGAGGGAAGGGCACGTGGATAATCAGGCATTTTGCTTTCTATTTCTTCACCCTAAAATATTTCCTCTCTCATTTTTCCCTAAGGAGAGTGCTTGCTTCTGTAGGCAGAAAGCTGTATCTCTCTGGAAATACGTTACCCAATACATCCCAAGTAACAAGTCATAGGATGAAAGAAAATGGCCTCAAGTTGTGCCAGGGGAGGTTTAGATTGGGTTTTAGGAAATACTTCTTCATGAAAGAGTGGTGAAGCCCTGGCAGAGGCTGCCCAAGGCAGTGGTGGAGTCTCCATCCCTAGAAGGTTCAAAAGATGTGTAGATGTGCCACTGTGGAACATGGTTTAGTTGGCACAGTGGGGTTGGGCTGAATGAGCTGAAAGGTCTTTTCCAACCTTAATGATTCTGTGATTCTACACTGCAGAGAACTCATGGCATCAAAACACAAAACACCCTGATTTTGTGTTCAAAATGGTGTTGCAATGCAGTGCACACGATACTGAAAAACATCCACCCCGGATGAAACCAAAGGCCATTCTTGCCCAGGATCCTGTTCCAGCAATGAATAAGACTAAAGGCATGGGGCAAAGCATAGAAATGGCAAAGAGTCTGCAAGTCACAGACTTCACAGTCAGAGCTGCTGTCTACCTATTTAATAAGCCACAATGGGCTTTCCTTTCCATGAACATGCCCAGCCGGGCCTTCAATCCATACAAACTTCCACACATGGTGGTGGGTGTTTGCTCTGTGAAGAACCACCTTGGCTTGCTGGTTTGCAGTCTCCTTTCTGCTAGGCTCATTTGAAGGTCCACAGCTGCCAAATTAGAAGATGACTGCCCTCAAAGCCTGCCCACCCTCTCCATGTCACTTGTGATTTAATGCATCTCTTCCATTCTTTCACTATCACCACCACCAATCATCATTTTCCCAGGCCAAAGTTCACTTATTCATTCCATATATGGAAGCTCGTCCAGACTTTTGGTCAGACATGCAGTGCTTTCCTCATCCTTTCCTGTAGATCTGTTACTTTGTGAGACAGGGAGAACGAGAACTGCATTCAAGGTGGCCACGTCTCATGCTTTTATACCATGGGAAAATTGCTTGTTCTGGTTTTACCTCACAACTCTTAATATTTGACTTCACTTTTGCGATTGCTGTTATCGCTGAGCTGATGTTTTCACAGAGCCATCCATCATTCCTCTTCCCTGAGTTTTAGTGCTCATCTAAAAGGCAATCAGGATTGCTTTTTGGTAAATAACACTTTTGTGCATCTCTTCAGGTTTACCTGTAAGGTTGAAAGCCCCATCCTTGAACCTCATGATGTCTTTTTGTTGTTCCTCCCACCTGATCTCCATCACAACTATTCAGTATAAAAGTATCACTTGCAAATTTTGCTATGGTGCTTTTCACCTCTTTTTTCTAGGTTGTTTGGTACTACACTAAGCAGCACAAAGTCTCAGCAGATCACCCCCACCATCAGTGACCTCCTTCCTTGCAAAAACTCATCCCTCATCTTTACTTTTCATTTCCAATTTTTAACCATTTACTCATGCAAAGACTTTTTCTGTTGAGAGTCAGGATTTCAGTAGATGTTCAGTAGACAACGTTGGATGAGGTTTTGGGCAACCTCAGGGAGGTGTCACTGCCCATGGCAGGGGAGCTGGGACTGGATGGGTTCTCTCCACCCCAAACCATTCTATGATATGATTTCATGATTTAGTTCCCTTACAACTCTTTGATGAAGCTCTTTTGGGTAACCTAAGCAAATTATCAGCGCATTTTCCCCAGTATACATGTTTGAAACATTTTAATGTGCTAACCAGTATTGACCATTGCACACATGAAATCAAAAGCCAGGTGCAGTAGATAGAAAGGCCAATGCTAGAACTGGAGGGTGGGTTCCCTCCTGAGAAATAAAAACCATTCTCCATTACCTGTTCCTCCATCTTTCCTACCTTCATATGCAACATTTTTCATGCATGCCTAGGAATAGTCAGCAGAATACATCACCCCGGATCAGCTGTGAGTTACTAGTTGCTAGGTGGATGCTGAAAGGTCTTTGATCTTCAGAAACCAAAGTAGGAGCTTGAGTCTTGGGGTTTGGGTTTTTTGTTTTTTCTTTTCAAAGGTTTCCCCAGAAACCAAATGGTTGAGCTAGTGCTGCAATACTTCTGACTGCATACAGGTTCTTTTCTTCCCTGAGAGTCCCAGAGGCCAAGACTGCATAACCCAGACTGAACATGTGAAACGAGTACAAACCGCAGTTTGTGCTGATTCATAGACTCATGGAATGGTTTGGGTTGGAAGGGAACTCAAAGCCCATCCAGTTCCAAACCCCCTGCCATGGGCAGGGACACCTCCCACTGGATTAGGTGGCTCAAAGCCCCATCCAGCCTGGCCTTGAACACCTCCAGGGATGGGGCAACCACAGCTTCTCTGTTGTTCAGTTTAATTCAAAGTAAAACTAACAGAAACTGTTCCAATGAAAACTGTAAGTTAGAACACCTTTGCCTGCTAACATTAAGAACTCAAAACAGGTGACAACAGGTGAAATTCTCCTTTGTGCATGTTTTGGAGTCCCCATCCCTGGAGGTGTTAAAAAAATATAGAGATGTGGCACTTCGGGACATGATTTAGCAGGCACAGTGGGGCTGGTCTGACAATTGGACTGGAGAAGCTTAGAGGTCTTCTCCAACCTTGCCAATTCTGTGATTCTATACATGTGTTGTAGACAGACATTTCCAAAGGAGAAACTCTTAAACCACCTCAAACAGCCCCTGAACTCAGCTCTCTGTGTCTCGGCTGCTTCTCTGCTCAACATCACTGCTCAGTGAATCAGTCATTCAGAAGTTTTTTGTTTTAACATACTCAGCTTACGACTGTGCAAATAAGATTCCCAAATCCATTCCTCAGATCAAATAAAGGTAATTACAGAGCTTACTGTGGGCGATTCCCAGTGGGAGGGTGGGAGTGGCCACGGGTGGGGCTGCAAGGTGAATCCTGTACATGCACAACAGAGAAAATGGGAATGTACCACACCCATCATAAAACATGCTGCCACAGCCAGCAACAGAAACCATTAGGGTGGATCATCACACACACCTTCTCATAAAGACAGAAAGATGGCATGAGATCCCAGGATGAACTCTCAAGTCACAGGGAGATGAGCATGACTCACTGAGAGAGAAAAGGAACGTAGAACAAATCAGGAGACTCCTAAAGGACATACGCCGAGTGCCCCCCACGTTTCCCCTGCGTGATGGTCCCCAAGAGGGATTAACAGGACATATTAACCACATTGCACACAGCCCTTAAGCTATCAATAGGTAGTTCATGGGAAGAGCTTACTGTTAATCACCTTTATTGCATGAGCACATAAGAAATAAGGAGGAGGCCCACAACATGTTGTATGTTGTGTACAGAGCAGTTGACAACTCCTGATCCACGTTATTTATTACATCATGCAGTGGGTCTCAACATTTTTTGAAACGTTAACTAGTCTCACCTCTTAGTATTTGTCTTTCAAACCAACTGACATTTATCTTTCAATTAAAATTTAATGGTGAACTCTAAAAAAAAAAAGATATCTTATGGAAAACATAGTTGATAGCCAATAGGCCTCTTTGGAAATCAGGCAATGGAAGAGCCATAGCAGAAGGGAATGAGATGTGTTGGAATGTACCAAAAGAACCAATAATGTGAGAGAAGAAAGCGAAGTGACATGGACTTTCATTGCAGGGAGAGGAAAGGAAAGAGGATGGAATAATTAGGAGGAGTCAACCTACATAATGATAGAAGAAAGGAACACTGAAATGAGCACGAGGTTATGTGAAATAAAGCTATAAAAAAAAAAAGGTGAAGCACAGATGCAGGGACTGTGAGGGACGCCTGGAGAAGAGCAAAGTGGCAATTTCTTAGCATTTTCTCCTAGCTCTGAGGAATCTGCAGGTCAGGAATTTTTGGGCTGAAGAAGTGATTTCTATCTGCCCTTCAATTTTATGACCGGAGCTGCTTTACCTTTCCTTCTTCCTGGCACTTATTTATAAGTCACGTGATTGCACTGACCAGCTCTACTCTACCTGTTGCATTTGGGCACTGCTACTGCCTGGATCTGCTGCAGAGGAAAACTTTGCTCTGCATTCAGCACAAAGAATTCAGTTACTTGCTATGATCAGCCCACGAACAGGCTACGCCGTTATCTCCTGTGCTGGTTTGACCTGCCAACCAAGCTGGTTATTCATGAAAGAATCACACAGTTTCTGTATCATATTAACTACTTCAACTCTTGGAACCGTGTCTGACTTCATGCTTAGATGTCTGGTATAAAGCAATGAAATTCCATCCTCCCCATTCAGGAAATGGCACAGTCATTCATCTGGAAAACAGGACTGAGTATGCAAAGGGTTGGGGTTTGAAAATACCATCTGAGTTGCAGAGCTGGTGGGGAGAGCTAATGTCTTTTTTTATTAGGTTAACTGATGTAGTTAGAAAGACTTATTAGTGTTTATTATGATGAGGAAAAAGGTGTGCGGAAAACCAAGTCCAAGTGACAAGCTCGTTCACCTTCTTCGCTGCATTTTTCCATGCTTGGTTGCTGTTCAATGCCAGGTTTCCTTTGTGCTGGGCTAACAGCTGTGAGGGGCTTTTCTCTAGCAAGGACTTCCTGAATTATGGGTCTGCCCAGTCTACAAGAAATATGGAAGTTTTCACAGTGCTATCTCAGACATTCAGCATGGATTTCTGCCACACCTTCTATTTTGGCATAAATGAATACTTCAGCATTAGGGAGAAAATACAAACCCAAATTAATAGAACCATAGAACCATAAAATTGTTAAGGTTGGAAAAGACATCTAAGATTATCCAGGCCAACCATCAGCCCAACAGCACCATGCCTACTAAACCATGCCTCGAAATGCCACATCTACAGGCCTTTTGAACCCCTCCAGGCATGGGGACTCCACCACTGCCCTGGGCAGCCTCTGCCAGGGCTTCACCACTCTTTCAGTGAAGAAATTTTTCCTAATATCTAGTCTAAACCTCCCCTGGTGTAACTTGAGGCCATTTCCTCTTGTGCTAGGATACACGGTGCAGCTGAAGAGTTCTGTAAACCAATGACCTGCACGTAAACTCATCCAAAGTTGTAAAATCCAGGTTATTTGTATCACCCTCAGAATAACCATTCCCTTGGTTCACATGGAGAGATGTGACATCAGGCAGGCTGTAATACAGCTGTAGCTGATCCCTCCTTGCTCCTTGATAGTTACTATTAAGAGGGTGGAGAATGCATTCCACGTAATGCAGTGCAGAAAAGGTCTCATGGCTGCAAACCTTCACCCATACTCGAGATCATCACTATTCCAGCTCCAATGAACTAAGCTGATTTTCCACGTGCTCCCACTAAATACACGAAAGTTCTTTCAAGAGGTAGCTACATGTGGGCTGTAACCACTTGTTAACCATGAGAACTGAGCTCAGAGCCCTTCAGTAAGACAGCAAAAATAGCAGAGTTAAAGACTCACAAACAGCTCTAAATTCATAAGAGAAAAAAAAACAGTGCTTAAAAACTCAGTAAAGGTTCGTCAAGTATCCTATAATCAAGGTCCAGTACATACTATAAAGAGAAGCAAGAAAGGAGGAAGAAACTACTTGGCCAAACCACAGTTTGTGCTGTATCCTGCTCCTGAAAATGTTTTCTAAAATCAGGGCAAGCTTTAGTGACTAGAATGTTGGAGATCAACAAAGAGATCACCAATGTGATCCAGCACAACCTTTGGTGTCTGTTTGCCAGGAATAAGCTTAGAAGGAAAGTCTGGCATTCATTGCAAGCTTCTGATTCTCATTAATAAATTCCTTTTCTTCTGAAAGTTCCCCATATAAATAGAAACATAAAGGTTGAAAAAGACCTTTAAGCTCATTCAGTCCAACCATCAGCCCAACCCCACCGTGCCAACTAAACCTTGTCCCAAAGTGCCACAACCACACATCTTTTGGACCCCTCCAGGGATGGAGACTCCACCACTGCCCTGGGCAGCCTCTACCAGGCCTTCACCACTCTTTCAGTAAGAAATTTTTCCTAACATCCAATCTAAACCTGAATAGTTACATATAGAATTATTCTTGTATACATGGCAAGTTTTAGACTAAAAATTTTGATCACTTCTACAACATTTGGAACTTGACATTACTGGGGGGCAGATTTTTAATTATCAACTGAAAAAAGGAGATCTAAACCCTTCTCTGAGTCCTTTCTCATAAAAGACTAAGGAGGAGAATCCCAGTTACTCTTTCTTACACTAGACTACAACTGTGTGATTGTCTACCCACAGCACGGATCTGGAACTGCATGATCTTCAGGGTCCCTTCTGACACAAACCATGCTATGATTTGGAGATGAAAAGGGGTGATTTAGTGCTTTGGGGAGGGGCAGAGAAGAGAGTAGGTCGTACAAGGCAGTGTCAGGTAAGGCTCAGCGAGCTGTCCACGGCGTGCTTGCGGAATGAGCTACCAACTGGGGAGCATCCAAATACACCTTCCTCTCCTGAAAACTGATCTCAACCCCAAGGGGTGCAGAGGGCATTTACAGTAACACACGGCATTGAGAGCGGGTTGGATTGCTGAGGTGGCCCAGTGCCAAGCTCTGGTGAAGTGCATCACCGGCCAAACACCCTCCAAGATCCAGAAAGGACACAAACCCAAGAATTGTTTAAGCTATGGATTCCTGCCACAGGACTCCAGTCATGCAGAGCTAATAGATCAGCTGCTGCTACCTTGCTTATCCCAACGCTCAGCTGAGGTTACAGTTTCTCACTGTTTTCTCTTTTTAAAGATAGTTATCTTATCACAGGAGCCTTGGATTGTCACGCAACATTTACAGAGGTCAAAACGACACAGGCTGGGGAGGAACGGTTCCAGCTGCAGCTGGGATGATCAGATACCTTCCTCCCAATCAAAGCATCATTGTTTTCTTTAACAAGTCTTACATCTAGGAAACCCACAATTTCCTTAAGGTCTTTGTCTCCCACAAAGAGTTTATTGTAAATGATTTATTGTAATCTTGATTATTGGCAATCTCCACTGCCCGTAATTTCGTCGCTCTTGACAATTTGTCTGCAAGTGCTCTCTGCTAAAATCTGTATCAACAATGAAAAGTGTTTGAGGGTTTTGTTACATATTATTTCTAATAAAGTTTATCTCTCTAATGCATGTTTTAAAAACAAAAAAGTAAGATTTAAAGAACAATAACAGCAAAGATTTTCAGTGCATTAATCCGGCACTTCCTACTTATCTTCCTAACTTCCTACTTATACCAATCAATGGAAGTAAAGTTACAAATGGTTTTTGGAGCGAGAAGAAAAAATGAGCAAGTCAGAAATACACAGCCAGAGTCTTTTCTCTCCCAGCAAGACACCCCCACAGCGGGACATTTCTAGAATAAGGATAAGGATAACTTGGAGAGGCAGTGATTACCGAGCTGCTTAAGAACGGTGCTGATCTTGATGTGAAAACTGAAAAGCTTCAGGCGTTGCAGTTCTTTTTTGCCTTGCAGAGCTTTTTGCCTTGCCTATTTTATTTCCATTAATCTGATTGCCTTGAAATTGAGCTCCTCCTTTTTTTTTACTTGTGACCATTTCTCAAATGCCTCTCACACCTCAAAAGCCATTAGGCAAGAACCATAACCATACGAAAGCTTTTAATAAAATCCTAATGCTTAAGACCACAAATTAGGCAGCTGGGTTGAAAAATTGCTGTATAAAAGAGAGGTCAGAGGCAGCTTAGTATAACCTAAAGATGAGAGGGAAACCAGCGCTAAGAGGGCAGACAGTGTGGAACATTTACACATTCACACACTTATTTTTCTTGTTGTCAGTTTTCCCACCTCCTTCTTTCAAGATGAGCATCAGTTAGAGGTGTTCCTCCTCATCAGCCTCCAGTCAAGGTACTGGTAGACGAGCCTGTGCCCAAGAGGTTTCTGAACTTTATCTAACATCATTTTTCTTGATACATGACTATGGGCCTCACACTTAATTTCCAAGCCCCATTGTGCTTTATCCCCTCGGGCAGAGCAGTCTCACTCATCATAAACATGGATTTCGCTTTGAACTCCAAGGGCAAAAAAGGTTTTCTACATTTTTAAGTCATTTATCTTTGTTAACCAAACCTAATAAACCCCTTAGCTATTTACCTAACACGTGGCAAAGACTTTGCAGATTAACTCTTGAAGCACAGTGGCTTTTTTTCCCCTGACTTGTGGACATGAAGCCTAAAATATGAACACACAACATCTTGATGTATGTACCCACTTGGTACAGTGCCATGTGCAGGACAGAAGGCAAGGATGTGAGTTCTTCTTTTGTGGTTTTATTGGATGGTTATGGTGAGCCAGGACTGGGGAAAAATCATGGTAGAAAACGAGATGCTCAAAGATTAAAACATATTCCTCCCAATCTGAAGAGAACCATCAGATATGTCTCATCCATCCAAAGATCAAAGATTGGGAACTTGAGAGGAGATACAACTGACAAGAGTAGGGATGGAATGATGAAGTTATTTACATATCTCAGATACATTAAATCATGCAAAATAGAATGAAAAGGATGAAGGGATTGGTACTAATAAAAAAAAAACCAGCCTAAGTAGTGGTAGGAAAAGCCCTTTTATTTTGTATAGTCCCACTGAAAGCAATGGGGTGCATTTATAGAACAATCTCCCAATAAAGCAATATTGCATTATCACCTCTCCACTGCAACTGCAGCTAGAAAACCTTTTTTTGAGCACTAAAACAATTCAACTTATTAGGAATTTCACAGGATGGATTATTGTCCAGCTGGACTTTTAACACTGCTCAGTCATCTGCAGGTGAAAAGATGCTTTCTTTTACAGTTTAAGTTTTAGGAAATACTTACTGCAATTTGATTTTTGTCATGACAGGATTTCTCTCTGACGTGGTTTTGGTAATGGTTTCACTACTCCAAGATCAATCCAACATTAAATTTTCTTCATCGGACACTCTGGAAAGGGACCAACAAGACTTCATGAAGACACAGGGGGATTCAGTATCCCCAGTGCAGCAAACGGTGAGTGAGATGCCCAGTTCTGTTCTCTTGCTTCAGCAGCACAAGTTCAGACAGAATATTCAGCCACTGCTGTACCAAATCTCAGCCTACTTAACTGTAGCAAGTAAAGACTGAAAGCTTTATTTATGAAGAGAAGAAACTTCAGTTATTCTTCTGAGCTAATTTTAAGCCTCGAGATAGATTTTCAATTCAATTGCTTTAAAGTCCTATTAAGTTGAAAACAAAACAGGGAATCCATCCAGCTACTAATCCAGTGAAAATGCTATATTTAAAGCAATTCTCATCCCGTCTCTAAATTAAATAAATAAACAAACAAATAAATAAATAAATAAATGACAGTAAGACATCAGGACTTTTTGTCTCCTCCCTTCCAGCAGAGGATACCTTCAAACACATCAGGATCCTTTGGGACTAAAATGATCTCCTCTTGCATGTATATTCACCATTCTTTCATAGCAAAAGTGTAACTGAGAATAGCGGTTTTCATCAAACAGCAAAATAACCAACGTCATGCTTTTAAGATTAAAATTTCAGGTGGAGGGTTGAGACCACTGCCATTCATACTTCGTTATATAATGAAATATAGAGGGGTTGAAATTCTTATTTAACAAATATATATAGAGGGGGAAAGAGGAAAGGTACCACCTGGTAATCTGGCCTGAGCTGGAATTTTATGTTTTCCCCTCCACTTAACACAATAACCTGCTCTTCTCTTCTAAAAAGGCACCCAAGTTGTTACTCATCCTTGATGTCGGGGAAAACATGCATAGTTTCTAAGCTGAACATGTTCAGCTTCAGGATCCAGACACTCATTCTCGTTAAGCCTTTCTCTTCTAGATTAAAGAGCACTTTAGTAGCTGTTATTTTCTTTTTACTAAAGCACAAAAGGGAAGGGAGGAGAGGAGACAGGCTGAAGGTTAAAACATCCACCTAGAGCCTTCATGTCTCACAGAACGAGTGTGGCTTTGCTAATGAAAGGAAGTGATGTAACTCACAACACATTTGGCAGCTTGAAACACCATCAGGGAATGACATCAAGCTTATTTGACTAAACTTGCATATGACAAGACTTGCACTTATCATATTCCTGTCATTTAATCTCCACCATACATCATTTTTTTTCTGAAACTGTCAGACCAACTAGTCAATAGTTACTGAAAACAACCTTTTTTTCCAAGATAGCTCCACAAATTAAGATTACTTCAGTCTTCTCAATGCTTTTATTAATTTACTTGGAACAATTTGGGGTGCTGAGTAACGGTTAAAACCCTTTAGGTCTTTTAGGACTTCTCTACATGAAGGTGACTGAGAGGAGTAATTTTATGCTTCTCATCAATTATATATTTTTAATGTACTTTTTTTGTAAATAATAAAGTATTTGCTCATACTAATCCTCAATAAATACCAATAATTCCTTGCAGGATAATCCCAGTTATAACTGCCAACCGTATGAGTCAGACAGCAGGACGGAAAGGAAGAGTTCCGAGTCTTCTCACAGCCCCAGCCCTGCTTCCCCAGCACAGGATCAAATTCATGGGAGATACCCTCCAAGCCAAGGGATTCACTCTGCCAAGAACAAATTCAAAGCATCTTTCAGTACAGAAAAATTCAGACGGTACAGTTACGAGGAAAGTACTGTAGGAAACTATGACAGGTTCCTGAAGAGCAGCAGAAACCCCTTCCACCCTTACAAGAGGCAGATCAGCGAAGACGTCTTCCAAGAAGCACATCAAGCCCTCCCACCAGAAGGCTCACCCTTCAAAAATTCTGGAAGCATTGATGGCTTTGAGGGTTTACCAGGATCTACGGGTCCTGACGAACCAGAGTCATTTCCTCCACACATTCCGAACATCTCCACAGAGCAACCATGGTGCAACAGCCTCCAATACAACAGCACAGGCCAAGATCACAGTTCACAAGTCATGGTCAGTATTTTTTCTTTTCCTTTTTGTTTTATTTTATTTTAATGGCAAAAATATTCTTTTGGAATTCTTTTCTTATCTTTTAATGTGACTACTTTAGTCTCTTGTCAAGTTGCAGGCTAGATCTCAGGGTAGACAGCCACATTTATTTATCAAAGTTCTTTATTTTATGGTCTTTCCCTACTGAAAAAAACTCAGAAAGGTGCATGAGGACAAATGATTTTTCACTAAACTTGATATGCAAATTCTCAATATCCAAATTCTTCCTGACAGCAGGTTTTCTGTCAGTAGTTGTCATCAACTTGTATTTTCAAGGGACAAAATTTCACAAAACAGTGTTTTTCAAGCATAAGGAGAAGTGTATCAGTTTTGTCACAACACCTCAGCTCCCAGCATTATTCTGGATGCAAATAGGAGACTCTTAAGATATCAGCACTACTTAAAATTAAATATAAGATCTGTTTATGATATGTGCAGCGTAAGGGTCAATTCACGTACTGGATAGAGGCAACCACCTATTTAGGGCAGCACAGAGATCCCTGAAAAACATAGTGAGCTCCCTCCAGTATCTCCACAAAGTCTCTCTGCTGGGATCCAAAGGATAAAGCCTATCTTCATCACCTAGTGGAGACAAAAACACTGTCTGCATCTGCCAGGAGAGGGCCCTAACCGGTGGTTCTGAATAATTGAAGGGTTACCAGAAGAAAGAGGGGTTATAAAAAAAAAGTAGTTGTAATTAGATTGAGACAATTGACCAGGGAGGGATGTTGCTAGGGTGCATACCTGGGGATTGAAGCCATCCGGGTTAAGGAGGAAGTTGATCTAAATCTCTTATTTCCTGGATAAATACTCATCTAGGTCAGATGAGTTGAATGCAAAACCTGTAAGCAGTCGATGAAAGAAAATTCCCCCTTTTTTTTTTCCCTCACATCCCTGGGCTGCAGGATGTAGAGAATGTAAAGCTGGCACTGCAGGAGCCTTGTACTCAGGAAAAGCCTGGCTGCCTGTGGATGACCCCACTGGTTCAGTCAGCACATGACTTCGAAGCTCTTAAACAGCTTTTGCACTGATGTCTCTGAAAAACTTCATCTTACGGTTATCAAAATAGCACAGGCATTTATTAATAATGAATGTGCATTTGCTTGGTGCCAGGATATCAAATTAAGCCTAATATTTACCCCTGCACTAACCTATATCACAAAAAATGGTCATTATCACCTTGCTTTAAAGCAGAAGGAGAGGTGTTGCCAGTTCCTTGAAGCAATAAGATGTCTCTGGCATCAGCTGCGGGAAGGGAATTCCTGGCCATGGACGTTGGGTGGGGGAAGGAAGCTGAAGTCAGTCACCAGACCTGTGGATACGAACTCTGCTTAAGACACATCATTCCCTGCACCTTTATCATCAGCTCGCCCTGCCTTGCACTCTGCATAGCGGGCACTTTGAATCGCTCTTCTAGATCAGACCATGTTACCACACCCAGCCTTCCAACCGAAAGAAGGCAACATTTAACATCCAGGAGCCTGAACACTTGGCAGATTCAAGCCCTGCATGGAATCCAGTGCAGGAGATGGGCAGAGATATGAGAAATCAAGATTCGATCAACCTCTCCGTGTTTATTTCCACAGCTGAAGAAATAAATAACATTCCGTATTTCCTATATCTTGATCCAATTCAACAGTCAGGCTAAGTTGGATTCTCCTCTGCCACCTCTTCCCTGTGCCCCACAGACCTCACCCTGTCTCTAACAATAAAAACCTGGTGTCAGCGGGGTGCACTGAGGGTCCACAAGGTAAAATTGGAGTAGGAGAAAGAGAGACAGACACCTCAGGAACAAGAGCTGCAGAGAGCACTTTGTGTGTAGGGAAGAAAAGATAAACAGAACCCAATAGTTTATGAATTGTCCTTTGCACAGAGCATGGCCTGGAGTCTCCTTTTTCAAGCAGGAACTATATAAACACAAGATAGAAAGTTTCTCCTTGTGCCACCAGCACATAAATCCTACGCAAGGATCAAACCCAAAAGAACAGTGATTATAATGAAAGACACATCAGAACAGTAACTAAGAGTTGTTCTATCTTAAATAGAGGCATTTTCTCCAATAACTCTTTCCTAGGATTCAGACGTGAAGCTGAGGACACCCCCACTGGAAGGGCAGCCTGGCTTGTATTGCTATCAGCCCCCAGTGCAGCAGATGTATTGCCCCTCACATCCTTTCCACCAGGTCAGTACAATAAGCAGACTAAATTCTCTTGTATTTCTAGCACTATAATGGTCTGGTAGTTATGGTAATAACACAAAAAGGCAGAAGAAATAATAGCAGCTAAATTGGTGTTTGCGGGGCCATGTTTCTGTACAATGAGATCTTAATTAGAACCACGTCTCAGTGTCTATTTACATGGTCATCCAAAAAAAAAAAAAAGGAAAAGAAAAGCTTGTAAAAATGGATTCTTGGTGCTGCTTATTTATATTTTCACCATTACACTCAAAAAAATTGGCTTTGAAACTGTGTTTTAACTGTGCTTTTATCAAATATATGTGACTGTATACTTAAAAATCAGAACAAATACAGAAAAAAACACATTTAAAACAAAATTTTAAAAGCAACATGATGTTCATTTTCCTTGTGCCTGATGGCACACTCATCTCTTGTGCAATCTTTGGACTGTTACATCATCCTCAGTGAAAGATTATTCAGCTGTAGCTTAATTGACAATAATGCTGATGATGCATGAGAATGCACAATATTAAGGTGGTTCTTCCTTAATGTAACTATATTATTAATATTAAAAACACACCGGAATAACTGACACCTTGTTTTTCTTGAGCATATTTAGACATCATTTGAATACAGGTCAGTCCATATTTTCAAAGCAACAGACACAGTATCTCTGTAGAATCAGACATAGAGACCTTAATCATTCATGAGTGTGTGTTACTGAGTTTTGAAAACTTGGTGTGGAGGGAGGGTGTGTATTATAGAAAGCAGTTTTCATGATTCTGAAATGTCTTTAGATAGTTCCCTTTAGATATAAATGGTGGTGCTGTTCAATGCATTAAAATTTTCCTCTTTTATGCTGTGTTATTTGCAGTATACAAAATTTTCAGTAAGATGTTTGAGGAGTTTAAAATGTGCTTGAAACAGCCTATTTAAAAAAAAAAAAGACCAAAACTTATTTAAAGTGAAATTAATGCAATGAGGATTTACAGATGTCTGGGCAGAAATCCTTATACCAAAAAAAGCCCAGCTACCAAAACTCTCAACCATTAGAATTAAATTAAATTAAACCTACAGGAAATTCATATGTATAAAATATTTGAACATAAAAGCTCCTGCTTGAGTTGTGACTTCTTTGATCCCAGACTGATGACTGATATTGTGGATCTCATTTGGCTTGCTCAAGAAGTGTAAAAATTATGACTAACAGAGCAGTGACTTGAAAGTGTACAAAGAAAACAAAAAACAGGTGACCATATGGTATTTCATTAGGATTGTTTATTTATAGAATCATTAAGGTTGGAAAAGACCTCTAAGCTCATTTACTCCAACCTCCAGCCCAATCCCACCGTGTCTGCTAAACCATGTCCCAAAGTGCCACAGTCACACATTGTTGGAACCCCTCGGTGGATGAAGACTCCACCATGCCCTGGGCAGCCTCTGCCAGTGCTTTACCACTCTGTCAGTAAATAAATTGCTCCCAATATTCAATCTGAACCTTCCCTGGCACAACTTGAGGCCATTTCCTCTCAGCCTACCACTTGTTACCTGGGAGAAGAGAGCAGTGCCCACCTCACTCCAATCTCCTTTCAAGGAGCTGCAGAGAGCGATGAGGTCTCCCTTTAGCCTCCTCTGCTCCAGGCTGAACATCCCCAGGTCCCTCAGCTGCACTGGCACAGTTCTGGCACCCAGTTCAGACAGTTCCTGCACCAAGGGCTGTTTGTACCCGCTGTCCTTGGTGGGCAGTCCTGTAAAATCTGGGGAACTGTGCAGGCGCTGAAGAGATGTGAGAAAGTGTAGATAATGGAACGAAGCAGTTCTCCTACACTAAGGCAAGAAATACACCTGGAGATTAAGCTCAATCCTGGTTCTTTTCTTTTACCTGCCACTGGTGTTCCACTAGCCAGAATTTATGGAAGTATTTTTTCCTTTAGTTCTCTTATCAACACCATCGTAATTAATTTACTTGTTTTTTCTTGTTATCCTGAAACCCAATAGAAGTGATAAAAGGTAACAATAAAATTAAACTAGAATAAATAGAAAGGTGACGTGGCCCTACCATCCTAACTTACGGACTGATTGTTTTTATGATTGTTCCTTTGGAAGAAAAGGGTCCCAGATAAAGGATTAGTTTGCCACAAAATCTCTGCTGAGGGTATAAACCAGTTCCCCACTGGGACTGCGGTGCAGACACTGTGCATGTGCCACAGCATCACCTGCCTCACACACAGCAAAAATGTCAGTTCTGTGCTTTAGCAGAAACCCCAGTTAATTCACTTGAATATTTAATTTCTGTATTCGTTCTAAAGCAGGCACCCTTCCCCTCTCCCTGCTGGTTTGATCCCAGTACCATTCCTACATCTTGGCATTAACCACATTGAAAAAACCTACAAAATTGAAGCTGAAATACGGCTCCTGGGAGCTGTGAGGCAAGATACGACAAGCACTGAGAGGAAAGTGTTCCATCCACCTGCAGGCTGGCACTGTGACACCTCTCCTGCATGCAGCAGGTTTCTGTTTGACTTCAATATTTGTGCTTCTTTATGTTACTGTAGTAAGACTACAGCACCATGTTCTGCTACTCAAGGGGAAAAGCAATAGGTAGAAGCAGCCCAAGTCATAACATGGACAACTGCTGCCCGTGTGCAACAACCAGCTGGTAGGAAATGGAGAAACAGATGATTCAGGACTGAGAAGAAGTGGAATATCTGAAAGGAGGTTGCAACAGGGTGGGTTCTGGTCCCTTCTGCCAAATAACAAGTGATAGGACGAGAGGAAAGGGCCTCAAGTTGTGCCAGGGGAGGTTTAGATTGGATATTAGGAAAAATTTCTGTACTGAAAGAGTGGCAAAGCCTCCATCCCTGGAGGGGTTCAAAAAGCATGTCGAGGTGGCACTTGGGGATATGGTTTAGTAGGCACGGTGCGGTTGGGCAGACAGTTGGACTAAATGAGTTTAAAGGGCTTTTCCAACCTTAATGATTCTATGATTCTACAATTCTATGACTCTAATAACTTCTTTTGCATGAAGGAGCTTCACTATTAAGACTTTACATTTCAAATTTGAATGGAGCAGTCCAATTTAAATCACTACCAAGTTACCCTCAAGAGAATGGGCTCTTTAGTCTGGGAGGATGTTCAGACTACACCTCCATTTTCATTAGAGGGATGAGAGAGATCAGCTCCTTTGTTAATTTTGTCCAAATGATAAAATAGCTTCACCTACCCCTTTGCTGGACACAACACAAATGGTGACTCATAAGAAGAACTACTTCTTATTGACCTGAAAGAAACAGCAGACACTCACTGAAGTCACCTACCCACCCACCATAAAACACGGACACCTTTCATGCCAGTTGTGCGACTGTAAAACCAGCTCAAGCCTGTCATACCAGCCCATTCCTCATCCTCTGTTCCCTCAAAAAGGTGTAATGAAACCAATAAAACAGAAATAATCCTTAAAACGCCCAGTCCTTGCTTTTAGTGATGACATCACAACCAGTCCTGTCTTAGCATCCCTTCCTTTCAAAGAGCCACTGAAACCAATAAAATCAAAATTATGGTATGAATTTTAAGCTGAAAGAGGGGAGATTGAAATGTTTTCCTGTAAGGGTGGGGAGGCCCTGGCTCAGGTTGCCCAGAGAAGTGGTGGTTACCCCATCCCTGGAGGTGTTCAAGGCCAGGCTGGATGGGGCTTGGAGCCCCCGATCCAGTGGGAGGTGTCCCTGCCCATTGGCGGGGGGGTGGAACTGGATGGGCTCTGAAGTCCCTTCCAACCCAAACCATTCCATGATTCTATGATTAATTGCCCAGTTTTCTACACTGATATAAAATCCACACACAATGCAACAAAGCAGGGAGCAAGGAATTCAGTTCACAACTGCTCTGGAGACTGCAGCTTTGCCTGGTATTTAGTTTAAAAAGTAAGGACATGATTAAATATGTACATCTCATTTCTTTCACCCCATTTACTGTAGCAAACAAATCAGCATATCCAGTATGTTTTTCCACATTCCATTTTGGGCAGTTTAATGTTTGGAAAATAAAAGCAAACAGACAAAAACTCAACCAACAACAATAAAATTATTGAGAAACAGAAATAAATTATTCATAATCCAGAATAAACAAATCAACTACAAATATTTCACAAGCACACGATGAACTCTCGCAGGCATTTTAGGGGGACAAAGACCAAGAAGCAACTGATCTATTTTGGTCTTAAAATAGGAACAAGAGTAAGAAACTAAGGAGACGTGTAAACTAATTACCAAGGAACTTTTCCGAACAAGTCTGGAAAGCTCCATAACAATCTTCCAGAGGAACCATAAAAACCTCATGACACAGGGCTCCTAGAGGTGAGCAGTAAAACACCGCAATAGGGCTCGGCAGCCTTTGAGTCCTAGGCAAAAGAAGCAGGTGGATTCTTTAATAGCACATGACATGAGTCTTAATTTCAGCCGTGCCCTAGCCCTGGCATCTGGAAAGATTCATCTCTAAAAGGCCAAAATTCCTCTCGTGCTGAGCTCTGAGTTCAGTGGGAGGCTGTGCCTCCCAGAGAGCCAACTGATGGTATCCCACCTCAGCAGGGCAGCTCTTCTTTGTTCTCACAAGTGGTTTGCCAGCAGGTTTGCACTGCAATTTGGAAAACATGTGATCGACTGCTGGGTTAAAAAACGAAGAGCAAAGTTGCAGAAATTCTGGTGTAATTGAGGCTGTCTGGGTGGATTATGTCACCTCTTTCACCTGCGGTTTTGCATTGGCATATTTCTACCCTGGTGATCGCATGACCCATTTCTTTAGTAAGTTTTGAGAGCCAGGCAGGCTTAGAGATCTCTTCAAGTGATAGCTTTGCATTTCAGCCTCGGGTAGTATTCTGGGTTGGGTGAGAGCAGCACAAATGGTATCTGATTTTAGGTGTCCTAGCTGTTCTTTTTACAGTTTTAGTATAGAAAGTCATAGAGTCACAGACTCACAGAATGGTTTGGGTTGGAAGGGACCTCAAAGCCCATCAAGTTCCACCCCCCTGCCATGGGCAGGTACACCTCCTGTTGGATCAGGGGGTTCAAAGCTCAGTAGCATAACAGGCAATAATAAAAGAAAGCACCTTTTTTATATATACTTCAATTTGGGATGCAGTGCCACAGGATCTGGTGGCAGACGAGTTCCTCTTCATACATGCCCTGCTTTTTCTGCTTCTTCAACATTGTCTGGTAAGATAAATGTTTTCTAACACCATGTTAGAAAAACTTTATGTCTGACTTGGCATGACAGCTATGAAATGTAAGCAGTGGACAGTATCCTAAGAGTTTAATGCTGTTAAGAAAGAAATGATTCTATGAGATGTTTTCAAGAGCTTGTTGCTAAGCCAAGTAACATCTCTTTTTTTTGTACCATCAGTATCCCTCAGGAGGCAGCTATCCTGTGACTTACATTGCTTCCTCACACTACCCTTACCAAAGAATTGCTCCTCAAAACAGTCAAGAATCCCAGCAGCCTCTATTTCCCAAACCCATCTACTCCTACAGGTAACAAAATCTTTTTTCAAGTGCTAATGATACAGAAAATTCACTGTTTACCCATGGCCGACTTCCAGCATCATTTGCAATACCATGCTTACTCTTCTTTGTCTTGTTCTCACTGTTCTCTGTCCTGTTCCTGTGAATCACAAGGTGTTCCAGATTCTGGGGCCAAAGCAAAGGGAAAGGAAATGTTGTAAAGCATGTGAACAGCCTTGATCACCCCACAAAAGCTTGACTTTTCTTTCATGCAAAATCTTAGATGTTGTGAGTTGCATCAGCACAAGACTGACCACGCTTAGCTGTGTTTTCCAGGACTTGATTTAAACCAGGTTTAGCCCCCAAACAGCAGTCTAATAAAGCAGATTGGACAATTACATTTTAATTATGCCCTCTGACAGTTTGACATTCTCTTCATGCCCTTTACCAGTTTAAGCGTTCAAACACAACCTTAAATAAACACACCCCAGCATGACAGGAAGACTGAGGTCCTGATTCCACTTTCTATTACTTTGTTTTAAACCTTTCTATATGCACTTTGAGAAATACCTCTATAAGTGATGCAGTGCGAGGAGATTGCTTATAAACAACTGAGCAGAAACTTTGAGCATCATTTGCATTCACATCGTGACAGTGAAATCCAGAGCAATTGCTATGGCTTACTGTGAAATACAGTCTTTTTCTGCTTCTGAGGAGCCAAGAACAAGCTAAAATACTTTTCTTTCTCTCCCTAAAGCATCCTGATCTTCATGGCACTCAAAAACAGCAAGACAGGGAGTTTGCCAGTCAGTGAGATTTACAATTTCATGACGGAACACTTCCCTTACTTTAAGGTGAGTTCCACGGGGAGGGAGGAACATTTCCCTAAGTTTATCTGGCAGCAGAGGGAATGAGGGATGTCCATCTTGGGCAACGTCATCGCCTGCATTCGCTGTACAAAGAGAAGTATAATACCTGATAAACGGTACTAAGCTCATAATTACAGAGTAATGATGGTGAGGGTAAGGGTGGATGGTTTGCAGCAGATAGTATTAAAACCTAAACCCATGCTGTAAGAGAATGGCTTCTTACACAGGGGATGCAGTCAGCACAGGATCCAAGAGCAGGATTACAGTTCAGGTTTTAAAAAAGAATAGAACCATGGACTGCTGCTCACAGAGCTTTATTATTGCCCATTCTTCAAAAACACCTCTCTAGAAGTCCAGCTTGGGTGACCCCACAACTGTTAGCAAGGCCCAAAAACGAAGATAAAGCAACACGAGTCCGTCCTGTTTCCTTGTGCAAACAGACACGCAGCAATTCAAATAAATCTGAAGCAGCTACAGAAAGGCAATTCAGAGGTTGATATTAAGAATACTGAGAACAATTAAAAAGAAATGTTTTGATACAAATTTGCTATGGGATGCTAACCAAGGTAAATAATGCCCACAGAGAGAAATAACATTGAACAGGTCAGTAATCGGAGAAAAAGAGCACACGTTATCATGAAGGAAGATGGGATCCATCACACTTCTGTACTCCCAGAATTCCAGCTTTCCTCCCAAAGGATCTCCTAGCTACTCTATTAGGCAAGAGAAGGGAGGAAAAAAAGTAAAGCAAGCTACCATCATAATTCAGGAAGCCTCCCTCACAGCCTGGCTGGTAATAATCCACTGAGGGAAACCTGAGGCACTCTAATGTGTTTAAGTCATAGGGACACAACAGCTTTTTAAGCTAAACACGCATGGAACTAAGTAATAAAAGTGATCTAAACAGGGAAAAGAAGAAGGGTAGAATGGGACACGGCAAGAATGTGGTAGCTGTAAATTTGTTTTCATTTTCAAAGCAAGAATACATTTCAAGCTTTGTATATAACAGAATATTGACTCTCTTTTCCATGCATTTACTATAGGTTGCAATAAATATTAATAATCCAAATAAAATAGTTTGAGGATTGTGAAAAAGGTCCTGGGCCACAACATCTTGAAAATTATATTTTGCTGTACTATGCTTTTTAGCATAATGCACAAATATGGGATCAATGGCAAAGTAATATGTTCTTATCTGATTAAATATTAAAAATGAGTTTTACAGGCAAGTCCTCATTAATTCATCAGGCCAAACTGAAATTAATTTTCCTTTGTCTTACAACACAATGATTAATAAAATCAATCAGCAGCTTACAAACCAAGTGTTGCTGCTGCCAACGCGTCTGGAATCCCTCAGCCACAAGGCTGTGGCTCTGCCAGGTGCCACCTTCCTGCTACTGAAGGTACACTTGACACAGCAGGAATGTTAGGGAGCTGTTGTTCCTCAACTACACACGGTGTGTAACCACTGCATATGGTACCTATGTGGTATTTTGTGCGTTAATGTGTTACTGGAGCATTCCTGGCCTGTCTGTACGTACACACACGCTCACCTGTACTCTAGGTATACATCTACCACAGCTTTAAATAATTGGTTTATATCTAATCTAAACTTTTCCCTTCTTACTTACTAAAACTGGGAGTGGGTTTTGCTGGTGCGTTATTTGGGGTTTTGTTTTTTTTTTGCATATCCTCATTTCTTAATTAATTTAAAAATTGATGAGGATGAGTTTACTGCTGTCATAAGCACTATAGGAAAAGAATGGTTCAGGAGGTACCGCTGGAACATTCCCTATTTTGTGACAGCTTTATTTTTGCATTTTAATTACAAATACCTTCAAATGATTGACTGGTTCCATTGCAAATGTCCTTAAAATAAGCAGGAGAGAATAAGCCAGTAAAATTCTGCTTTCAGGCACTAATGGTCTTTAGAGCAGCTCTACAGAATTAGCAATATACAGCAAAAGCTGATGTCCTCTATCCTGGCTTTTTGGAGAGTCTCCAGCAGGACAAAGCAATATAGAAATCAGCTAAGGACATTTGGTTGGTGCTCCTAGAACTCACTAACCAGGAGGATACAACAGGGGGAGGGGAAGCAATTTAAATTGGAGAAAAAGAGAGTGCAAGTGCACACAGAACCTTGCTGGGAGACATTGGATGATCCAAGCTGAGTCAAATTAACTTGTACTCGCTACCGCAGCAAATTTAGTTTCTATGATGCAACAATCTCATTTCTAGTTGAAACAGAGCAATCCAACTCCTACGTCCTAAAAAAAAAAAACAGCTACACAGCTAAAGTTGAATTACTTTGATGTACCTCTCCCTTCTCTTGAGACCGAGATTTAAAGAGAAAGGGTTTTGCAAGATCACGGAACTCTTTAAACTTCAAGAGGTGGCCAGGATCAATGGGGCTGTACAATAATATTTTTGCTTGTCATCCTTTTTTTTTTCCTTCGTAGCCATCAGTGAGTCTAACACAAAGCTTTAATCTTGTTAATTGGAGCTATTGCCGGTGGTCCAAGAGGTTGGAAAGGTCTGTGGTGTGATGGAGCTTGGAGGAGTGAGTGTGATATCCTCCTGCAGTGTCCAGTTCCACACTATGCCCAACGAAGGAACGGCACGGAGGTTCCAACCATACCAGAGCCACTTCGGCTCAGACCATTCAAAGGCAATCAAATATTAACTTAAACACCAGTGGTGGAGCTGTGACAGGACCACAGCGTTCCTCCAGGACCTCCCTAGCTGCACGACTATTTGTTGCTGCTCAGCAATACCAAGTTTAACACAAGAACCTGTTCAACCCCTGGCAGGGGACACCAGAATGAATCAATCTGTGTACTTTTTGCTCTTTTCCAAACCCATCTCACCGTTTCCACCCCCACACGTTCTGAGAACCTCTGAGAAACGCACGTCGCTCCCATCATCTCTGGTGCTTAACAGAAACACTAACTATCCCAGCTGGATGCAGAGGCAGACGTAGCCTCATGTGTAGGGCAAGAAACATGAATATTCTTCCAGGTCAGCTCATTCCATAGCTGAGTACACGTCTTAGCTGGGAGGAACAGTTTGGAACTAGCAGAAAGCAACTTAAATATAATCCTCAAGGGAGAAAAACTGATTCATCATCTTCAGTATTACCCAATGGCAGAAAGAGTTTTAAAGGGCGGGGGTTTTTTAAGAAGGGTTCATTTTAAATAGAAACACATTTTTCTCACCTGTGGGACTGACAAACAGAATGGTGAAATGCTGACATCAGGTGGGCCAAAAGGGTAGAAACCGCTGCTCTGAAGGGAAAATAGTTTCTATTTTAGTAAATAACATCTATTTAACTCCCACAACTGCTTAATTCTTATGGCAAACATGAGGATTTTTTTGGAACAAAGAAAGAAAAAGCACCCAAAATTTACTTTTAAAAAAAGGCCTCGCAGATACCAGTGCTGAAGATCATTCTTTGTAACCACATCTTTTTTTCTTGAGATTTCTCCTCTCTGCACATGGAAATAACATCACGTCACTGACAGATGTAAAGCTACAGCTTTAATCATTTTAATTGGTCTTACAACGGCAAGGGAAGTCGAGAGGACAAGCAGCTCCATCTATCACAATGAAGCTGGGTTTCTCAGGCTGATTCCCACCACCATGCAGTCAATCATTTCCCCTGCTCCCTTTATTTTTTAAGGTGATAACGCCGTGGACAATGAGCTCAGAAAGCCCCACTCAGCTATGCACAAATATCATCATACAGCACCTACCCAAAGCAAAGCAAGGAAGTGACATATCATGAACTTCCTGTAGGAACCTTCTGATGTGAACACACATACTAATTAATTTTCAAAGCTTAATGCAATGGGCAGCATCTCCTGGCTTTGTGACTGAGGCAGCAGAAATGAGTGAAATCAAATAAATACCAGACCAACTTATAGACAATAAAACGATACAGCGCCCTTTCTTCAAGATCAGATTTAAGACTGGCAAGCAAACAGGATTTTCCCATCAGACTCTGAGCATGACCATTCCTCTGGGTATTTCCCTCTCCAGCCCTTACAGCAATAATCATTTTCATAGCTCTTTTATGAGCAATCAGGAAAGAAAGAAAGAAAGATTGTAAAAGTTAAACAGAGGGCTTGTACCAGGGTTCATTTTCTTCCTATTCTTGTAGTTGAATGCAAAACCATCCTCAGGGAAAGGAGGGAATTTGGTTTTCCTCTTTGATAAGAATAAAAACAGAGGAATCATTTTAATGAAGTTTATATGTATTGTTCGGTTTAAAGAACCTTCCAGGTTCCACTACTGAGTTAGAAGTAAATGCAAAGAAAAAGATGCAGTGATCAGATGCAGAAACCTATATTTTAAACCTTTTGGTTGCATAACTGCCTCACACACAACTACAAGGAACATGCTAAAATTTTGCAGTCTGCCTGGACACTTAAGTTGAGTCTGAGGAGCACACAGCCCTTCCATCCAGCATCTAAAACTTTCCTAGGTGTTCCAAAATAGATTAAGATGATTACCTGTAATTCTTTACACACTTAATTCTTGTGATTTATAAATTCACTCGGCAGCTCCTTGGACAGAGCCAGCCTTCATGCTTGGAAGATCAGGTCCTGTATTATCTGATCCCTCTTTTCCCACACAACACGACTGCAACATTTTTGTGGCTTCCTTCTAAGCACAGGTTCCCTATTGTAGAAAGCATCACCTAAACAGCATTTCTTATCATCTCACCACTCAAATCAGAGATAAATATTTGTATTTTTTTTATCCTTGAAGTTCCATTCACAGATTGGATTTGTTTTTCCAGACAGCTCCAGATGGCTGGAAGAATTCTGTCCGCCACAACTTATCTCTGAACAAATGCTTTGAGAAAGTGGAAAACAAGTCAGGCAATTCTTCTCGGAAAGGCTGTTTGTGGGCTCTGAATCCAGCCAAAATTGATAAGATGCAGGAGGAACTTCAGAAATGGAAGAGGAAAGACCCAGTTGCTGTAAGGAAGAGTATGGCAAAACCAGGTCAGTACCATTAGTTCTCAAACTGTTCTCCCCAGAACTTTCCTTTGCAGTGTAAAAGAACTCATCTGTGATTTAGGAAAGCATTTAAGACTTTTTCCTGGTTATAAAGTGATGGGCAAAACAAGGAAAGAAATAAAAAAGCAAATTTAAATAAGATCTGGTCTTGCAGGAGCTCTTCCAATAGGCACAAAGAAGCTTCACCAAGAAAATGTTCTCTCTTGACATCTCACTAAACTTTAAGACAAAACCAGCACTGAAATAAGTACTATAGGATAAAATTTGAAATTAACTGATAAGTATCCAACCTTTAAACACAAAAAATTGCAGTTTATTACACACTTGGCAATGACCATTTAGAAACACATTCCAAGCTTTTGGAGTTCCTATCATACATGGGCCAGCACTTTTTTTGCCATTCCATTCACCCATTTCCAGAGGAACACTGAAATTCTAGCTGCAAGCTCTGTAGATGAAGGCTTTGTTAAGAATAAGTCAGTCATAGACTGTTTTTCTTGTTTTGTAGAGGAACTTGACACTCTGATAGGCGACAAGAGTGAAAAGCTGAGATCTTCCATCCTGTCCTGCAGCCCGCCAGGCCTTGCAAGCACATCTCTTCCCAGACAGATGGCAGTCCAACCCCATTCCTTATGTGAACCCTCCCTTTCCTCCGGGATACCCCAACCATTGCACAGCATCCACGCATCAGGAGCTCTACAGGTCAAGAACCCACTACCAAATTTGCTTGGGGGGCAGCAGACAGCGTGCTACACATCCCCCCAGGGTTATCCTCCAATCTCAAGCACATTAATGCAACAGTCACCTGCCCCTCAGACCCTGTTTCCTGCTGGAGAGGCTCAAAGCGAAGCCAGAACTCAGCCCGGCATCGCTCAGGATTCTCCACTGCCGGCACAGACCCCCCCGATGTGTGGTGGGAAGATGCTGGTAGAACATTCGACGGCCAGGACAGTGCAGGACACCCTCATGCAGGAGGGAGATCTCAGCAATGACATCGATGCTCTTAATCCATCCCTGACTGATTTTGATCTCCAAGGTAGGTATCTCAGGCATTTCTCTTTCATAGACTCAGGCTTATTTAATCCCATTCCAACTTTCACAAAGAGGCATTTATATCCTTCTTTTTTAACTGTCACAGAATGGTTTGGGTCGGAAGAGAACTCAAAGCCCATCCAGTTCCAACACCCTGTCATGGGCAGGGACACCTTCCACTGGACCAGGTTGCTCAAGACCTTTAGAGTTGTCCAATGTTACTTTTTGCATTATAAAAACAAAATAATAATAGTAAATATTATTATAATAAGTGTTTACCCTAAATTCCCTGATATTTTCAAATGAAACCTGCGTTCTTTGCTCCCTGGTAAGAGTGGCTGAGTATTGCAGGGACCTGCTAAACCTGTGGTTAGTAAAGTGATACATAGCCTTCATAAAAACTCAAGGAGGGTACAGCTGCCAGAAGAATCATAGAATGGTTTGGGTTGGAAGGGACCTCAAAGCCCATCCCGTTCCAACCACCTGCCATGGGCAGGGACACTTCCCACTGGATCAGAGGGCTCAAAGACCCATCCAACTTGGCCTTCAACACCTCCAGGGATTGGGCAACATGCATAGAAAGCTCTGTTCTTTGTGTTCTTTGCAACAGTCTCCCTGCCACTGCCTTCCCTGCAGAATACTTTAACGTTGAATATAGAACACAGCCCCCCTGCAATAACTTGTTTGGTGCTTTCACTGTGAGATTCTCCTTCAACAGAAAGATGAGAAAGATTTTGTTACACGACAGAAAGAAAGTGACATTTCAAATCTTTTGGTTTGCCGGGGCCATCACAGAAGCAGTGATTTAGGTTGCAATGCAGAGAACACTGTACCATAAGAACACAAGAAATCCAGTTTTGCGGTAGCATTGTTTGCAGATTTGTCCCATAAAATGCCATTTAGCTCTTCCATATCTCACAAAGATAACGGAGGCAATTTCTCCTTTTAATGAGTATTTGTTTTCAAATAGAAGTTATGCTTCATAAAAACACACTTGCCGTGGAATCTTGCCAATAATCAAGGAAAAAATGCTCTTTAAACTAATGCTTCTTTCTCCCAGATTTAAATTTATTGTGGAGACAGACAAATAGCAACTCCCTAAACCAGCTTTCTCCCTCATGAGTGCCTACACACAGAGCACAAACAGCTGTGCGCCCGCTCCCGTAAAACCACGCAACCAGAAAGTGGAGTCAATCCGTTTTGGTTTTGTTGCAGGAAATCTTTGGGAGGAGCTGAAAGACGACAGCCTGGCTGTGGATCCGCTTGTTCTCATCTCATCATCCCCGACGCCTTCCCAGTGCTTCCCTTCCCACTGCCAACTGGACAACGGCACCAACACCGGTGCCGTCAGCGGGACCCCCCACGGCCCCCTGCCCGACCTCCAGCTCACCACGCTTTACTCCGCGTTTATGGAGTTGGATACAGTGGCTCCTGCCTACTTGAGTAATTCCGGATCCAAACCCATAGCTCTAATGTGAACCATGCACCCACCTAATTATTATTATTATTATTATTTCATCTAAACACAGTCCTAACCATCACACCCTCATCTGGTTGATGTCAGCTGAGACTGCCTCCATCGGAACAAGGGTATTCTTTGTCCAGAACTCACCCGCAGGATATGTAGCTTCACTACAAGAATTTTCTACAGACATATACTAGAAAAAGTATTTCAAGAACTATTTAAAGATAATAATAATGGCTGAACTGGTCAACACCATTTTATTGAGCCACTCATCTTCTGCATCTTCCAGAAAAAACGAATTATTGACTTATTTTCCCCCCTTTTTTGTTGCTTCTTTTCCCTTGGTGTTTTTTTTTCCATAACAAAAGCTGCTTGCAAACAAGCACAGAAGTCAAGGTAAACAGTAATCTAACTTATTTCCTGGAGTCAATGGTGTCAACAACATCTGCCACAGACAACTAGAAAAATAATAACAATCTGCATATTAAAATATTTATATCTGCCTTGAAAGAAGTTCTGGGTTTTGAGAAACAAGAATATAAATGGAGAACTCTGCAAGTATGAGAAGACAGAGGACTGGCTGCTGACAGACTGCACAGAAGCAACAAATATACTTTAGTGAAAAATCTAAGTTTTACTGTGTTTAAGAAGAAATTTAAACTGTTTTTTTAATAAAAAAAAAGAAAATAATAATTCAGTAGCATTTTTACTTGGCTGGAAATTATTCATATTAGTTCCTCTACATTTATCCACATAAAGCAGGCAGTGAGATGAATTATTCCGCTGTTAAATCAAGATTTGGAATAACGCTAATAAAAAAAAAACAATAATCATCACCACAGTTAGCCAAATCTAAAGAGCATCTCTATCCAGCTGACATCCAATAGATCCAACAGGGATTATCAGGATGCTGACTGACCCTTGCATTAGGACAGTGGATGGTTCCTAACATGAACTAAACTCCAGCATTTTCACAGCCAGTTTCTCAGGAACACCCTTCTCTCTCTGATTTACCAGTGTTTTATCCCAAATGAAGCAATCTAAACCCAAACATTAGGAAAAATTTGCATTCTAACATTTAGGATTTATCACTTTAACTATTTTCTATTGCACATTTTGTTTAAACCACAAAATTGAAATAATCTCAATTTCTATCGGAACTCTGTTTTCAAACTCTCTTTTTTGAGAGGAGCTGAATTTCCCATTACAAGATTTTGGCTAAAGCAGGCTATGTTCTTGTTTTTAGTAGAAACCCATCAGCCCTGAAGATTCATTGGCTTTTGTTGATGCTGCTCTTTTCAGCTGTTCTCGTATCTTCGCAAAGTTTTTCAAAATCCCTGGCACAGCACTGAGCTACTTAAAACCAACAGTGATTAAAAGGTATTATAGAAGAGATAAATTATTAAATAGCATGTCAATGTTACTTTATGGCCCTAACTTTGTACACAAAGCTTGAAAAGAAAAGTGCAACTCATTTATTGGCACTTTCAAATCAGTTTAAAATCAGTTTATATTACTGGCTGAAACAAATATTTGGATTCCAGAACTTAGTTTATCATTGTTGATGCTCCATTCTTACACTTCACTCAGACTTCCAGATACGTGTGTAAATGTTTGTGTTTAGACTGCTAAATGCAAACCAAAATAAAGCATTCACCAGCTGGAGGAGCAATGTGTGGTTTCACCACGCATCCCCTCACTGCAATAATGCAAAAGGAAGCTTTAAACAAGCATTTCCCATATGTGGCCATAGCAAAAAATTACTTGAGAACTACTGATTCGTTCTTCATCAAAATAATAAATGATGGAGTTTGTACATCAAATAAAATTTAAGTCCTTCTGAGAAGCAGAAAAGGGCAAATTTTTTGTCCACACAAATACACACAAACAACACTCGTTTACACTGAAAATGAACAGCAGAAGGATCATCATTAATGCAGACTGGGATTATTTCTCCTGACTGCTACAACATTGATGGAAAAATCTCAGGTGCTCTGTATCAACATAATAAATATGGAATGAGTGAAAAACTGCCATATCTCAGCAAACAACCATCAGCTGGAAACCATCACCAAACCAGAGCTGTCCCCATGGGCTTGTGGTCAGCACGATTCAGCATTTCATAATAATGAATTTGTGGCTTTTGCTATCTCCATGTCAAAACTGGACACTTTTGTAGTGCCCTTTAGTTACAATTCTCTAAGTTTGGGCTCAATACAGCAAGAGGCACAGAGATAAGCAGAAGCAAGATAAGCAGCCTTTCCTAGAACATGAGTCAACAAGGGCCAGGGGATGCCACCACGTGATGGAATTTGTTTCCAAGACCTACCGACTGCACATCAACTTTGCTGCAAAAGGTTTTTATGCATAGAAAGTGCTCTACCTGCCTCCAGGCCAATAAATGCTGATGAGCAGCCTGCTGCTGCTGTTAAACCTCCATAATTAACCATCTGAATAACAAAGTGCTAAAACATTTTGCTGCTTGGATGAATTGAAGACTTCCTCTTCTGGATCTATGAGTTTTTGACTCAGGCACAGAAGAGGCAAGTAAAACCTTTAAACATTTATTCCTGAGAAAACCAGTTAGGCCTAGATGCACAACAAAGACCATCATTGGTTGCATTACTCGAATTTCTTCATCAATCATTCATCAGCAAATTAATTACAACAACTAAGAAGCAGTAGGCACAGATGAGGTGGGTTACAGCTTTCCAAGCTCACCCTGAGGTGGGAAGGGATAACTGTGGGCAGCCAACTCTCCACAGGACTCCTCTGTGGCCAGCTCTCAATGGCAAGCAATTAGAATTAGGGTTAGAGGTATCCCATGTAGAGTTGTCCCGTGGAGAGTTGGCCACGGAGAGTCGTGTAGACCCTGCCCTTCCTGCAGCCCATCATCTCCCAAGTGTCAACTCCCTCGCGACAGCAGCTCCCCACCACAGGGCGAGGCGACGGCGTCACCACACAAGCAGTCACCACTGGTGGTGGACACCCAAACCCACCCACTGGTTGGCTGCCACCGCCATGGCCATTGGGATTTGAAGGGGAAAGTGGGAAAGGCTGTCGGGCACAAGCAGGGTTCGCCACATCGTGTCTCACCACAGCCCCGTGCGAGGAGGGACTGTAGTGCTGGGAAAGGCACATTTGGTGCTCTGAAAGTAAAGGTGAAAGGCCTGGCAGCAGGCGGGGGTGAGTAACGAGCTAAAAACAGGCAGGCGTGGCTCTGCATTTCCTACAGGCTTCGCTTTCCTCTCCAGAAACCCCCAGGGAGGCAGCTGCCCAGAGATTCATGCTGTTAATATGAGCGGCTGTGAGAGGCCATGCACTGAGTTCTCGGGGTAGAAGCAAATCAGCCACCAAAAACACCGGAGAAGAGAATTAACATCGTTTGGATGGACAGAGAATTGAAGATCTCACTCATCAGGCAGCTCCTAGAGAACTGAATTTCAACCACATGAATAAGCCCAGCGTGTTTGTGCTTGTCTGAGGCACCAGGTTTACATGATTACTGAAGGCATTTATTAAACTCACCTTTAATTCCATGACTTCAGAACATCAGAAAAAAAACTCAAACCCAAAACCTACGGAAAAGTATTTTGTTCCAAATATTTCATTGAATCATAGAATCACACAAGGGTTTAAGTTGGAAGGGATCTCAAAGCCCATTCAGTTCCAGCCTCTGCCAGGGACACCTCCCACTGGATCAGGGGGCTCAAAGCCCCATCCAACCTGGCCTTGAACACCTCCAGGGGGAGGAAGTGTTTTTAATTTTTCTTACAGACATTTGAATGTCAGCTAAAATAACAGTCTGAAAGTTACCTAAGCTGTGACACTTGTGTTCATGTTTCCTGCAAGCATCTCTTGCCAGACAGCCCCAGGAAGCGTCCACATCTATTTGTCAGCTGTAAAGAACATTTCAGGACTGTTATTTCAAATTTAGTTTATGATGAGTGCCAGCTGATGGGGGAATGTCTTTGCTACGATGTCTCGGTGCTGAAGAGACCTGGCATGGCTGGGGCAGAAAGTTTTCCTTCCTCTGAACTTGTAAACAAGTCTCGATGCACACTTTAATTTTAGGGGACAGAGTGTATCCTCTGTTCTCCTGCCTTATGAAACTGTACAGACATCAAAGCAGGCAGCAGGTTTAATTAGACACTTAATTACATAGAAGGGTGGTAAGGTATGCATCTGGGAAATAAAAGCATGACTTTCAAAATGAGTTGAATGCCAGTGGACAAAGTAACATTGGCACAACTGTGGTACACGAGGCCATGAATAAAAGGATTGAGGATCCATCCACAAATAAAAGGTTTGGGGATTGAGTTTTGGGTTTGGTGGGTCTTTTTCACTAAAATAGATTCTAAATATTTCTACCTTTCAGGCTCAGTTCATGTGGTTAAGGAGGCCAATGGCATCTTGGCTTCCACCAGAAATAGCCGGGCCAGCGCGCTCAGGACAGCTCAGCACTGGTGAGGCCTCACCTGGAGTACTGGGTTCAGTTTGGGTCCCTCACTATGGGAAAGACATTGAGGGGCTGGAGCACATCCAGAGAAGGGAACGGAGCTGGGGAAAGGGCTGGAGAACAACGGTTATGAGAGCGGTTATGAGAGCAGCTGAGGGACTTGGGGCTGTTTAGCCTGGAGAAGAGGAGGCTGAGGGGAGACCTTATCACTGTCTACAACTGCCTGAAAGGAGGCTGTAGTGAGGTGGGTGTTGGTCTCTTCTCCCAAGTGACAGGTGATAGGACAAGAGGAAATGGCCTCAAGTTGCACCAGGGCAGGTTCAGATTGGATATTAGGAAGAATTGCTTCACTGAAGGGTTCTCAGGCACTGGCAGAGGCTACCCAGGGAGGTGGTTGAGTCCCCATCCCTGGAAGGGTTTAAAAGATGGGCAGATAAAGTGCTCAGGGATCTGGTTTAGTAGTGGACAGGTACAGTTGGACTCAATGATCTCAAAGGCCTTTTCCAACCAGATGATTCTATGATTCTTTGTAGTGAAATTCACCTTTCACAGCTGAAAGAGGGCCTGCAGACAAATGCTCAGAGGATGCTTTGGAGCCCAGTTCTGTGGTTCTTTGCACTTCCCAGCAAACACAGGACTGGCGAGGAAACCAACAAAGAAAGGGGAGGTTGATATTTGACTGAAAGCTTTACCTATTGCACTTCTCTTTGCCCAAGATTTGCTACTCCAGTTTTTGCCTTATATGTACTGAGAAAACAAAAGCTACGCACACACTCCTACAATCACCCAAATCCAAGGAGTACAGCTGGGTGCATGACTGCTCCAGGAAAAAAAACATGAATAATTCAGCATCTGGAATACTTTTTTTAATTCTTTATACCTAAACTATAAAGATTATAAATATCCAGTTTGCTGTTCCCCTGTTTGTTTCATTCTGCCATTCAGCAGGAAAGGAAAAACGGGAAGCATTTAGAACTCCTCTCTCCTATGTGTTAACTTCCTTTCATAAAGCAAATTGCATTATGTGATTTCTATATTGCTGTTTGTAGCTTCCCTGCCCAATTTTATTTCTTGCTACAAATTACTTTCATATGCCAGCTTCATTAATATGGTTTACGCCCTCTACCAGGATAATGAAATGATAATTAAATAAACCAGCCCTTTGTTATTTCAGATCCCATGTCAGTTTTCAAAATAATAGCTGGGAATCATCCAACTGCAATTACACTCTACCAACCCAAATTCTCTTTGTAGTTTTAATTAAAATACATTATCCAGCATGACTTCACCTCCTATTTTCAGTTCTTGTACTGATTAAGGAAAAAAAAAATCTCTGTAAAGCAATTTCATTTTTTTTGGTGGAATTAGGCAGAATAAATACCTTCGTTTCATCCTGGTCTGCAGTGATAGACTTCTGTAATCTCTAAAATTGTCTTTAAAAATAAGTTACATAGTTTTAATTGGGAAACTGGAATAGTACGTCACTGAGATGTGTGCTTAATACAGTTAGGAAATGTTAAGAGAATGCAAGCCAGAGATAGAAAAACGCCCTTGAACAATGACAGAAGGATGAGTAGCATAGTGTGAACATGTAAGTTGTGCCACAATAGCTGAGCAGCTGACAAACACCATCAAAACTAAGAATCTGAGGAGAGGTACAGAACATCTCTGGGATCACTAGGCATACTTATTAATAAATGAGGCTGACATACCACCTAAGAAAAAAAAGAAAGCACTGGTGATGCAGTATAAGGAACATTAAGTCATCTGTTTTTGGCAGAGATTTAACATGGGGAAATGTTCTCTTGAACATAATTAAGATTTTTTTTAAAGGTTCTCTTCAACTTCAGAAGTTTTTCAAGCAGCCCAGGTAATTATACTTAAATATCAAAATCAGAAAGACTGTTTAACCTGCCTTTTTAAGAGTTATTAGTGCTGATTTTCCTCTGTCTTCTGTTTAGGTATTCAGTGAAGTAGCATCTATCCTTTCAAGAATTCTAAGAAAATAGACTAGATGCTCCCAGTTGTTTGGGTAATTCCAAGTGTCAGCTTAATCAGGAGGGAGGATCTAACCACAGGGAACCTGTATGGGCAAAACCAGACACTGCCCTCTGATTCAGAAGAGCCTGTAGGAGAACTGATGTCAGATCTTGGGTGCATCCTCACTGCAGATTGCAGAGGAGCGATAGCTGAGCAACAGCTGCATTACAAACCTGGGTTCAGGTCAGCACCTCAGTGCAGAACTCAGTGCAGGTGTTTCACAGAGTCAGAGAATCATGGAAAGGTTTGGGTCAGAAGGGGCATCAAAGCCCACCCAGTTCCACTCCCCTGCCATGGGGGCTGGTGAAGGGGCTGGAGAACAAGTCCTACAAGGAGCTGCTGAGGGAACTGGGGTTGTTCAGCCTGGGGAAAAGGAGGCTGAGGGGAGACCTCATCGCTGTCTGTGGTTGCCTGAAAGGAGGTTGTGGGAGAGTGAGTGTTGATCTCTTCTCCCAAGTGACAGGTGATAGGACAAGAGGAAATGGCCATAAGTTGCAGCAGCGGAGGTTCGGACTGGATATTAGGAAGAATTTCTTTACCAAAAGGGTGGTCAGGCACTGGAACAGCTGCGCAGGGAGGTGGTTGAGTCACCATCCCTGGGTGGTTTAAAAAACAGGTAGATGAGGTTTTGAGGGACGTGGTTTAGCAGAGGATTGGTGCGGTTGGACTCGATGATCTCAAAGGTCTTTTTCAACCGGATGATTCTATGATTCTATAACACCTCCCACTGGATCAGGATGCTCAAAGCTCCATCCAACCTGGCCTTGAACACCTCCAGGGATGGCGCAGCCACCACTTCTCTGGGCAACCTGGGCCAGCGCAGAAAGTTGCAACTCCAAGTTACGCTCCAGAAATTAAAGCCTTGTATTAATAAATTTCTTCTGCATGTTCCAGTGCGTAACAATTGCTCTGCTGGATGCTGTGCTCCTAAGGCATCCCCAGCAATTCTGAGAAATCAAAATGAGTCACAGCAGGTATTTTCAAACGAAAGCATTGTCCTTTTTCTACCTCAGAGTAGACAAGTTGTTCTGCTTTGTGGGAAGAAATACAGAGATATTCCCAGGAAATTTTGACTCAAATGTCAAAACAAAAAATCAAGACAGAATCACAACTCACTGCAGCGCAAGCAGATGCTTCAGTTTTAGTCAATGTGGCAGAGACAGCAATTGCAGGTGTCATTAATTCCAAAAGCTGATTCTCCACAGTGCAGCCAGCAGGGCTGTCAAAAGCCCAACCTGATTCAGAGCTGTGACCTGGGGAACAGCTGAGTTCTGTTATGGTACTTTGAGAATCATTTCTTTTCCTTATGCCCCAAGATATTTTCACCAATCAGAAAGCTGAATCCTATTTAAAGGCTTCTAATTTATTTGTTTATTTGTTTTGCTCATATAGCTACGAGAACTACTGAAGTGTTTTCACATGTGCATTTCTTAATTTACAGTCATCAGAAAGTGAAGGAAGTTACATGAATTTGCACAAACCCGGGGTTCAAATATTGATGGAAGATATCCCAAGTGAAAATGTTTTAAATACAAGCAAAATATAAAATATAATATAAATATTTAAATAAACCAGACAATCATCCCCATTTCTAGGATCAATAATTTATTTAGTTTCATTTTTTTACATTTGCAGTTGGCTACAGGAGAAGAAACACTTGCTAATGAACACGACAGGTTCTGAACCATTTTCCAAGGTAATGGAAAGCATATTCCCTAATATGCACATTTATGACTAAGCTGCTGATATGAAATAATTGTAAGCAAGTGTACTCCATACTTAGTCCTTGTATAAATTCATTTTAGTACTCTCTTTCTCCTACAGGAAGACTAAATTGTAGCATCTAATTTCTTTATCCTGAAGTCTCACTCTTTGTTCTCGCTACTCATCTATCTGCAAACAGATCAACTGGACTGGTTACTCAAGTGGAGTTGGTGCCAATATTCCTTTTTTTTCTCCTGGCAACCCACTCCATTTCCTACTGTCCCAAAAGGAAACAAAAGACTCCCAGTTTTCTGAAAACCAGATTCTCTGCGTGACAGTGCATTGCGTTGCCACTAAATGGGCCACAGTGGATGCTCTGATAGGAAACATATCAGAAGATACAAAGAATTATAAATGAACTTGGTAGAAATGTTCCTAATAGTTACCAAATGGTATAATAACTAGAATCCTACTTTCCTTCCACAAAAAATAGATATTTTTTATAAATACATTTTTAATACAGACAACTCTGATCCTATGCAAAAAATTGATGTCACACCCAGACAGGATTGCTCAGTGTAGCACTAAGACAGAAGCAGACATCACAGGAGGCATCACCACAGTGGTTTTAGGGAGTTGGTTACCTACAGCTCATGGACAGATGCACAGACACACAACTTCACCCACTTGGTCAGCCCATCCCGTGATTCAGAAACCAACCCAGCCTAGGGTAATATACTCTACAACTGTATTTCCACGCGTAGAAAATTATATGAACCATCAATGAGGTTTAATATGTGATTAATATTGATTGATTTGTATAGCCATAGGTACTGCTTGTGCAGGAGGATAGAAAAGAATCACTAAAAATCACAGAATCATAGAATCTTCCGGCTGGAAAAGACCTTTGAGATCATTGAGTCCAACTGCACCCATCATCCACTAAAACACGTCCCTCAAAAACTCATCTACCCGTTTTTTAAACACCCCCAGGGATGGTGATTCAACCACCTCCCTGGGCAGCTGTGCCAGGGCCCGAGAACCCTTTCAGTAAAGAAATGCTTCCTGATATCCAGTCTGAACCTATCAGCTGCCTCGAACTCATGACAAAAAGTATTTACATTTACCATGGACTTAAAGCTCCTGGTTCCAATCAGCAGAAATTAACTTTTCCTGCCCTTATCCCTCTCCCTCATTTATACCAAAGATAACTTTTACCACTGGAGCAAACCTGCCCAGCTTTTCAGAAACACACGCAGTCGCTCTTCCCCCTCCCTCAGTAAGGGGTCAGCAATATTCTCTATAATTTCATTCCTAATCAGAGCTAATTAAAATTGAGCGGTCAACCATATTTTTTCAGGTTATGAATAATCAATAACAAATTTTTATAATACATATTAAGTACAAAAGTTGGATATTAGCATTTCCTTACCTTGAAGAGCCCCCAAAATCATCTTTGTATGAATAAGAGTTCCTTTTAATTGTTGTCACAGGATAAGAATCTTCATGGGTTCAAGGTTCTATGGGTCAACATGTAGCACTATTTCTCCATAAACTTTAAGAGTTGGCTTGCTCTAAATGAAAGAATTAGGAACAAAGTGGGCTGCAATATTTCATACACACAGCAACCACTTTTACACCATTTTTCTAAAACACAACTCAAGTGGTGGACAGTGGTGGCAAAGGGAGCTATTCCCACTGACCTGCAGCAAACCAAGACACAGGGAGAGATGATGAACAAGAATTAAATCTCATCACAGAGCTTTCAAACCTGGAGAGACTTCATACATTATACAACAAAATAAATATTCTGAGCCGGGGAGTGGATTATTCAGTTATTTCATAAATGTCACCACAGACAGGATTCACAGGAAAAATTTGGATTGCCCAAACAAGGACAGGTTGAGAGAGTTGGGGTTGTTCAGACTGGAGAAAAGAAGGCTCCAGGGAAACCTTAAAGCAGTCTCCCAGGACTGAAAGGGGCTCCAGGAAAGCTGGGGAGGGGCTCTTGATCAGGGAGTGCAGGGATCGGATGAGGGGGAATGGTTTTCAGCTGGAAGAGGGGAGACTGAGATGAGATCTGAGGAAGAAATGTTTTGCTGTGAGGGTGGGGAGGCCCTGGCCCAGGTTGCCCAGAGAAACGGTGGCTGCCCCATCCCTGGAGGTGTTGAAGGCCAGGTTGGATGGGGCTTTGAGCACCGTGATCCAGTGGGAGGTGTCCCTACCCATGGCAGGGGGTGGGAACTGGATGAGTTTTGAGGTTGCTCCCAACCCAAACCATTCCATGATTCTACGATTTTATCACTGATCTGAGAACAAAGTTTCTAAAATTTAAACCATACTTATACTTGATTTGTTAATTTTAAAAATAAGTTGTTCTCTTACTGCCACTGAAGTCTGTGAATTGTTGGACCTTGCACTATGGCAGTTAACAAAAAATGTCATTTTATGTTACATTACTGCTGCTTTTCTTAAAAAAGCTGAAGTTTAAAGGAATCCAAGACTGCGAAAGGAAAACAAATATGCTGAGTTATAATTTCCTTGTCTCTCAGAAAAATTAGATCACTATTAGTGCTCACAGAGACTTAGTTTCTTTTTCCAAGATTAACTCCCCTGTAAAGCACACGCATAATCCTGTCTTATGACGGGAAACAGGGAGTCATTACGAGCAGATAATCTTGGTCAGCTCTGAGATGTTTTCTTTCGCTTTCAGAAAGTCAGACCCCAAATTTCCAGACTGGCTCTCATTAAAACAGAGCTGTGGTGCTAAGTGCTAATTAAAACAATTTTTTAAATGTGACCAAATTAAAAAAAATACAAAAATTTCTTTTCCAGAGCCAATATTTCATGATTTTGTAGATGAACTTCCAAAGTAACCCAATAAAGATTAATATTAAAACACAAACTAATACTAATCACAGAGACTAATGAATTCTTCTGTGAACAATGCTGTTAAGGTTTCATTTTCAACTGCTTTATACTAAGAATCAGCTGCCAACTTAAGGGGAAAAAAAATGTGGTTTCATTTTACAGCTGACCTGAGAGCTCTCAGCTCCCTTGAGTTGTTCAGTGCCTTACAGAACACGGCCCTTTAACATCAAATTTTGCATGTAGTTTTAATTAAAAAAAAAAAAAGATGACAGAAGGGGCATGAGAACAGCATTAGAAGTGACTTTTTGTACCGCAAGTTTTTGAAGAAGAACTTCCACTGTTGTTTATGTGCAACAATAATGTCTCATGTCAACACTGCACATCCTTCTGCTGCGTAAACAGGTAGAATAGGGATGGAACCTCTCCCTTGGGCGGTGATTCCAACACGTTTGCAAACATGGTGGATGCAGATGACCTTAAAGAAAGGCAAACAACCTGTTTCCAAATGAAACAGAGTGATAACAGTGATAACCCTGGCAGTGGAAAAGCTTTGTTACTTGCCTTGGTTTAAGGATCAGAACTTGTTATTTGTAGCAAAATCCTAGAAAAACAAGTGAAATACCTCAAACTGAAAAACTAAAGCTAAAATCATAGAATCATAGAATGCTTTGGGCCAGAAGAGACCTTAAAGATCATCCAGTTACAATCCCTGTGCCATGGTTGAAATTTATTTTAATGCAAAAGGCCCATATTTGTTCACAGTATCACAGTATCACAAGGTTGGAAAAGACCTCTGAGATCATCTAGTCCAACCTATGACCCAACACCAACACCTACTCATCATCTAAACCATGGCACCAAGTGCCTCATCCAATCTGCTTTTAAACACCTCCAGGGACGATGACTCCACCACCTCCCTGGGCAGCGCATTCCATTGGCCAATCACCTTTTCAGTGAAAATTTTTTTCTTAATATCAAGCCTAAACCTCCCCTGACAAAGCTTGAGACCATGTCCTCTTGTTCTGTCACTGATCGCCTGAGAGAGGAGACCAATCCCTGCCTGCCTACAACCTCCTTTTAGATAGTTATAGAGAGCAATAAGGTCTCCCCTGAGCCTCCTCTTCTCCAGGCTAAACAACCCCAGCTCACTGGGTCACTCTTCATAGGGCTTGTGCTCCACCCCCTTCCCCATCTTCGTTGCTTTCCTCTGGACACCCGCCAGCATCTCAACATCTCTCTTAAACTGAGGGGTCCAGAACTGGACACAGTACTCAAGGTGTGGCCTGACCAGTGCTGAGTATAAGGGGATGATAACTTCTCCGGTCCTGCTGGCCACAGCACACCTGATGCAGGCCAGGATACCATTGGCCCTCTTGGCCACTCGGGCACACTGCTGGCTCATGTTGAGTTTCCTGTCTACCAGCACTCCCAAGTCCCCTTCCACTTGACCCCTCTCCAGTCGCTCTGTCCCCAGCCTATAGCTCTGCATGGGGTTGTGTCCAAAGTGTAGAACCCGGCACTTGGACTTGTTAAACTTCATCCCATTGGAATCAGCCCATCTCTCCAGTCCCTCTGTAGGGCCCTCCTACCCTCCAGCAGATTGACACTTCCTCCCAGCTTGGTATCATCTGCGAACTTGCTAATGATGGACTCAATCCCCTCATCCAGACCATCAACAAAGATGTTAAACAGGACCGTGCCCAAAACCGACCCCTGGTTCCTCTTCTAAAGTATTCCTAATAACAGAAGACAGCAAATCCACTCAATCAAATACCTCCTATGTGATACACACTCAATTTTCTGTTAGCCTGAAATTATTATCCATGGAACCCAAATTCTCAGAACAGGAGATGGGGAGTGGAGAGTTCACCCTTTTAATGTGGGAGCAAGGTAACTTTCTCCAGGTTGTATTTTAAAGGTCTCACACTCAAGTTTTCATTGATTGCAGTAATATTCTTATTTGAAGACCAAAGTCTTCAAAGGAAGTCATGTAAAAAAGGGGCAGAACATGACTGTTTCAGATCAACAGATGATGATGTGCTACCCAGAAAGGATGCTCAGTACCATAACCCAAGGGTTTGCTCCAAAGTGCAGCTGCTCTGACTAAAGTATAGAGATAAATATTTCTGTTCGAAACGTATGACTGGTAATTTTGGGCAAGCACTACTGCTAGAAGTCTTTTAAAAATCCTATGCACAGAAATTATTATGATGAACAGCAGGTGAAAGTTGAAAAATAGCCCCAAAAACCCATGTAGCGTGCTAGTTCGAACCACACAGACTCCTTTCTGTCTTCAAATTGGTGTATTTGCTCCTTCAAGAATTGCAATAAAATTCATAAGTAGTTAAACTTGAAAATTCATAAGTAGTTAAACTTGCAAAATTTCATTGAATATATAGAGAGTTTAACAGCCCTGATGCAAAAAAAGGGGGGGGGAGGGGAGAACGTAGACTTTTTGAACTGTTTTCACCTTCCATAATTACTGTGCTATAAAACTTAATGATCAGTGCAAAGCACTGCACAAATAATGAAGAAATTCTCTGTAATTCTCAAAAAGATAAGTCAGCCGTGGGCTAATTCTATGATTTAATACACAGGAGACAAAAAATAGTGATAAAGCCAAGTCTCTTTGTGATAATAATGACTACGAGATACCAGTTGTGTAAAACCAGTGAACTTTATACCCTTTCTTAGCTATCAACCTTAATAAAAAATCCTGTGCTGTAACCTAAATTCACTGCATTTTCCTCAGAAAACTGAATCCTCTTTCAGAAGGAAAGGAAGCCAAGCCAAGTACAAATGGTAACACACTTAACAGTGACCACAACCCCAATGAGAGCACAAACCCCTCCCTGTTCTTCAGCAGATGGAACCATTTGTAGTTCTGTTTGACTTAGGCTGTGCCTAAAAAGATGCAAATCACCACTGGAAATGGGATTTTATAAAAATTATTACAATCACACCTATCTGAGGCTAACATAGAATGTTCCACTTAAACTCACAGAATTAGACATGGAAACATCAAGTATTTATATAAATATCTACAAACTGCAACTGCCTTTTATTTTTCTAAAGTATCAGCGAGCTGACCTTCACAATAAGGGTTTCATAACAATGGGCTACCCCACACAGCTTTCTCAGGCTTTGTTTTCCATACACTTCCATGCACTTCCATCCTTCCAAGAAGCACGTGTTGAGAAACTTCAGCACAATTATGCTCAAACTCCTTACAGAGTCTGAAGAGAGAGCTTTCGCTAAATTTTTGCTGTGCTTTGGAGTTCTAATTGTTACAATTACAATTTTACCTGTGTCAATACCCGATGTCAAACATTTTTAACAAAGGGAAAACACTGGCATAACATTCTTCAAATTCAGATAGAAATGGAAAATTGGGAATTCCACACTGCCTTAGATAAATGAAAGCATTGCCCTATCAAGCAGTGCTGAAGCCCTTGTGTTAGTATTGAGCAGAGATAAAAGAAAATAGGCATGGAAAACATAGTGTGAACAGGCTGAATGTTAGCTGTGTAAAAATGTCAACTGAAGCTAAAATTTTTCCATTTTCCTGATTATTCTGCAATCAGTTTGCAAAAACTGAAATGCTTGTGGAGGTTCATAGACCCTCAATGCTATTTTGCCCTCATCTGAAATGCAAAAGGATGGGACCTGCTTAAAAGCAGCTCTGTCATGAACTACTGGCCTTCACTGCGAGGATCAGCGTTCCCAAGATTAAATAGAGTAGGACATAGAGTGAACAAAACTAAAGGATGAGGTACTTAGAGAACTAATCTAAAGATGAAACTTGCTTTCTGAGATGTTATGCTCAACACCTTAACTGGATGTACGAGTTAAACTGGCCATGCCTTTGAAGAGAAACATATGAACAAAACTCTGCATTTGCATCCATCCACTCATGTGGTTTCTCAGATCACATTCTTTGAGAAAACAATGCCATCCTAAAAGATTCTTGAGGGCAAGAACATAAATCCAGAGAATTAGGTTAAAATCCCCCAGGTCCCACAAAGCACTTAAAGAACTTGGGGAAGTGGTATCCAAAGATCATTCAGCTTTGTAGAATCAGTTAAACTTCTGAAGAATTGGGTCTGCTTCAAAGCTCAGAAAAGACGAGGCTAGCAGATTGAGTCATGAAACTCCTACTGTGGCAAAGAGTCCTTGGTTTATGGATCCTTGTCCAGTTGATGCTGTCAGCAACTGAACCGAAGGTGTTGGTATCCCTGACGACTTCGCTAGGAGAGGGAAGGCCAGCGCAGGTTGGCTGCCCATGCTGTGCTCAAGGTCCTCCACTGTATGAATAATCTGCCTTGTTGTGCATCACAAGCTTGTTGTCCACAAAGTAGAAACTGTCCGACTGTGTCTCGTAGGGATGCAGGATCATCTCTCGAACTGCAGGAGAGGGGGGAAAAGAATAAAACCAATTCATCCTGTTACACGGAAGCCCTACAGAGGCAACACTGCACTGGGTTTCATTTATGTTTAATTACTTTTCTCAGATAGCAGCAAACTCTCAAGTGAAAGGACAAAACCAAAGCAGAAACCTACTCCCAACCAATTGTTGACAGCATCTTTTAAAGAACTCAGTCATCATCGAAACATGTTAAGGCACCGTACAAGGTCCGAGTGCTCTGCCCGACCTCAAAACAACGTCACGCTGGGGTTTGTGGGAGATTTTGGCTTTAAAAAAAGTGATAAAAAAAGCAAACTCAAAACAGAATTGTTCTGGTGAGACACTAAGGAAGGAGCAGTGCATTGCTGGTTTTCCACAGACTGTGATATTAGTGCTGATTAGGGGCTGTAAAGAATCTAAGGTCACTCAGATTTACTACTGACTGTCTTGGGAGAGAGGAGAGAAAATAAAAGTTATGTTCATACTAAAAGTAAAACCTCTCAAGCTATCACTGCAGCACATCAAACATTAAACCAGAACATAACATTTAAGTTGCCCATTTACTGGATGTCTTTTTAATCTTAGTTTTCGGGTTGGTTTATAACAAAATTATTTTATTTCTCCCTGACATTGAAGCTTCCTTTAAAAAATTGTCTGGTGGGTGAGAAGAAACATTCAACAAGTAAACAAAACCTGTATTAACCCAGATCCAAAACTACCTGGCAATATTCTATCCTACCCACTTTTTACAGATCTAAAGAAAGGGCTTGTTCACAACACCTCTGATTAAGATCACTCTGTGTAACCTGGTAATTAAAGCGAGCTTACTGAGATCCTCTGAGAGCTGTGGGAACTCATAGATGTGCTCACAAGTGTTTTTACTGCTGGGGATGCAGAACCCAAATTCAAAATCAAAACTCTTAAGGAGTTGATCGCGGAAGTAGTGCCTCTCGATCATACGGAAGTTGTTGATGGGTTTGTCTCCTACTGTGAATTCCACCCTGCAAAAGAAGGAGAAGATTGCAATGAGCTGGCTTCATTAAGCAAGATTTTTCAGCTGGTGCTGAAAGGCACAAGAGAGCTCTTCTTAAAAAAAAAATATAAAGCAAAGATATAAATCACCAATGATTTGGTACAAACCAAATCGTAACTTCTTCTTTTTCCTAAAGCGAGGACACAGCACAGCACTAGAAATTATAGATTATACTTCAATTTGAGTCTCTTTACTTAAGGAAAAGAAAAAGGACACGCAGGACAATCTAATCATCTTAAATTCGTCACGTTTTGCTGTGAGGGTGGGGAGGCCATGGCCCAGGTTGCCCAGAGAAGTGGTGGCTGCCCCATCCCTGGAGGTGTTCAAGGCCAGGTTGGATGGGGCTTTGAGCCCCCTGATCCAGTGGGAGGTGTCCCTGCCCATGGCAGGGGGTGGAACTGAATGGGCTTTGAGGTCCGTTCCAACAAAATCATTCCACGATTCTATAATTCTATTTTGGTTTGATTTATTGATGGACCCAAGCAGAACTACCAGACACAGCAAAGATCATTTTGGTATGTAAGGTCTCCAACCTCACTTCATCATTTTGGGTGCATTGGATTCATTTTTTGTGTGAATGTAACATGGAATTTTGCAGACACACCTTCCAAAACTGCCAGAGCCTCTGACAAACAAACTCAAATGCTCAGAAAAGAGCTGGAACATCTGGGTAGTCTGTCCACCTGATTTTTCCCCTTTTAGCATTAATCTCTTCAACACCACACCTATTCCTGAGGGAAATAAACTAAAGGGATGGAGAAAGCAAGGCATCCACCAAAGATGTTCAGAGAGCCTCATAATAGCAGAAGATCCCTGTTAAATCAGCTTCCTGACAGGATCAACAGGCAAGAGTCATTTTATAAGGTTTTAGTTGTTGCCTGTACTAGAAAAAGCAGCACAGGAGCAGTTACTTACGTGGCTCCCACTTGCCGCAGTCTCAGAAAAGCCGGGGTAAACTGGTAGCGTACGAAGCGCCCAGCGTTGGGGTCAATGTCCTTCTTGTCATTGTGGTCACGTTCTGGGAAAGCACAAAGCAAAGCTCTGTCACAGTCATCTGAGAAACAGAAACCCAGTGCAAATACTTGCAATCACACATTATTGAGGGATATAAGCCAGGAAATCACTGAGAAAGCCTGATGATGTGTTTACCCTCTTCCTCTCCTTTCTAAGGCATCCACTACTGGTCACTCAGAGCACTGCGAGGTGGCCCTTGGGTTTAAGACACCACTTCTGGAGTGATTTACTGCTCCATCCTCTGACTCAGGATGGCACTGTGACTCCCAACAAGCCACTTCACCTTCACAGGTCGGAATCAATATGGCCAAGCTACAAAAAACTCCTTCTCACCGGCAGGGAGATTGGGAAGATTGAAGAGAGGACTTGATCAGGGAAAGAGCAGTTACCCTGGGTTTTTATTACCACTGGCAGCACCTTGGTGGTGACACCTAACACCTACAAATTATGAAGAAAAGGAAAAAAAATGCATATGCAAATATTCAGTTTGTCGGATTGCCAAAGTTTCTCCTTTTTGAAAATACCATTTTCCTGACTCCTGCGTGAAAGATGTCAGACTCAGTTAAAGTGTGTGCAAGGGGGGCTTCAGCTGATGAGCAGCCAAGAAAACAACACACGGCGACCTCCTCCTCCTCCTCTGCTCCTGTTTACAACATCCATCTGTCCTTTCTCACCACAGATGGCAACGAGAAGAACGCACCAGCAATGAGCTCTGCTCACTGTGTTGGTACAAAGGGACACCTGAGTAGTATTTCTGCTTCAAGCTGTGACTCCAACTCTCTTGTGACTGAGAGCATCTCCTATTTTGGGGAATGAATTGAGTGAAAGGAGTGGGAAAAGGCAAAAGGAAGCAAACCCCAGCGTAAGTTTGTCCACGAAAACCGGGGGGGGGGGGTTTATGTGCACTCACCTGAAGCTGCTGGTTTAGTGATTTCAAACAAGACCGTGCCAGATTCCATGTCCCGGATTTTGAACCTGGTGAAGTCTATCTTGTAAACATTTTCCTCTGGAGTGCACAAATAATCTGCAGAGGAAGGCAAATTTCAATGAAGGCTGCCCAGATTTACCAGGTGTTTCTGGCCACTCTTCAGAGGTCACAGCCAGCAGTGAGAGCAGCCCAAAGGCATCTCCACTACTGCTTTGTAGTGCACTTATGGTCTCCAAGACAGCCCCAGTTCTGAGTGCTCACACTGCCCTGCTTGGACAAGACAGGGAAAAGGCTTCCCTCTCCCAAGACTTGGAGGTCATCACCTTTTCCACCCCTGTGCCAGCACCTTCTGCATCCATTTCCCCTCAGGGTATTGAGAATAGTCAGCACCTCCACCAAATCCTAGCGTTTCCAGTGTAAGAGGCTTTGCCTGTTTTAAAAACTGCCCTTTGGCAGAATGCAAGTGCTAAGCAGCTTTGTGAGCACTAAGCCTACTCTTAACTGGAACAGGAGTGTCCTCCTCCTCTGTGCCACCTCCCATGTGCCACCTCCCATGTCTCCCACCCTCTGCAGACAAAGGATGGTCTCTTATCTTCACAAAGCCATTGCTTCCTCAGCACTGAAAATGGTGTTGAAGACTTTCCCTCTATTAGGAAACCAGTCTGGCAACAAAGCCCTTCCCTGATCCCAACAGAGTTGGTATCTTTGGGAGAAAATAATTGTTTGTGGCTTGAGCCTTGCTGTGCTTTGAGACAGCTTTCCTGGGCCAGGACACTCGCCTCCTTTCTTTGGAAAGAGCAGTGGTGCTTCCTTTCCGCTGCACATACAAGCACAGACTGAAAGCAGCTCCAATAACTTACTTTATCCTCACAAATCAAAATAAATGCTGTATGTATCCGAGCCAGTTTAGCTTTTGAACACCCATGCATCTGCACGTAGTCAGAGGCTTGTTCTGGAGGTTCTAAGGTGAAAGTAATGCTTTAACATTCTAATTCTAAGTCCTTTCTCAGCTACTAATTCCTGCTGTTAGTCTGAGCTAATCACTCACTTCTGTCTGCTTGCCTGTTTCTAAAATTCAAACACAGCCATCCACCTAAGGCTTATTCATTGAATATTTCAATATTCATTGAAAACAAGTCACAGCATATCCAGAGACCACACCTGCCCATTACAACCCCCTGCTTCAGCACTCGAGTAACCAATAGGATACCTACACTGAGGCTGATGGATCAGTGGTTGGTGCCTCCCACAGATAAGGAGTTAATAACAGAGGGCTGGGATAGAGTAAGAGAACATCCCAAATGTCATGCGTTGGAACTACTGGAGAGCAAGGCTTCTGTGCTGGGATCTGTAATTACAGACATCGGGTCCCTCTGCAGGGAGAGACAAAGCTGTAGTCAGCACTCTAGAAGATTGCTCCAAGGTGCTGCTGAGCATCAACTGCACATCGAGCACCTCTGCTTCACTAGAAGCCTTTTATTACTTGCATATCTCCTAAAGCTGAAGTGCTCACTGGCACAAGGAACACAGGTGTTAAATGTACTTTCTGGATGGTTTTGCTGCTCTCCATCATCACAACCAGACAAGGAATCATAGAATTATAGAATTGTTAAGGTTGGAAAAGACCTCTAAGCTAATCCAGTCCAAGCATCAGTCCAACCACACCGTGCCAAATAAAACATGTCCTGACACTTTTTGAACACCTCCAGGGATGGAGACTCCACCACTGCCCTGGGCAGCCTCTGCCAGGGCTTCATTGCTTTTTCAGTAAAGGAATTTTTCCTAATATCCAATCAAAACCTCCCCTGGTGCAACTTGAGGCCATTAAACCTTCAATACTAAATACTCAATATTGAATACTCAAAGGAATAAGCCTTAAGAGAGGACTGTGTTCAAAGCATCGCTGGCACTTGGCAGGGAGGTTTCCCTTCCCTATCAACATGGCACAAAGAAAAGCCAACTCCAGTACCCTCACTATCAAGAAGACCAAGATAAAAGCTCCAGCTTTTTACTACCACAAGAAAGTGCAAGCCTACAGTTCGATGAAATAGCCTAAGAACTGCACAAAATCTTCTGTTCTGTCTTTAAGAGTAGCCAAGGAGGTGGGACAGGAATTTAAGTCAACTCCTTGCCCCAGGGTTTAGCAATCCTCAGGTAGGTGTCCTGCAATTAAACAATGATTTTAGGTTCTCAGCCATCAGTCAGCCCAGATTCTAACCTGTCCCACAACTTCCCTGCTCCAAGCAGCCACATGCAAAACACAAATTGAGAGGAACAGCTTCCCACAGTCCCAGCTTCGCCTCCCTCATCTCTCAGCCATGCTCTGACCACGAGGGCTAGGGGCTGGACCAGAACAGGCTGGTGGTCGCCTGGGAGCCGAGGACACCTTCCCTAGAGCACACAGGCAAAGTCTGAAGCTGCATTTGTCTGCAAGTTAATTATTAAGTGGTTTTCCTCCTGCAGAATTCCTGCCCATCCAGCACCATGGCAACAGCTTTATCCCCCTCCTTGGCAGCAGCGTTGCTGCAGTAACAGTGTCCATGACTCATTTGGAGGAGAGGAGAGCCAAGTAGAGCCACCAAAGAGGAGTAAAACCCAGGCAGAATCCCCACCAGGTTCCTGCTCATTGATGTTTTCACCCCTGTGCTATATTTGCCAATTCTTTTTGCATTGAAAATATTTTAAAACTGTTTTTTAAAAAAAAAAAAAATCAAACGCCATTATATAACTGGATGATGATATCTGGGAAGATCAGCTGGCAGAGCACTGAAGCCAAGGGATTTTTCCTTCTCTGGCAGTGCCCAGTCCCCTAGCAAGACAAAAAAAGAGAGATGTATATTCTTCTCAGTCTGTTTGGCTCCAGGGAGACCTTAGAGCAGCTTCCAGTATGGAAAGGGGCTCCAGGAAAGCTGGGGAGGGGCTCTTGATCAGGGAGTGCAGGGATAGTATGAGGTGGAACGGTTTTCAGCTGAAAGAGGGGAGATTGAGATGAGATTTTAGGAAGAAATATTTTGCTGTGAGGATGGGGAGGCCCTGGCCCAGGTTGCCCAGAGAAGTCGTGGCTGCCCCAACCCCGGAGTTGTTCAAGGCCAGGTTGGATGGGGCTTGGAGACCCCTGATCCAGTGGGAGGTGTCCCTGCCCATGGTAGAGGGGTTGGAGCTGGATGGACTTTGAGGTCCCTTCCAACACAAACCATTCCATGGCTCTATGCATTAAACTTGCTCGCAGCAATTCCTGTTCAAAAGCACAAAATCAATCAAAGTAGCCACGTGCTGGGTTTTTTCCCATCATAACAAGCCCGCGGCTGCACTGGCAGGTCTTATGGGGAACGAGCTGCTTGCAATTGGCAGATACTTCTGCTTAGCTGAGCACTGTCAGATTTGCTAATCTCAACCCATATATACTTATTTTTAAATTACTGTAGGGCCCAGTTGCCCACACTTCCCATGACGCACTTCAATGTATCATCTGCTTTCATTATCCTGATTCACCATCACCACAGTTCAGGGAATGGAGGCAGCATCCACGACTCTTTTAGTTAGAGATAAGGCAGCTCAAACCTTCATTGTTTGAAAAAGGGTAGGTTTGGCCTCTCAGGACTTCCCTTAAAGTGGCCTGTGTTATTTCACCATCAGTAACCAATTAATCATGATACTTCCCTAAACAAGCAATAAATCCCTAAAGTTGATGTGGCCTCAAGTTGCACCAGGGGAGGTTTAGATTGGATATAAGGAAAAAATTTTGTACTGAAAGAGTGGTGAAGCACTGGCAGAGGGTGCCCAGGGCATTGGTTGAGTCTCCATCCCTATAGGGGTCCAAAACGTGTGCAGAAGTGGCACTCCAGGACATGGTTTAGCAGGTATGGTGGGGTTGGGCTGATGGTTGGACTGGATTAGCTTAGAGTTCTTTTCCAACCTTAATGATTCTATGATGGACTAGCCCAAGCCAGGCACAGAGAAATTTTCAATGAATTCTCATAATTCCTTTTTATGAAAAAGTGATTTAAAAAAACCCTCAAACATCAAGGTATTCATTAAGAGGTCTCGAGCTTTGTTACCAGAAACCACCGATGCTCATTCCCTGTTTACAGTTCTGAGGTGGCACCTCCTCTGCCCAATCCAGAGACGAGCCAGTTCTCATCCAAGAAATTTTCTTCCCCTCCCAAAAGCAACCAAGATTTCAAAAGAAACCAGCCAAACAGCCTGGGAAATGACAGCAGGCACTGCCTCTTCTCTCCTGAGCATTGGTACACTGTGAGCTCTTGTGCTTGCAGCCAGGTATTTCCACAAGCTGGTGTGACAAGGGAGCGCAAAAGGTGAGGGCTAATACAATGTTAGATAATACAAGAAGAAACCTAATGAAAGCACTTTCCCTTCCTGCCCTCTCCCTTTAATTTCAGTTATCCAATGGATGAGATTAGGTGTTTGATCCTCAGAGAAAGCTAAAAGTCAATCCTGTATTTTCTAATTTCCTTTGCAACCAACCCCATCAGGCACATTTTATCAAGAAGAGTTCATGGGCAACAGGGTCCTTGTCGTGCTCTTTACAAGATCCCTTTTCTGCAAGCAGGAGAAAGCACGTGTCCCCTCTCACAGACATGAGGGATGTTTCTGCAGTGCTCATCGGTGCGTCTAAGCTCAGATCAGGCAGCTCCTATTTTAAGGCTTTAATAAGCCCACAGAGGAAAGCAGAGTGTACCTGGGGTAAGAAACAACCTGGGGTAAGCCATGAAAATGGGTGTAAATCAGGATTATACTGTAAATGAAACCGATGCAACAGCAATGACTGGTAACAGGGACGTCTCTCCCCACCATAGGCAATAACAGGGATTTGGGGAATGAGAAGGCTCCTGCAGCTCTGCAGGACTGTTTCTTAACATGCCTTAGCCAACAAGGTCAGGAGCTATTTTGAAGACAACTCCCAAGACGTAAACCAGGTATAAAGCAAAGACAACTGCAGATGAATTGCCAGGAGCTGGAGATTAGGAGATTATCAGATTGAAGAGTCTCAGGAGGAAGCGAGCGAAAATAGCTCCCACCCCGTGCAGCCGCAGAGCGGTGACGCAGGACAGAGTGCAGGACCTCGAGGGGAAGGCAGGGCAGATTTCAGGCAGCACTGATGGGCCTGCTTAGACAACCCGAGCTTACTTAAAGAGAAAACTAAACCATTCTCCTGCCCTCTGTCTCAGGAGTTCAAGTCCTCTAAAGAGAAGGGCAGAGAAACAAGCTAAGCCAGCCAGGATCCACCCCATTTCTAAAGTTGTGAGGTCTGGATGTGAAGACAGTGGGGGTAAACAGTGAGGAAGGCATCTGCAGCCCCTCCACCTCAAACTGGGCTGCTGGGAACACTCCAGAGGGAAAATCTTGCTCCAGGAAGATCCCATGGGAGTTCTTCTGCAGCACATTTACTGACAAAGGGGAATGAAGCAGGGATTGCACCTAGGTTGGGATTGTTCAGCCTGGAGAAAAGAAGGCTCTGGGGGAATCTTAGAGCAGCCTCCTAGTACTGGAAAGGGTTCAAGGAAAGCTGGGGAGAGGCTCTTGATCAGGGAGTGCAGGGATAGGATGAGGGGGAATGTTTTCAGCTGAAAGAGGGGAGATTGAGGTGAGATCTTAGGAAGAAATGTTTTGCTGTGAGGGTGGGGAGGTTCTGGCCCAGGTTGGCTAGAGAAGTGGTGGCTGCCCCATCCCTGGAGGTGTTCAAGGCCAGGTTGGATGGGGCTTGGAGACCCCTGATCCAGTGGGAGGTGTCCCTGCCCACAGCAGGGAGTTGGAACTGGATGGGCTGGTTCCTTCCAGCCCATTCTGTGGTTCTGTGATCCCAGCAGGCTCTGAGCTGGGTCCCCAGAAGATGTGCCCACCTGGCAGCGTTCCTTGCCACAGTCCTCCTGCGTGGTTCTCACCACCCTCCCAGGCCCAACTCTCTGTGGCAGCCTGCTCTTTTTTTTTTTAAGCTAGAGCTTTCCAGACTTCACCCTCACAATTAATTTGATCACAGCCCTCCAGGCCTCGTTAAGGAAAGATGGAGCCACTCTTCCCTCAAGGCCTCTAAGCCCTCTTTCCTGCCCCCTTGTCCACACTGATGGCTCTCAAAGTCTGAAACCACATGCACAACATTAACAAAATCAGCCTAATTTGCTCTTGCACAGAACTAAACCAGCACAACTGGGCCCTTCCCAGAAGCCCAAGCTGACTCCTCCAGCTTCTCTCTTAATTTCCAGCCCGGATGGCCAAACCCACAACACTGGCAGAAGGAGGAACCCACCCAGCTGCCCACCCTGTGCTCCACATGCCATGTGTGCTGTCCCTGGAGATTTAACACTCCATATTGCACTGTAAGACTATTAAAAAATCTCTTCATCTACACAGCACCTCGAGCTGTGTGTTATCACAGGGGCTCATAACGTCTGTGGTGTTGCCAGGGAGAGGAACCGTGGTGAGAGCAGCTTGACACAGCTCTGGGATATCATTCTGCCACAAGAAATCAGCACATCAAAACACTTCTACACCTCAGAACCCTGGACATCTCAGAACAGGGATTCATTAACCTCCTCACGAACACTCTCAGCTAATCGGAGCTCCTAACGCAATAAATCGTCTCAATTAATTGGGGAAGGAAATGAAAAGTCACGGTCCAGGACAAGCTCTGAAGATTGATTCACACACATCAAGTTCCTGATAAAACTAGAGGGAAACTGGTATGAAAGTCATAGAATCAGGGAATGTTTTAGGTTGGAAAAGACCTCAAAGGACAGTTCCAATCCCAATGCCATGGGCAGGGACACCTCCCACTGGATCAGGGGGCTCAAAGCCCCATCCAACCTGGCCTTCAACACCTCCAGGGATGGGGCAGCCACCATTTCTCTGGGAAACCTGAGCCAGAACCTCCCCACCCTCACAGCAAAACATTTCTTCCTCAGATCTCATCTCATTCTCTCTTCTCTCAGCTGAAAACCGTTTCCTCTCATCCTATCCCTGCACTCCCTTATCAAGAGCCCCTCCCCAGCTTTCCTGGAGCCCCTTTCAGTACTGGGAGGCTGCTCTAAGTTTCCTCAGAGCCTCCTCTTCTCCAGGCTGAACAACCCCAACTCTCTCAGCCTGTCCTCATAGCAGAGGTGCTCCAGCCCTCGGATCGTCTCCATGGCCTCCTCTGGACTCGCTCCAACAGATCCAAGTTACACATGAAGGGTCTGTCCTGATCGACCCGTCGGAGCCACGCTCTGCCAAGCTGGCCTTTAGCTAAAGCTGCTAAGAGAAGTCTCAGAGAAATCCTAAATGACAGCTCGAGGAAGAGATTACTTTCAGAAATGATTAAGTGTGTGTTCCTTATTTTTAGGATTTCATTTTGTAATTGTTTCCAAGTATGTAATCAATTATTTAACCCTTTGGCTTGCTAAAATAAAATAAGATAAGCCTTAGAATAAAGCTTAAAAAATAAGCTTTAATCTAATATGACAGACAAACTGTACAGGTGCCTGATGCTGTGATAAGCAGCCTCAGAGGCTGAAGTTTGCCTTTTGCTGCCCATCTATTTGAAGCCTGGTACCATTGCACTCGGGCAAATAAGGATGGCATTACAGGGGCTGCAATATCATATTTCTGCTGACAACTGGTGACTCCAACCCCTCCGATGGAGGAAGAAATTAAAGCTCTGCTTGAATTAACCTTGCCCTGCAGCCAATGTGGGAGCAGCCCAACATGAACCAGCAATGCTGCGAGATGCAGCATGGTCAGAGACAGGAAGGACAAGAGGTCCCAGCTCCTCAGCTGGTTCCACCAGGCAGGACATTGCATTCGCAGACACCACCATCCCATAACTGCAGACAGACTCCTCCAATCTTTGGCTGCTTCGTTAATTAACTGCAATGTGAACTGAGCTCTGCCCAGCTCCTTCGCTAATCCAAAGTTAATCACATCGTAAGGTTTTTCCTCTTTTTGCCAACCGCAAGTAACGGATTTTGCTAATTGCAAAGGAAACTGCTCCTTTTCCTCACACCTAATCCAGCTGGAGCAGATCCAGAGCCAGCCCGGCCAAAAGGCCCAGGTATTGCAGGACAGCATCCCTGATCCGTCAGGCAGGACCCCAGCGTGCCCAGAACTTCTACAGCCCTGGAGCTGCTGGAGAATTTAACATTGAAAGGACGCAGCATGTGCAGGAGGGTTGGCTTGGCTCCCCCTTTAAGCTCATTAGAAGCACATTAGGAGCAGAGCCCAGCTGGCTCTCCTGGCTGTTTCCAGACAGGGGTTCCTCTGGGTGAGCAGTGCTTCTGCCACAGAGTCACCTCCTGCATCCCCACCCTCCCAGCCCCAGACATTTCACGTTTGGCCATTTATCAGCCATACTTGTTGGAAGAGAGAAGCCCAGCTGTGCTTCCCAATGCAAAAGCAAGGCTTTTCCCCAGACCCAAATGCCAGAGCAGGGCTAACAGCCTGTCCACATGCTGCCTGCTCAACAGGGACTGACCACAGCAGCAGTTTGGCTACACAGAGCTCTTCCAGGAATGAAGGGTGAGTAGATTTGCCCAATTCGCATCAGGGAGCTTTGAGGAGCTCCACAGCAGGCAGAGCAAGCACAAGATAGAAAAGCCTGGCTCCAAAAAACATCTGCAAGATCTGCACACCCCAGGGCTGGAAGTGTCCTTCTGGTGTGAACACAATGCCAACCATGCTATGGAGTCCCTTCTGTAACTGGATCCACACTGTGCTCCACGCAGGAGCCAGGATTCACTGCACAAGCTGGAAGGCCATTCAGAAACACAAAGCTTACTCGTGGTGTAACATTTCTAAACTACATGTTCCTGTAGTACCAAACCCTCCTCTAACATGGTTCATCCTGGGTTTTGTTTGCTGAAGCAACGGTAGAACATGGCCAGACCAGCCCAGGTCCCTGGGCAGCACACAGCTTATCCACAGTCCCACAACAGGGTGACCTACCAGGGTACTGGCCCATGAGTTTGGATAAAGATTATACTCCACCTGAAACAAGAAAGGACACCCAGGGCACCAGCACATTTCTGCTGCAACCCCACCACCACCTCCTGCTCCAACTCCAAACTGCCTGGAGCACCAGAACTTTGGGCATCAAAGCCAGGATTGCTGAAACGGGGCATCGTGTCTGCCCCAGCTGAGCATCTCCAAGAGAGAGGTTGAGGCTGGGGTAGCCATGAACTTCTCTCTCATAACCTGGTCCTTCCTCCTCCCTGCAGTATCTTCTGCTTGGAGCAGAAGACTGGAAGGGTTTCACGTTGGTATTTTTGGCAATCTGCTTTTAGGAGCTTGCTGTGGAAATGAGAAAAGGCCATAGAATGCCCCAAATAATCATTACGTGTTAAGGATCAGAAAAATGTTCCTGTATCTTTGCTCTCCGTGTTAAACCAGGTGGAAAACTGAGCTTGAGAAGGGGTGCTGCAAAATATTCCTAGGTAATAAAATACAATATGCTGAACATGGGTGTGTTATATACCTGTACCCCCAAACACACACTGAGGTTTTCAGGTGCAGAGAGCATTTGTTGGCTTTCACACACCCAGCAGGACAGACAAACGCTTCCCATAGAAAGGCATCACCCAGGGATGATCCCAGTGCCTGGTTCTTGCTCAGCATGACCCACCCGCGCCCCATGCACTTCCCTCACACCAGCAAGCCTCATGGCAGGAGCAGAGCAAAACATTTTCATGCATTTCACACCTTCCCTGTGCTACAGAGCAAGCTCCCCCATGGTTGAAAGAGGCAGGTGCCAACTAGCTCCACTCCCAGCCTGGCTCTGAAGCCAGGGTGCACAGCTCAGCCTTCTCTGTGCCCCGAGAACGCAGGTGCTGACCAAGAGCCGTGCACCGTGCAAGAGCTCACACCATCCCTACTGGCCAGAATGATGCCATGTGAGGTCTGCACGCTCCAGGAGGGAGGATGTGGGGTTGCCATGTACCTGCAGCCCCTCCAGACAGCACCGGCGAAGGCAGGGACACACAGACACCATAAAGCCATCACGCAAGTGTTTAATGCAGCCATGGCTTGCATTCCCCATCCAACTGCTGCTCCTCTGAGGATGCTGGCAGCAAGCTCCAGCACCTGCTGCACAGCTCTCCCTGCCACAGGCAGGGGAGCTCTGGGCCTGGGCAGTGAATCACAGCGCTGCAACCCCTTAGAGCATCTCAGCTCGGAGAAACGGACTCACAGACCTGCAGCATCAGGAGCCCCTGCTTCAAAGGAGCCTCCTGAGGGCTAACACCAAGTTGGAAAAGACCTTTGAGATCATCGGGTCCAACCACACCTCTCCACTACTAGAGAAACTCATCTACCTGTCTTTTAAACCCCTCCAGGGATGGGGACTCCACCACCTTCCTGGGCAGCCTCTGTCAGGGCCCGACAACCCTTTTGGTGAAGAAATTCTTCCTGATGTCTAATCTGAACCTCCCCTGGTGCAACTTGAGGCCATTACCTCTTGTCCTATCTCCTGTCACTTGTGAGGAGAGCCCAGCACTCACCTCGCTACAGCCTCCTTTCAGGCAGTTGTAAACAGTGATGAGGTCTCCCCTCAGCCTCCTCTTCTCTAATTTGAACGACCCCAGTTCCTGCAGGGCTCTCCTCCTGCCCTCCCTGCTCACCCCACATAGGGTCACGGAGCTGCCTGCACACACCAGTACCCCCAGCCGCATCCTTTCTCCCCAGGGCTCGTCACGCCGCACAGCCCTGGCCTGCAACACCAAACCTGTTCTAATGCCACATCACAGAGCGCTCCCAGGCAAAAAGGAGCACGGCTGGGCACCCAGGCCTCCCTGTGTCCAACCTGCTGCCTGCAGAGATGACCCAAAGCTGCCAGGACATGCAAAAAAAGGCCTTTTTAGGGGAAGTGGGGTAGACACCCCATGGCACATCTATGAGGCACGTGCCTTCTCCCAGCCTGGCCACCGTGCTGCAATCCTGGCAGGTCCAACACAGCCACCACCATGCAGGCAACCAAGTGGTCCCAACCAAGGTGTTCTACCAAGCACAACAAATCTTCCAGCTCATGCCCTGAGGATGCTCTCAAAACCAGTCCTGTTATACCAGGGAAACTTGGGGGGGGCTGTAGGATGGGCCCATAGAGAAGCCCCCTATGGTGTGTCCGTGGATCCAGCCTGCCCTGCTGCGGTGGACTTGGGGTAGGGGCACAGCTTGGCCCAGCCCTCCACAAAGGGTCACAGGTAGAGGAGAGGAGTGATGGGGAGAGCACTGGGGAGCATCTCACCACCAACCTTCGACATGCGGGGATGGAGGGGAGGCTGCTCCACAGCCTGTGAATCTCGAGGGGGGGGGAGCTGCACCCCTTGGATGGGTGGGTGGGATGAATCCTTGGGGGGGGGGGTGCATCCCTGGTATGGGAGGGACAGCATCCCTAGGAGAAGGAGGGGGCACTGCATTCCTGGAAAGAGGGGGGACTGCTTCCCTAAGAGGAGGAGGGGGCAGCATCCCTGGAAAGAGAGGAAGGGATTAGGTAGCCCTAGGAGTGGTGGGCTGCATCCCTAGGATGGAGGGGGGGGCTGCATCCCTGGGAGAGGAAGGGCCTGCATCTCTAGGATGATGAGGAGCGGGGGGAGACTGCATCCCTTGGAGAACTGGGGGGACTGCATCCCTGGGAAGGTGGGGGCTGCATCCCTAGGATGAGGGGAGAGGGCTGCAGCCCTAGGATGGGGGGAGGGACTTCATCCCTGTAAGAGGAAGGGGGGCTACATCCCTTAGGAAAGGGGGCGCTGCAGCCCTGGAAGGGGGATCCTTACGTGGTACCCAGACCCCAGAGCATCCGCATTCCCGGGGCGCACCCTGCGGTACCGCATCCCTGCTCCTTATCCGCGGGGGGAGGCGGGGGACCATCTCCAGCTCCCCAGCGGTGTCTGCAACCCTCCCCAGCCCAGACCCCCCCCCCGGTACGCACCGCTGGTGACCCTCTGCAGCCCCAGCACATCGTCGGGCCCGATGAGCGCCTTTCGTCCCAGCTCCTCCTCGGTGCGAGCCGCTGCTGCTGCTGCTGCTGCTCCCCCGGCTCCCCCGGCCCCGCTGCTCTTCTTCACCTTCATGGCCCCTCCGCCACCACCGCCGCTGTGAGCGGCACCGTGAGCTCCCCCCGCCGCACCGGGAGCGGCAGCGCCGCCCTTGCCCCGCCCCGCGCTGGAGGGGGGCAGCCCTGACCCCTCTACGAGGGGCAAGCGCACCCCACACCCGCAGCACCCACAGAGAGGGGGACTCCAAACCACCACCCCCCAAAGCCTCGGGATAATCATGGAATGGTTTGGGTCAGAAGGGACCCGAAAGCCCATCCACTTCCACCCTCCTGCCATGAGCAGGGACACCTCCCACTGGATCAGGGGGCTCAAAGCTCCAACCAACCTGGTCTTGAACACCTCCAGGGATGGGGCAGCCACCGCTTCTCTGGGAAACCTGGGCCAGGGCCTCCCCATCCTCATCGTGAAGAATTTCTTCCTGATTTCTAACCAAAATCTTCCCCCTTCCAATTTAAAGCCATTCCCCCTCATCCTATTAATCCAAACCCTTGTAAAAAGTCCCTCCCCAGCTTTCCTGGAGCCCCTTTCAGTCCTGGGAGGTTGCTCTAAGGTCTTCCCGGAACCTCCTCTTCTCCGGGCTGAACAAGCTCACCTCTCTCAGCCTGTCCTCATAGCAGAGGTGCTCCAGCCCTTGGATCATCTCCATGGCCTCCTCTGGACTCACTCCAACAGCTCCATGTGCTTCCTGTGCTGAGGACTCAAGAACTGAATGCAGGGCTTCAGATGAGTTCTTATGAGAGCAAAGCAGAGTGGGAGAATCCTCTCCCTTGCCCTGCTGGCTCCACTTCTCTTGATGAAGCCCAGGACACAGCTGGGTTTCTGGGCCGTGAGTGCAGATGGAGGAGCTGGACTCCACTAAGGTGTAACTGTCCCCAGAAGGCTCTGCCCCCATTCCCATCAACAAGAGACAGATCCCCCCAAGAGCTGCCCCTCGTAACTGTCCCACATAAACCCTTAAGACAGGAGACAGACCCCATAAAAGCACTGGGAGGTGCAGAGGGAGACAAGTTGGGCCAGGGCTAGCCACAGAGGACAAACGGCAACACACAGGATGTCCACGCTGCCACCCACACAGTGAGGTTGCTCTTTATTTACACAGCAGCTTGTTCTGAACACAGTGCAGAGCTCAGGGTGCACACAAGGAGACCTTCCCTCCTTTCGGATCTCGTGCTGGGTGGTGGGCTCAGCACCCAGATTGAGAGCATCTCCCACCCCTCAAAGCAGCCCCTCTCCTCATTCGGTGCCTTGGCCATGGCAGACCCAAAATGAGCTGCCAGGCCTGACTCTGAAACCATTCTGGAGCACCTTCTTGGGTCGCAGGACCATGACAACATACTCCACGAGGTAGGACAGCCGTAGCCCTAAGGCAGGACACCATGGAAAGGGGTTCAGTCCATCTTCGTGGGCTCCTTCTTACGCTGCCTGGCCTCCCGGAATATCTTGGCCAAGGAGAGGAGAATGGGGACGGCCATGGGCAGGAAGAGCGGGATGTAGATGGCAAATTTCTGGTCATCAGGAAAGTAGAGGAGATGAAGGAGAGACGGATCAAAGAAGGCCCGCTCTGAGGAGGTGACTGCCTCCCTGCTGGCCTGGAAAGCTGAGTGCAGGTGGCCCGTGGCCAGCTTGGCCATGGCACTCTGTGCCGCAGCCACCGCTCGGTAGACCTGTGTGGGAACAACACCAACAGTCAGTCCCTGGCCAAGGAGGAGACAGAAACAAGCTTGAGGCCTCGACTGCAGCTCCACACCAGTGAAAGCTCATGGTTTGCCCAGGGACAGACCACCCCTACCCAGCTCAGGACCCCAGTCCTACCTCAGAGGCAACATCATCTTTGATGACAATGTTCCCGATCTTATCCAGGAGCTGGGCGAGCGAGGTCAAGGTGGTGGACACAGTGGCAATGTTCTCCACAGTGTGGGCCCAGAGCAGGCGGTCCAGCTCCCAGTCCGCCAGTCCCTCATTCCCTGGGCTCTCCAGCAAGAACTCAGGGGGCAGCTCCTCCCGAGACAACCCAAACAGTAACCTGGGAGCAGAGAGGAAGGTCCCAGCCTACATCGTAAGCCTGCAGTCCCACATGTGCTCCCCACTCTTCTCCTTTCCTGGTGCATTCAGTCCTGGTACGGCTCAACCATGCCTCCTGGATGTGGGGCAGGATAAGAGAAGCCGCCTACCTCAGGAGATGGGATACAAGCCTGCATCCCTGGCCAGGGAACAGTGCTGGCTGGTGATCAGCACCTCCAAGGCCATGAAAAGCCACCCTCAGCCTCCCAGAGGCTACGGAGGAGCAAACGAGCTGCATGGGTGTAGCCTGCTCTGACCCCATCTGTTTCCAGGAGAGCACACAGAGACCCAGGGAGGGAAGAGTATATCCTCACCGGAGCTGGGCCAGGAAAATCTCCATCACTCGCACCATGTCCACATTCACGTGCAGCGGGAGGGAGGTTTGGGGGGAAGCAGGGGCTTCAACATTGTAAATCTGCAGGAGAGCGTGTCAGTGAGGCACAGCCGGAGTCCTAGGGCTGGCCACAATGTGGGATGGGGAGCCCACACCTTGTCTGAGCACCACCAGCACCCCCAGGGCCCCGTACCATGATGCCGCCCCAGCGGGGGCTGTGGAAAGAATTGGTGCTCACTGGAGCTCCATCCTTGTCCTGAATGTACAGAGGAGAGTGGGAACGCTCTGGCACGTAGAGCAGGAAGTTCAGCACAGGGTAGAGTGAGGCAGCGCTGGAACCTGCAGCAGGACACAGTCAAAGAACAACTCTGGGACAGGGAGAGCTGATGGCCCAGTAGAGCCCAACCCGTCTCCTCCTTCCACAGCAATCTGTGCAGAGCTCCCACCCAACAGGACTCAGGCACCCGCGCTCATATCCAGGGCTGGGAAGGAGCACAGTGCTCACCCAGCCTGGCCTCCACAGGGTTGATGACATGCGGGAGGCTGTGAGCACTCAGAAGGAAGCTGGAGGACTCCTTGTCAAAGCGTGGTGTCACTCCTAGGACGGCATAGTACAGGATCTGCAGGGACACAACAAAGACGTTGCTGGCAGAGAAGCACGTCCTGGGGCACCCAAGAAGGCCAGGGCTGGGCTCTCCCCATTGCCTCTCCCAGCCCTCACCTGCGAATCAACAGAGAAGCTGGCCAGCAGGCTCAGTTTGTCCAGGACAGGCTGCACATAGCGGCTCACGGCGTCCTCGATGTCCCACTCCACGGCGTGGGACTTGGGGTCGGGGTTCAACAGGCTGAAGGTGATCTCATACCCTGCCGCAGAGTCACAGCCAGTGAGGGACAGCCACCACCAAGGCTGGGCACATGGTGATGACAGAGCTCCCAAGAGCAGCAGGACCTGCTCCCTTCCTCCCCAGCCCTCCCTGATGTGCATTTTGGGGCACCGGTGCACAACCTCAGTAATCACAGCACAGATCCTTGCCCAGAGCAACCACCAAGGGTAAAGGGAAGACCTCAGGGTCTGTTACCCCAGAAGACACCTAAGGATGCTCCAAGTAGAGCAGGAACAGAGTCTCCCCCAGAGCCACCAACCCTTCCCCTGGTCAGGGAACATCCATACCCAGGCTGGATTTCAAGTGCCGCCCAGCGTCAGGGCCCAGCTGGCCGTCAGGCACACGGTCCGAGAGGGCAGCGACAATGGAGCTGGCCGTGAAGGACATCACCTGCGTGAGCTGCTGGAGCCAGGTGCGGAGGGCAGCCACACTCCCCCCAGCCCTTACCAGGGCACTGCGGTGCTTCCCCACGTAGACACTAATGCCCTGAGGAAGGGGAAAGGGCAAGGGCCAGGAGCAGGATGAGGGCCGGCTCCTACCACCACGCTGGAGAAGAGCATGGTACCACCTGCGGCAGCCTGGGGACAGATGCTTCCCCCAGGGCACCTCTGAGGGGTGATGTACACAGAGGCTGGCACTGAGGGTGCTGCTCCTTACCTCAGGCAGAAGAGAGGAGTTTTCAGGGACCACATACACTGTTAAAGAGCCCAACGAGGTGTCCTGCAGTGGGTGCAGAGCAGCATCAGCCTCTGGGGAAGAAGGAAGCATGAGCAGGGTTGGGAATTTCACTCCAAGCCCCATCCCACCAAGTCCTCCGTTCAACTAGCCTCAGACAGAGGGGCCTGCTCCTCACAGAGCCCCTCCCAGCCACCACAACCCCTCATCCCAATACCTTGTGCAGTAGTCGCAGCCAGCGCTGCCTCCTCCTGAGTCGTGGTGCTGCGATAGAACATCTCGTAGCGGGACTTGATGCTGGTTCTCACTGCCAGGAGAGAAACCCTGAGTGAATCCACCAATCCCACCCCCTTCGTAGGAGCCTGGTGCTAAGAGAGACAAGGAACAGTCCACGGGGACACACGCCACAGGGTACTTTGGTCACCGGCTCCCAACCCACCATGGCTGGTGAAGCAGCACAGCCCCAGGTCACATCCCAACCTCTAAGGCTCCCCAGGGAGGGGAGGCAGCCTCTTCCCTGCAGGATGCTGCTGCTCAGGATGGGATGATGGGGATGGATATGGGTTTGGAGAGCTCCAGCGTGATAGCCAGTGCCAATCTCCCAGGTAGAAAAGCCACTGGCATGCAGGAACCCGCGGGAAAAGGACAAGGCTACGCAGAAAGGACAGAAGGACAGGGGATAGACATGGGGATCTCTCACGGTTGATAGAAATGTCCATCTCCTGCACATCCCTGAAGGGCAGTGGCCTCGGCAAGCCCTTGGGCACCGACCCTGGTGTGAAGATGACGGTGACGGGGACGGCCAGCTGGAACTGAGCAGTGTGGTGTCAGCCTGGAGCTCAAGCCACACACCTCATCGCCCCAGACCCTCTGGCGCTCACCGGCAGCCGGCCCAGCCCGTCGATGTCACCGTAGGGCAGCGCGGCGCGGTACGTCTCGGTCGTTCTCCACCACAGCGGCAGCCCCAGCACCACGGCGATGGCGGCGAAGGACAGGGCGGCTCGGCGGCCACGCGCCTTCTCTGCGGGGACAGCGCTCAGCACCGAGGAGGGGACCGGGGACAGGGGACAGGGGACAGAGCTCAGCACCGGGACCGGGAACAGGGGACAAGCGGACAGTGCTCAGCACCGGGGAGGTGACAGAACTCAGCACTGGGACCGAGGAGGGGAGGGGACAGGGGACCGGGCTCAACACCAGTCCAGGGACAAGAAGGAACCCGGGGCGTGGAGAAGCCCGGACAGCAGGTGCTACCGGTACCTGCTTCATCCGCCGCCAGCGCCGCGTCCGCCGCCATCTTCACTTCCGGGACCAGGCGGGGAGGCGAAGCCTGCACCCAGCCCAGCCAGTCAGGGCCAAGACCTCCTCGCAGCAGCCAATAGATGTGCAACGCGGGGCGGGGCGGTGCAGACGGGCAGGTGAAAAACCAATCAGAATGCGAAGAGAAGCGGTGTGACGGTCAGAGTGCGGAACCGGGCAGTGCGTGTGCCCCGCCGAGCACACAGGGCTGGCAAAGGGAGGGAGGATGAACAACGATGTCATTAGCTGAGAACTGATAAGAATCATCCATAAAGCTGTGATTAATCACCGAGTTCAACTTTTTCTCCTTCAAATGTTCATAGATCTAAGCCAGCAGGAACCGTGTTTGTGTTCCTGCCAGGTAAGGCAGCGGCAAGAGCCAGGAGAAGGACAGGGAGACTCCTCGATGCCTCCTAAAACAGCTGAGTTATCTGATCAGAGTCACAGAATGTCCTGAGTTGGAAGGGACCCACAAGGGTCATCGAGTCCAACTCCTGTCCCTGCACAGGACAACCCCAACATTCACACAGTCGGGCTGAGGTCGCTGGCCAAACACTTCTGGAATATTCTCAGGCTTTGTGACTGCTTCCCTGGGGAGCTGTTCCAGTACTCCACCACCCCCTGGGGTAAGAACCTCTTCCTAACGTCCAACCTAACCCTCCCTTGGCACATCCTCCTGCCATTCCCTCGGGTCCTGTCATTGGTCACCAGAGAGAACTCAGTGCCTACTCCTCCTCCTTCCCTTACGAGGAAGCAGGAAACTGCAATGAGATTCCCCCACCCCACCCTCCCACCCCCAGTCTCCTCCAGGCTGGACAGACCAAGTTACTTCAGCTGCTCCTCGACCGACTTCCATCCAGACCCTTAAACATTTGTGGCCTTCTCTGGATACCCTCCAGTAGCTTGAGATTCTTTTTACCCTGCGGCACCCAAAACTGCACACAATACTCGAAGTAGGGTCACACCAGAGCACAATGAGTCAATCCCCTCTCTGAGACCCAACACAGCTCATTGCAGCAGTGAGCAATGCTCAGAGCTGCAGTGGGATCACAGAATCACAGAATGATTTGGGTTGGAAGGGACCTTAAAGCCCATCCAGTCCCAACCTCCTGCTGTGGGCAGGGACATCTCGCACTGGATCAGGGGGCTCAAAGCCCCATTCAACCTGGCCTTGAAAACCTCCAGAGAGGGGGTAGCTGCAGCTATGCCAGGGCCTCCCTACCCTCATTGTGAAGAACTTCTTTCTAATGTCTTATCAAAATCTTCCCCCTTCCAATTCAAAGCTGTTCCCTCTCACCCTATCCCTGCACTCCCTGATCAAGAGCCCCTCCCCAGCTTTCCTGGAGCCCCTTTCAGTACTGGAAGGCTGCTATGAGGTCCCCCTGGAGCATTCTCTTCTCCCAACTCTCCCAGCCTGTCCTCTTAGCAGAAGTGCTCCAGCCCTTGGATCATCTCCATGGCCTCCTCCGGACCTGCTCCAACAGTTCCATATCCTTCTTATCTTGGGGATTCCAGAACTGGACATGGGACTCTAGGTGGGGGTCTCACAAGAGCAGAATAAAGGGGGAGAATCCCCTCCCTCAACCTGCTGGCCACGCTGGGGATGGGGCAGCCCAGGATGGGGCAGGGGCAGCACGCAGTCCCCGGGTGCCCAGTGATGTTGGAGGAGGTGGCACGGCGCTGTCTCTACCATTTATTCGTTGTTAGGCTATTTGGTACACGGGTTGCACACGGCGAACACAACACAGGCGCCCCAAGGGCAGCAGCAACCGGGACTGTGAAGCTACAGCAGGGCAGGGGCACCCCCAGGCCTCCCCTCCTGCCCCCCACGGTCTGGCCAGAGCCCCCTGCCAAAGGGGCACCGGGGGGAGCTCCCTTCGGGGACCAGGAAACCTGGATGTCGTCCCCCCCCAAGTTCATCTGCGGACATGGCGTGGGGGCTGGTGCGCTCCCCTTGCCCTCCCCGCATGGTGGCTCCCCTGGGTGGCTGGGGTGGAAGCAGGGTGTGAGCAGTGGCAGGGAGGGGGCTGGGGGGGCCGGGGCCGGCTGGGGCTCAGTACGCATGGTTGGCCACATAGAGGGACTGCCCGGCGGCCCCCGAGTCGTCCCCGCTGCCCTCGTACTTGCCCAGCGCTGCCAGCCCATTCACCTGCGGGGAGAGGAAACATCAGTGACCCTCGTGGAGCATGGCCAGGGGACACAGCCTTTGGGACCCTGCAGTCCCAAGGGACACAGCCTTCGAGGCCCCCCAGCTCATGGGAACATGGACCTTGGCATGCCCTGTGCCCCAAGCCTTGGCACCCCCCTCCCACAGGAACAGAGCCCCCGCTGTCCCCCATCTCACTGGGCACAACCCTTAGTATCTCCCATCACCCCCAGGATGTGGCTTTTGGCATCTCTCTTCCATCAGAGACAGAGGCCTCAATGTCCCATGTCACCTTAGGGAGCACCGCCCATCCTGCAGGGACCTGGCCCTTGGTGTCCCCCATTGCCCTCTGGGCACATGGTCCTCACTGTCCCCCATCCCACAGTCCTCAGCGTCCCTGGCACCCCTTGTCCTTTGGGGGACAGCGCTTAGTGTGTCCCATCACCCTGTGAGACATGGCCCTCAGTCATCACTACACCCCCTCCCACAGGAACCCAGCCCCACGGGACACAGCCCTCAGCATCCCTCTCCTGTGGGACCACCCCCATCACCTCTGCGCGCTTGACGAACTCCTCAGTGGCGGCGTTGGCATTGTCCGGTTGCCCACGCCAGGCGTTGAGTGCTGACGCCTGCAGCGCCCGCCCGTAGGAGAAGGTGAGGGCCCATGGCCGCATCAGTGGGCACGTGTTGATGGCATTGAGGTTGATGGAAGCCTCCTCCTCACTTTGACCACCGGACAGGAAGGTGACACCTGCCGAGAGCGAGATTATGACATGGAGGGTCCACAGGGAATCCCTCTCCTGGTCCTCTCCATGGCCTGATGCTGGTACCTGGCACGGCCGGGGGCACGGTGCGGCGCAGGGCAGTGACAGTGGCCATGGCGATCTCCTCAGGGCTATACTTGGTGGGGCACGAGTGCCCGGGGGTCACCATGTTGGGCTTCAGCAGGGTCCCCTCCAGGTAGACGTGGTGGTCGCTCAGTGCCTTGTAGACAGCTGCCAGAACCTGGAGAGGATGGGCAGCGTGGAGTCCTGCAGCTCAGCATGGCGCAGAGCAGCACGGTGCCCGCCCTGCTGCCTGCCCCACCACTCACCTTCTCTGTCACATACTGGCACCGCTTGAGGTCGTGGTCACCATCGGGCAGGATCTCCGGCTCCACAATGGGCACGATGCCATTCTGCAAACAACAGGCAGACGCCATCATGGGGATGTCCCTGGGCATTGCCCTGGCCCCACAGCAATGTGGGCCAATGCCTGGACCTTTGGGGTGATGCTCAGCCTCACGGTTCAATGCCCACCCTTGATGGTGAGGCCCATCCCAGTGGGGTGATGCCCAACCTAGGAAGGTAAATTCTTGGCCCCATGGAGCAATGCCCCTGTTTGTGGGGCGATACCCATCCTATGGGGACAATGTCTGGTCCTGGGGGTCAATACTCATCCACGTGAGGTGTTACCTAGCCCATGGGTTGATGCCCAGCCCCATGGGGCGATGCTGAGCCTCATGGATCAGTGCTCACTCCTGTGGGGCAATACTTGGTCTCTAGGGCCAACAGCCATGCCATGAGTCAGTGCTCATCCCGCGGGGCAATGCCAGCCCATGGACACGTACCTGCTGGCAGATGCTGGCATAGCGGGCCAGGACGTTGGCATTCTCCATGATGGCGAGCGCAGAGGGGGTGTTTTCACTGATCTTTAGCACACAGCGCCACTTGGCGAAGTCGGCCCCATCCTTCTTGTACTGGGCACAGCGCTCTGACAGCCCGTCCAGACCTGTCGGGCAGTGCGTCAGCCCCAAACCCCATGGCCCCCACCTCCCTACCCACTCAGAATTCCAGAATTGTTCAGTTTGGAAAAGACCTTTAAGATCATCCACCTACCCTGCGTGGTAGTCTCACCATCCGTCCCAGCAAGTGGCACAACACCCTTGTCCACCTGTGGAGTGGAAGTCAGCACTGAGTCCCACCAACACCTTTCAAGTACCCTCAGCATCCCACAAACCCACCAGACACCTCCTCACACCTTGATGCCCACGACGATGCCCTTGTCCTTGATCATCTGGACGAATGGGGTGCCATCATCAGCCTTCTGGTACATGGTCTCGTGGAAGAAGATGACACCCCCGATGCATTTCTTCACCCTGCTGTCAGCGCTGAAGAGAATCTGGCGATACAGTCGCCGGTTCTCCTCCGTGTTCTCCACCCCAATCTGGTTGAGACGCTTCGCCATGCTCCCTGCAGGCACCCAGCACCCTCATCAGCCTCAGGTGCAGTGGGGAAAAAAAAAAAGGGGTGGTGGGGCATTCCATCCCCCTTCATACTGACCAACGGACTCATCAGCAGCCAAGATGCCCTTGCCCGGGGCCACGATGCGTAGGGCGATATCCGACAGCTCCTTCTTCTGCTCGGCCGTCAGCGCGGGGTATTGGTGCGTCATGGTGGCTGCGAGCAGATGAAGCTGAGTCACAGGGTGGCTCCTCCATCCCTCACGTTCCCCCATCCCTCATGCACCCCCATACTGTGGGGATACCCCCCCCACCCCGGGGCTGAGATCCCGACCCTGGCCACCAGGATACACGGCCGCGGGACAGCACGGCCTCGTGGAGGATGCTGGGGAGCTCCCAGCCATTTTGCTGCCTGCTCCCAGCCATCTTGAGGGAACGCTGCTGGGGGGGGGTGGGGGGGGACGGACGGACGACACGGCAGGGGATGGGGGGCTTGGGGATGGAGAGTGACCCGAGGGGGGGAACCCCGGGGTGTGGAGGTGCGGGGGGTGGCAATAGCCTGGGGATGGGGATACCTAGGGGGTGAAAATATCCCGGAAACGGCGCTGCCTGGGGAAGGAGACAGACCGGGAGGGGGGGGGGGGGGGGGACGGACGGTTAAAAGTGGGGCTGGGGATGCCGGGGGCTTGGGATACCCCGGTGGGATAAGTGGGGGGGAGACGATAGCCCGGGGATGGGGATATCTGGGGGGTGGAAATATCCCGGAAACGGCGCTGCCTGGGGAAGGAAAGAGACCGCGGGGGGCGGGGGGGGGGAAGGGGGTACCCGGAGTTTGGGGCACCGCGGGGAAGGGGGATATCCCGGGGGGAGGGATGCGGGGGTTGGGGATAGGGGATACTGGGGGGTGAGGGGTGAGATGTACCCCGGGAAGGAGAGAACCCACGAGTGGCACAAGGAAGGCTGGGGGTACCGGAGGTTTGGGGTACCCGGGTGGGGAGGGATGCAGGGGATGGCGATAGCATTAAAATGGGGATAGTTGGGGGTGGAAATACCCCAGGAATGTCTCTGCCCAGGAAAGGAGAGAGCCCAGGGGCGGCACAAGCAGGGCTAGAGACACCCGGAGTTTGGGGTAACCTGGGGGGGAGATAACTGTTGGGAAAAGTACGCCAGGGGTGGCGACAGCCCGGGGATGGGGATTCTTAGAGCGTGAAAATACCCTGGGAATGGCGCTGCCCGGGAAAAGAGAGAGACTGGGGGCGGCACAAGCGGGGTCGGGGGATACCCGAGATTTGGGGTACCCCGGAGGGGACGACACACGGGGATGGCGCCGCGGCGGAGCCGGTGCTGCCCCGAGGGGGGTGACTGCCGAGCCAGTACCGGAGGAGTCTGGGGGATCGCTCCTACCCCATCACTCCTCGCCCCATCATCCCGGGGTCCCCAACACCCCCACCCCATTACCCCACGCTCCCCATCAACCCACTCCCCCTGCACCGCACCCCTCAGCCCTGTCCTCCCGGAGCCCCGGTGGGGCTGGGGGCTCCCCGGTTAGCCCCCGCATCCCTACCCCCTCCACCACCACCCCCGGTCCCCGTTACCGGGCGGACGGGCGCGCACTGCGGGCTGTGGGCTCGGCTCCCGCGGTAAATGTGGCTGCGCTGCCGCAGAGCTACGTGACCGGCGGGGCGGCACCGGCACCGGCCCCCCCGCGCAGCCCCGCCCACACCCGCGCACACACACACCCCGCCGCCTGCCCTGGGCACAGCACCTGCCGCCGGGGGAGGGGCAGGGGGATAGACCCGCGCTGAAGACCCGCTGTGCCACCCCAGGATGGAGACCCCTCTGTGCCCCCCACCCAGCCAGAGACTCCCTACCATGGGCAGGGATCCCCTTGCCACCAGGTCACACCTCTGTGCCACCCTGCTGCTGGGGGAGATCCCTCACTGACTCCCAACCAACCAGGGACACAGCTGAGTCATCCCCAGGCTGGGGACATCTCTGTGACCCCCACCTAGTCAGGGCCACAGCTGAGTTACTCATAGGCTTGGGACTCCCTGTGCCCCCTGAAATGAGAATTTTCTGCACGCTACGCCCACCTATCCAGGGACACAGCTGAGATACCCCCCTGTCATGGGCAGAGACCTCCATGCCACCCAGACATCCCTCTGTGCCACTCCCAGGGTGGAGTTCCCACTGTTCCACCCCTGGACTGGGGACCCCTCTGTGCCACCCCCAGGCTAGGGATCCCTCTGTGACCCCACCCAGCCAGGAACCCAGCTGAGTCACCCCCTGCCACAAACAAGGACCCCTGTGCCACCCCATTGTGCCACCCCATTGTGCCACCCTCAAGCTGGGGACCCCACTCTGCCACCCCCAGGCTGGGAACACCTTTGTGCCCCACGCCCAGACAGAGATCCAGCTGAGTCATCCTCTGACATGAGCAGGGACCCCCATACCAACCAGGGCATCCCTCTATGCAGGATGGGGACCCCACTGAGCCACCCGTAAGTTGGCACTCCGCCTCTGTGCCCCCCCCACATTCAGGGACCCAGCTGAGTCACCCCCTGCCACAAGCAGGGACCCCCATGCCACCCAGGCATCCTTCTGTGCCCCCCATTGCTGCTGCACCAGGGACTTCAGCTCCATCACCTCTGCTACCAAGGCCAAGCCCCAACAGCACAGACCCCCAGACCCAGATGGGGGCTCCCCCAGGAGCCCACCCTCCCCCCAGAGAGCCTCCCACCACCAGCACAAGGACAATGGCCGTGTCCCCACTCGCCAGTTGCCAGCACCACGTGAATCCTTGCCCTAAAAGGGGGCTCAGCACCCCACGTGGCTCTGATCCAGGGAGGGGATCATTTCCTCCTCCATCCCTGAGCTGGGCACATCTTGTGGGGACACAGTGCAGTGGAAAACCCAGGTTAGGGGTAGCACATTGGAGTGCTCAGCCTCTGGGTGGCACAGAGGGGATCCGCTGCCAGCCCCACATCCCCAGGGGCTGCACATGCCCCCTGGCAGTGAAGGGCACAGCAAGGAGGGAGGCAATACCAAGGAGGAGCCCATGAGTCACCCACACCCCCTGTAAACAGAGGTGCAACCCAAAACACCTCAATTTCCTGGTTGGGGGGATGCTGATAAATCAAGGTGACAGCACCCAGGATGTCACAGCACTCAAACGCCACAGCACCCTTGCCATGCAGGATGGCAGGGCTGTGGCAGAGGGCAGGAGAAGGTGATTCCCCCCTCCTGGGAGGAGAAAAAGGCCATTAAAAACCAGAGCACTTGTTTGAATGCTGCTATTTTGGGCCATGGGCGGGGGGGGGGGGGGGTGGAAAGCACTACATGGCCTTCACGGGGTTGAGGAGCATCCTTGGGGTCAGGAACAGTGGGAGGAGGATCCCACAGGAGAGGTCCCAGCAGAAAAGGAGGGGTGGGAGGCTGGAGCTGTGCTGGGAATGGGGGGGCCCAAGGGAGCCCCTCAATGCAGCAATGGGGGCCCCGGGAAGGGGTTGGAAGCAGGAGCTGGCAGAGCTCCCAGTGCCTGGCAGGAGACCCAGGGGATGCTGCGTGCAGGAGGGCAACCAGCCTCACGCAACAGGCACGTGGTCCTCAGCACCATAATAGGGTGCAGGATCTGTCCTGCAATGCCCTCCCTGCAGGGGGGAGCAACAAGAGGGGGGCACAGAGGAAATCTAATTATGGCCATGGGGAGCATCCTTGGGGTCAGGAGCACAGGGAAGGGGATCCCACAGGAGATGCCCCAGCAGGAAAAGAGAGGCCGGAGGCTGGAGCTGTGCTGAGAGTGGGGAGTCCCAAGGGAGTCCCCTGCATGCACCAGGGGGTGCTCAGCTAGGAGCAGGAGCTGGCAGAGCTCCCAGCTCTTGCCACAACCCAGGGGATGCTGCCTGCAGGACAACCAGCCCCACGCAACAGGCTGAGCCCTGTGCTGGGGGTGCAGGATGCAGCCCCCAACACCCTCCCCCTGAGGGGAAGAAACAAGAAGAGGGGGGCACAGAGGGAATCTAGGGCAGGAGGAGGGGCAGGGGCCCAAGGAGGGAAGCTGGGTCAGCCTGGGCACCCGCGGGCTGCTGCAGGGTGGGAGGCTGGGCATGACAGCTCCTTATTGAGAGCGAGCACCGGGGGGGGGTTCGTGGCCCCCGCCAAGGAGAGGCCCCAGGGGGGCAGGGAGCCGTGGGCACAGCCCTGTGACAGGGACAGAGCGGGCACAGCCAGGGCAGGCTGAATGAGTTTTCACCACCCAGGGCAGCAGGAGCTTCCTGCAGCCAATGCAGGGTAAAAGCCAACAGAACTTTTATTGAATAAATAATTACAACATTAAGAGGAGGAAGGTTTCATGCCACGGGCTGCAGTGGCTCAGCAGGTTCCTTACTGGCTGGCTTCAGGCTCAAGTACCTCAGCAGGGTGGGGCACTCCTGGAAGGCCACTGCCACGTCAGGGACAGCCAACAGGACCTGGGGACAGCAGTTATGCACAGCGTTTGGGATGAGGGTTGGTGTTCCTCCCAGCAAGGGTGATGAACCTCAAGTCTCACCTCTTTCATCTTCTCCTGCATGTCCTCGTGAGTCCTCAGCATCTTCTGGGTGTGACAGAGCCTCAGTTCCAGCTCACGGACCTGTGATGTGAGATGTCTGTCAGGAAGCTGCCCCAAAGTTGCGCAGAGACTAGTGCAGGAGGGAAGAGGGGACTGGAAACAGGGCAGCCCCTCAGGGCTCCCTGTACCTGCTCCAGGTATTTGTCAGAGAGCAACAGATTCTCATCCTCTTTCTCCAGGAGCAGCAACCGCAGTTTGTCCACCTGCAAAAACAAAAAGTGAGCTCACCATGGGGTGGGGGCTGCCTCCTGATCACCTGCTCAAGGCGTGAGGTCTGGAGAGGGTCCCTGTCCACAGAGGGATGGTGACACAAGGAACCCTCAGTCCCAGCAGCCCCTCCAGCCTCACCTCCTGCCGCAGCAGGACTCTTTCCTTGACGTAGGCAGTGTCCACCTTGGGCTGCTGGCCCCGCATTTCCTCCCACAGCACCTTGGCCTCTGTCTCCACACGCTGGAGTGAGCGCTTCAGCTGGGAGATCTCTCCCTTCAGCCTCTGTTGGGTGAGGGGGAAAGGAGATGCTGAGAGGGATCCTGTGCCCAGCACTCCCGAGGCACGCAGCTCAGCCATGCCTCCGTTACACACCGTGACTTCCCCACTCTTGTCAATGAGTTGCAGCATCTTCTCTTCCTGCTGTTTCACCACATTCTGCAGCTCCTTCTCGTTCTGCAAGTGCAGGGGTGGGAAAAGAAGCAGTGTCAGGCAGTGCCCAACCTCAGCCACCCCCGCAACCACAGAGGGGAGAGGGTTTTCTCATATTCGAGAAGGTCAGATGAGCCAGGAGCACCCATGGGGCACCACTGGAACTGGTCACCCAGATTTCTCCGTGTCCTAGATCAGTGCCGTCCCAGTTTGGCTCTGCCCTGGGGTGAGTGCTGGCCCACTTCTGGCACTTGCTTACCTCTAGCTTTCCCCTCAGAGCCTTGTTCAGCTTGGCAATGTTGGCAGCCTGGGCATCAATTTTCTCCTGGCTCTCAGTGGTCACCGTCTCCAGCTGAAGCTGCAGGTTGGAGCTGGGAGAGAACAGTGGTGCTGAGCGGGTGGTGGTCACAGACAAGCACCCTGCTGGGTACCAACCCCCTCTCCTGGACATCCCATCTGTGGTGACAGAGGTCAGCACACCAGCCCAGAGAGCTGGAAAAGCCCTTCTAGCAATGGCAGCAGAGGTCTGATTCAGAGGTGGGGCAAGAGACAGACCCCAGACAGGCTGCCCACAGGAGATATTGTGCCCAGGGGAGCGATGCCCAAGCCTGGCTCTTGATGGGAGCCCCCACTGAACTCACATCTCCGTCTGCATCGCCTTGAACTCGCTCTGCTCCAGCTCCTGGATGCGGGTGCTCAGTATGGAGAGGTCAGACACCACGGTTCTCAGCTCCTTCACGCTCTCCAGCAAACCCTCCTCGAGATCTGCCAACAGGACAAGGGCTAGTGAGGGACACGGAGGGAACGCTAGCCCCAGGGACAGAGCCAAGCAGGAAGGCAAGGCTGCTTGTGCCCCCATGCTGGCAGCCCTGCAGCTTTGTAGCTGCGTCCAGGGCAGGGTGAAAGCCCCTCTACCTGTTGGCTTTGGTGTAGAGGCAGGTTTGTGCTTGGTAAAGGCACTCCCAACTCTGGCAGCTTCATCGGCATCTGCAAAAGGAGAAGGCAGAGGTGCTGTGCCCAGTCCTGCGTGCTGTGAGGAGCACGACCAGAGCTCACCCACACTCCCATCTGCCCCGGGAAGCTCAGAGGAGACCCCCAACACTCACAGCAGCTGTGACCTCACCCGTGGCTGCCCCAAGGGAACAACACACAAATCCACAGGGAAGGGTACAGGAATCTCTTTCACACTAAGCACCAGCACACACGCCCAGCATCAGATGGGTTGGGTTGGAAGGGAACTCATAGGCCAACCAGTTCTAACCCCCGTCCCATGGGCAGGGACATCTCCCACTGGATCAGGGGGCTCCAAGCCCCATCCAACCTGGCCTTGAACAACTCCGGGGATGGGGCAGCCACCACTTCTCTGGGCAACCTAGGCCAGTGCCTCCCCACCCTCACAGGAAAATATTTCTTCCTAAGATCTAATTTCAGTCTCCAGTCTTCCAGCTGAAAACTGTTCCCTCTCATCTGATCCCTGCACTCCCTGATCAAGAGCCCCTCCCCAGATTTCCTGGAGTCCCTTTCAGTACTGGGAGGTTGCTCTAAAGTCTTCCCAGTCTTCCTTTCTCCAGGAAGCATGGGAGGGAGTCATCCCCATCAAGACTCTCCCCAGCACCCAGACAGCAGGTGCCAGCTCACCTTTCCTCGACATAGCTTTCAGGACACTGCCCACGAAGGAGCTCCCAGCGTGGTACGGGGTGCGACATGCCGGCGTGCGGCACGCGGGGGTCCAGGCACGGCGAGGGGTCTGCCAGCAGGGTGTCCTCCAGCCCGGGGTCCGCGGAGCTGGAGTCCAGGCTCTGCTTCTTGATGGGACTTCATCATCCTTCAGAGGGTAGAAATATCACAGCATAAGAGAGCAGCTCATGACAGCTCTGTGCTGCCCCGGTGAGCTTGGGGTCTTGAAGCCACACAATGGAGAGTCATGAGAGTCTGACACCCCCTGCTCACCCTACTGTCCTTGTCCCCAGGGAAGAACTCCTACCTCCTCTTGCAGAGCAGCCCTGAGGCAATCAGCAAGCTCCTGCAGCCGCATCTTGCTCTCAGCAATATCCGCAGAGCACCAGGAGACTTTGTCCCTCTTGAGCTGTAAATTCTGGAGCTCAGCCTTGGTGCTCTCCAGCTCCTGGCTGAGGGCAGCCTGCTCTTCCCTGTGGGACAGCATCACTCTCAGTGGGAGCGGTGTACCCCCTCCTCAGCATGGGATGGGGATGTTCCCCATGCCTGCCTCTCCCTGTCACCTGAGGGGGCACAAACCCTACAGATTTAGGCAGCTTCTCCCAAGATGGGGTCTGCCGGGCTTCTCCACAGCTTCTTCCACCAGTCTGGTCAACCATGCTTGGCTAGGGCAGCAGTGACCACAGCCATGTCCCCTCACCCCCCAAGAGGAGTTCAGTTTCCCAAAACAGAGAGGTTCAAGCAGAGGTGATGAGCAGGGTCAGTACCGCAGGTGCTGGTGGGACTCCATCAGCTCCTCATACTGCAGGTTGTTCTCCTGCAGGGTGGCCTGTGTGGACTTGAGCTTGGCCTCCACCTCCAGTAGCTGCGTGCGGGACATGCGGTTCTCCTGGTCAAGGAACTACAAGAGGGTGGGGGATACAGCTATGAGCACCTGGTTGGACACTCAAGAAGCGCAATTTGGGCTCCCAGCATGGTCCCTCCCACGCCTCAGGGTCCTGTTTCCAAGTACAAGCAGTTTTACTCCCAACAAATCAACGCCTGGAGCTTAGCAGGGAGATAGGACAGGCTGGGGGAGGGCACCATGCCTGCAGCCAGGGAATTATCTCGCAGAGCTATTCTCCCCACCCTCCCCAGGAATCACTACTGGGCAGGATACGTGTGGGATGTCAACAGCCCTCGCCCTGCTGCAGGAGGGTTAATCCCACCCCTGGCCGGCCGCCAGCATTCCCACGAGGCCATGACAAGGGCCCCCCAGCGCGTGACAGTGTGGGCAGGGTCAGGCAGATCCTACCTCCCTGCACTCAGTCGCCTCCCGCAGCTCCTTGCACAGCCCATTGCACTCCCGCTGCAGGGAATCCCTCTCCTGTGCCAGCCTGTGGGAACAGCACAGGGTCAGGGGGTGACACAGGGTGGCAGGAGGTGGCTCAAGGTGGGGGGCAATGTCCCATGTCAGAGCTCAGACCCACCGGGCCATCTCCTCCCACTGCTTCTTGTTCTCCTGCTGCAGCGCATCCCGCTCCTGCTCCACGCCGGCCAGATTTGTCATCACGGAACTCAGGTCTGCAAGGGGCGGAGCCGTCAGTGCCAGGGCCAGTGGGCACGGGGCAGCTCCAGCCCCCCACATCACCCACCCCTACCTGTGCTGAGGCGCGAGTTGGCCAGCATCAGCTGCTCCAGCTGAGCCATCGCGTCCTGCAGGGCCACCGAGGCCTCCTCCAGCTGGCGGGACACCTGCAGAGACACCGTGTCCTCCAGGCTTGCTTTGGGCTGCTCTTTCCCATGGAGTGTTCCCACAGCAAGGGGTCCTCCAAGTCGCTTCATGCCATGGAGCATCCCAGCCATCCTCAAGCATCGCTCAGCACGAGATAACCCCCTAACCTTCTCCTTGGTTTGAAGGGCTTTGTCTGCTTGCTCCCTCGTGGCATCCCGCTCCTCCAGGCAGCTCCGCAGCTTGCTGGGCACGGTCTCCAGCACAGCCTGGCACCGTGCCACCAGGGCCCTCACCTGCTCCCGCTGCAAGGGGACACGGTGCCAGGCAGAGCTGAGCATGGCCAGTGGCTTTACCCAGCTGAGTGACCAGGGATGACCCTGGTAGCTAGGCTGCCCATGGTACCCAGGGAACAAAACGCTCCAAGATGGAGCGAAGTGGCACCAGCCTGAACCACACCAGCAGGGAGGTCCCCATCACTCCTCACCTCCGCATCCAGGGCTTTCCTTTCCTCCTCCAGATTTTCAAAGGTGACATCTACGAACTCCCTGAAGGGCTGAGCTTCAGCAGCCAGCAATGCCTGCAGGAGAGACAGGTCAGCGCTGCCGCAGTGAAAGAGCCACAATCCACAGCCATCGAGGAATGTAAGCACCAGCCCCAAGGCTGGATCTGCAGCAGCTTCCCAGCAGCGGCACCAAGAACCCTCTGATGGACACAGCCCATCGCAGACCACTCAGAGCATCACCCAAGCCCAGCACATGGGGTGCCCCTCTGGCTCCTCTGAGGAGGCAGCCAGAGGTACCTGCCCAGTACCTGCTGGTTGATGGCATCAGCCAACAGCATGCCCAGCTCTCGCTGGGAGGCCAGGTTCTGGTCACGGGCACTGATCTGGGCACTGGCATGGACACGGAAAGCCTCCAGGAAGCAATCGCCCTGCCAAGGGAAAGGTGCTGCTTCAGGCACGGCATCACACGAGGGGCAACTCCCAGAAGCCACCCACACACACTCTGCTGCAGCCCAGGGCTCCCACTCCCAGCAGGACACAGCCCAAGCCAAAAACCCATCCAGAGAGCTCCAGCTGCTCTAGGCAGCCACAGCCCTTCTGGCCTACCAGGCCACATCCTTCCAGATGCCACCTTCCCCCTCCACAGAGACAGGCAGAGATGCAAGATCATACAATCACAGAATGACCCGAGTTGGAAGGGCCTCACAAGGATCATCGAGTCCAACTTCTGTCCCTGCACAGGACAACCCCAACATTCACACCTTGGAGCCGACGGCATTGGCCAGATGCTTCCTGAATATTGTCAGGCTTGGTGACTACTTCCCTGGGAAGCTGTTCCAGTGCTCCACCACCCTCTTGGTGAACAACTTTTTCCTAATGTTCAACCAACCCAACCTCCCCTGGCCCATCTTACTGCCATTCCGTTGGGTCCTGTCATTGGTCACCAGGGAGAACTCAGTGCCTGCTCCTCCTCCTTCCCTTGTGAGGAAGCAGCAAAGGGCTGCTTCAGTCCTCCCTCAGTCTCCTCTTCTCCAGGCCGAACAGACCAAGTGAATTTAACCTCTCCTCATATGATTTCTCCTCTAGACCCTTCACCAGCTTTGTGGCCCCATCAAATGCACGGAGATAACAGAGCCTGCTCTGATCTCCCTACCTACCTCCTCCTTAGCTCGAAGGGCTTCATCCACTCGCTGCCTCATGGCATCCCGCTCCTCCAGGCAGCTCCGCACCTTGCCAGGCACGTTCTCCAGCACAGACTGGCACCGCAACACCAGGGCCTTCATCTGCTCCTGCTGTGAGGGGAGAGAACACCAGGAGACACCGGGTTCAGCTTACGGCTGCCAGGTGTGCTGGCAGTGCCAGAATCTCCCCAAACCCAGGGGAAAGGTGTCCAACCCAGCCATGCAGGGACTCACCTGCCGGTCAAGGGCTCCCTGCTCATGCTGCAAGCTCTGAAACACAGCATCCACAAGGCCCCGAAAGAGGAGGCACTGCCTGCTCCAGGCACTCTGTGGAATGGACAAAGGCACTGGCACTCAGGCAGCGCTCCTGGAGGTGGCACAGGCAGTGCTGGGCACACACATGCCCTGCCCAGCTGAGACCTGACACACTCATGGCACACCAGCCAGCCCAGACACACCGTCCCCATGGCTGCCAGCTCCAGCTCCTGCTGCAGGTCCCGCTCCACTCCTCGCTGCCGCTGCAGAGCCTCTGTTTTCCTCCACAGTCCGAGGTAGAGGTTGTGGTAGATCTCTTCCTCCTAAAGGCATTCCAGCAGAGCAGAGGGGCCTTCGTACCAGCCCTGCTCCACCCTGGGGTCCAGCAAGAGTTGAGAAACCTCCCATCCCCCCATGCCCACGTGTGCCAGGGATGCTTCCCTGCCCAAAGGATTCAAATCCAGCAAACTCAGCAGGTCAAGCTGGGTGTGATAACACAGCTGGAGCAGCACCCGAGCGCGTGATGCTGCTGCAGCAGCTTGGCATTACTTCCACTCCACCGTGCTGCAGTCCTGCCAGAGCCATCACCACCTCACAGGCAGCACGTGGGCACCAAGGTCATGAGGAACCGGGTGGAATCACCCCGGCAAGAACTCTTACCCCTTTGGGGTGGGTGATGTCCGTCTGTGTGAGCGCATCCCTCTGCTCAGCCGGCCCCACGCTGGGCAACAGCCGCTGGCTCTCCTGCCAGTCACGCAGCTGGAGCGAGAGGGCTTCGATGATGATCAGGGTGCTCTCCAGTCGCCCCTCCAGCTCTGCCCGTGGCAGGGACTTCAGCTGCTCCCGGGGACAGCTGGGGACAGAGAGAGGGCTTGGGGCAGGGACAGCCTGAGGGTGCCACAGCCCCATCCAGGGGGACAATGTCCCCACACTTACTGCCAGAGCAGGGAGTCCGTTTCAGCAGCGATGTCCTTGGCACAGGGATGGCCACCAGTGGACGTGTTCATGCTCCTCTCCCGCAGGTCCCGGGGGGTCATGAAGGTGCCAGTGACCGTGGTGGACACGGGGGTGACATTGGTGGCAGCCACCGCAGTGGGCACCGGGGTGATGCTGGTCCCCGCCATGACCATGGACACAGGGGTGACGCTGGTGCCCACCACCGCCGTTGGCACTGGGCTGACGCTGGTGGCAGCATCCCAGCATGGCACAGGCAGGGGCAGGCTGTGCTGCAGGGACTCCAGCAGGGATGAGGCATTGAGGCTCTTCTCCAGCCACATCAGCGGCAACATCCAGGACACGACACCCGGGGCCACTTCGGGCGAGGGAATGGGGGCAGCCACTCCCTCTGACTCAGTACTTGCCTTGGTGGAAGGGGAACTGGGGGGGCCTTGCTCAAAGGAGGCAGGGCCTGGGGACTCAGTACCCCCAGGGGTGTCTTGACAAGGTGAGGGACCTGCACTCCCTTCTCCAGCTGAGGGCTCAGGAGCCACAGGGCTGCAGGAGAAGTCTGTGGGCACCACTCGCCACCCCTGGAAGGGAGCTTCCTGTGGGGTGGAGCTGGTGCCAGGGGTGCAGGGCACAAGAGGGGTGCTGCCCAGGGAATCTGGGGTGCCAGGCACTGAGATGATGATGCCAGTGGGTCCTGGAATGGTGCTTCCGGCGGGGTCTGGGGTGCAGGGCCCCAGCACAGGGCTGCAATGGGGAGCAGGCACAGTGATTCCAGGAGGGTCAGGGGTGCTGGACCCCGGGATGGGGCTACACTGAGGGGCTGGCACAGTGCTGTTGAGGGGCTCCAAGGTGCTGGGCCCCACAACGGAGCTACACAGGGGGGCTGGTACAGTGCTTTTGGGGGGCTCCAAGGTGCTGGGCCCTCGGATGGTGGTGTTACGGGGCTCTGGGGTGCTGGGTCCCAGGACAGGGCTGCACAAAGCAGCTGGCACGGAGCTGCTGGTGTGTTCTGGTGTGCTGGGTCCTGGGATGTGGCTGCACAGGGAGGTCAGCACAGTGCTGGGGGGTTCCGGGGCACAGGGCTCCAGGATGGAGCTACACAGAGGAGCTGGCATAGTGTTGCTGGAGGGCTCTGAGGTGCTGAGTCCCAGAATGGGGCTGCACATGTGGGCTGGCACAGTGTTGCTGGGTGGTTCTGGGGTGCAAGGCCTCAGGATGGAGCTACACTGTGGGGCTGGCATGGTGTTGCTGGAGGGCTCTGGGGTGCTGGACCCTGGGACAGGGCTGCACAAGGCAGCTGGCACTGTGTTACTGGGAGGCTCCAGGGTGCTGGACACTGGAATGGGGCTGCACAGGGCAGCTGGCATGGTGGTGCTGGGGGGCTCTGGGGTGCAAGGCTCTGGAGTGGAACTGCCAAAAGGCTCCAGGTTGGTGCTGCTAGGGGACTCTGGGGCACTGGACACCAGGGTTGGATTCCTGGGGGGCTCGGGAGCAGCAGGCTTCAGGGTGGGACTGCCACGGGTGTCTGAGGTGCTGCACCCCAGGGCAGGAGTTGCAGGGAGCTCCAGGATGATGCTGCTGGGGGGCCCCAGGGTGCAAGGCACTAGGGTGGTGCTGCTGGGGGGAAGCAGAATAGCACTTCTGGGGGATCCCAGGGTACAGGGCACTGGGGTGATGCAGCTGGGAGGCCCCCGGATGCAGGACATTGGGGTGGCACAGTCATCATCCTGCAGGACATTTTGGGGGAGGGGTCAGTGCTGGCCTGTCCTTCCTCCCCCAGCACACAAGCACATATACCTGTGTCCCTCCCAACCCCAATTCTGGTACACCCCACCCTCCCCTCCTGTTACCCTGCACCCACCTTGAGCCGCAGGCGGCGGAGCAGGGGGGTGAGGTTGGTTCGCTCTGTGCTCGGCTGCAGCCGCAGCTCCTGCAGGGGGGTGCGCCGGGGCCGCTGCTGCGCCTGAGGAGGGGCAGAACTGGGGGTCACAGGCAGCATCCACACTCACACATAACAGAAGCACCGGGAACACCGCACCCACCGCCCCTCTGAACCTCCGGGAAACCACACATTGTCAGGCTCACCCACCCGGGACACCTCACGCTCTCAAGGCTCTCCTCACTGCCCCCACGAGGGCTCTCCCCGTCGCCCAAAACGGGACTCCCTCGTGTCAAGGCGCTCCCCATTACCCAAATTGAGACCTCCGCATCCAACTTCAGGGCTCTCCCCGTCGCCCCCACAACGGACCCTCATCTTCAGGGCTCTCCCCACCAGGACCCTCCCTACATTCAGGGCTCTCTCCACCGCCCCACGAGGACCCAGCTGGGACCCTCTTCCACCTTCAGAGCTCCCCTCGCCGCCCCGCCGGGACCTCTCCACCTTTAGGGCTCTCCCCACCGCCCACACCAGTACCCCAACACCTTCGAGACTCCCCCCGATACCCCACTGGGATCCCCTGGAACACCCCCCCACACCTTCCGCCCTCTCTCTACCGGTACCCCCTTCATCTTCCGGGCTTTCTCTACCGGGACACCCCCCCCCCCATCTTCCGCGCTCTCTCTACCGGGACCCCCCCAATCTTCCGGGTTCTCCCTGCCACTCCCCCTGGGGCACCCAAACTGATCCTGGTGGCCGGTCCCGGATCCCCTCGCGGAGCTTCAGCCGGTGCCGCACTCACAGCGGGAGTGCGAGCGGCCCGCATGACCCCTAATCAGACCCCCGTCTCCGGTCCGGCCGGTCCCTGCGCGCCGCCGCCCGTTTGAAACCCACGCCGCGCTCTGATTGGCTGCGCCGCGCAGCTCGTTAGGGGCGGGGATACGGCCGATGGGGGGGCGGGACGGGGCACCGGAGAGAGAGCGTGACCGAGAAGTGGGCGTGTGTTCATGAGAGTGGGCGTGGTTTCGGAGGTGCGCGAGGGCTGGGGAGAGGGCGCGGCTTCTAG